>QEPC01008474.1:1970609-1998460 GCA_003113815.1 Sphenodon punctatus
CCTGAGACTTCGCATCCGCCTGAATGTTTGTTTGTCTTCTCCCATGTCTCTCCCGCTGTCCCCTCTCCTTGTCTCCCCCTCCTTGTCTTTTAGATTGTAAGCCACAGGTAGGGACCGCAGCTGATTATATGTTCTGTACAGCGCCAGGTTGTTACTGGCGCTTTATAAATGTTTAATAATAATAATAATAATAATAATCCAGAACTTACTCGTGGGCTTGTAAACCCAAAAGACTGAAAAATCTGGAACTTTAACGTGTGTGTAAAAATGCCCGTTGTTCCCCCTCAATAGCATACCCTCCAACGTTTTGCAAATGAAAATAGGAACATTTGCCTTTGTGTCCTGCCAGCGGGCCTGTGGGCGCTGCCCGGCTCTCATGCATGTGAATTAACTTTAAAGGCGCTTTGCCCTTCCTCAAAATGGAGGCTGTTTGTGCTCACTGCACCCTCAATGATGGTTTACAACTCCATGTTTCACACAATACCAGCTACACGCATTCCACCAGCAGAAAGCAAGTAATAAAGTGCGCAGGCAGAGCACTCAATTTCAAACCAGGCCAAGTCACAATCAAACACACAAGACACCCCAAAATGCAGCCTATTAATTTATGTATTTATTTTAAATATTTCCGAGTCGCCCCCCCCCCCCATGCCTACGGCATCTCGGGGCGATGTACAATTCGTATGAAGCACATTATCCCCACTGCCCCATACATACAGATCCCCCAGTGCAAAGCTCTGTACACTGTAGATTAGGGCAAGGTATATGATCCATCCCCATGGCACTGTCCCATAGAGAGACAGATCTGTACAGCTCTGTAGATTCTGGGGTATATCCCTACTGCCTGCCCCCCACAGAGACAGACCCCAAAACAGCCCTGTAGACATCCCAACTGCCCCGTAGAGAATTCATCCCCCCCAGCGTACATCTCTGTAGTGCCTGCTTCAGGAGGAAAAAATATCCCAAGTTTTTTTTTTTTCTTTTAAAGCAGCACTTACTTGTTACACTCCTGGTGCTGGTAAGCTGGGTCTCAGCAAGAAGCAGCCATCTTCAAGGGAAAGGCCTTGGGGGTGGGGGGACAGACAACCACTTTGACACACACGCACTTACATACAGACACATACATTGTCTTACACACACACTCTGATCTCTCTCACATACATAGACAGACACACACTGACACTCACATACAGACACACTGTTTTACACACTCTGATGTTTTGTGTTCTCTCTGGGGGTTGTTGGTCAGAGCCATCTCGAAGGACCTGGTTTACAAGGTAGCAACCTTCTGATCCAGGAGGTCACGTTTGCAGTGCTGCGGCAATCCAGGAGGTAGCAGGGCCCAGGGCATCCTGGCAGGCGGGCGGAGGGGACGGTGGAAGTTCCTCTCCCTCCGCCCCCCACCCAGGCTGCTTCTGAGGGCAGGGGCTCGGGGAGGTGATTGATGTTTTAGTTTCAGCACTGACAAACGGCCACCCTAGGCTGGGGGCTCAACAAAACGGGATTTTACCGGGGCAGTGACTCACCCAGGAATTTTTATTCATACCCGTGACATTCCCAGGAAAACCGGGGCACTTGGAGGGTCTGCAATAGGGTTGCCACCTATGCACATTTTTAAGGAACGTTTATGAAAAATATATCTTGCAGGATCTACACTAGTGCCTAAGGCAAGATGTATTTTTTGTAACTGTTCCTTAAAAAGTGCATCGGTGGCAACACTACCCCTCAACTCTGAGCAGCATGAAAGTCAGGCCTGAGCCGACATGACTGGGCATTGTGGCTTGGGGAGGCAAAACAGATCCAACCATCGGTGTTGCCTCTGGACCCCACATTCTGCTTCCCTGGATTATCATGGGGTGGAGTCGGGTCCACAGCAGGGAGAGGCGCAGCCAGGCCTGCAACCTCCAGGCTGGTGTGTCTGTGTGAGCATGTCTGTGTGTGAGCAGGAGTTTGTTTGTATGTCATGTGTGTGTGAGAGTATTTCTGCGTGTGTGTCTCTGTGTGAATATGTGATTGGCTTATTTCTTGTTTGCTTTTATGGGTGAAAACAGACATTTATTTTTATTTATTAAAAAAAATTATACCTCACCCCTCCTGCCAGGCAGCCCGGGGTGGCTAACAAAATCAGTCAATCAAAATACAATAAAATATGTAAAAGCATTAAACAACAACAGTAAAATGGGGAGAACAAAACCCAAAACACGCCCCCCCTCACCCTGCTCCCTCGCCAAACGCCTGATGGAACAGTCAGGTCTTACAATTCCTACGGAAACCTGGGAGGTCTGCGGCCGGATGGGCCTCCACCAGGAGGGAGTTCCACAGGCGCCATGCAGCCACCGAGAACACCCTGTTCTGCGTGGCAACCCGGGGGACCTCCAACAGGGCGCCCCCAGATGACCGCAGGGGCCGGTCCAGAACCCAGGCTGTGAGGCGGTCTCGCAAATAGGCAAGGCCCAGGCTGTGTAGGGCTTTATAGGTCAAAACCAACACTCTGAATCGGGCCCGGAAGACTATCGGCAGCCAGTGCAGAGATCGGAGCACAGGTGTAATGTGCTCCCGGCGGCCCAGCCCCACTAGGAGCTGGGTCGCTGTATTCTGCACCAGCTGCAGCTTCCGAGCCGTCACCATAGGCAGCCCCACGTAGAGCGCGTTGCAGTAGTCTAACCGAGAGGTGATAGAAGCATGGATGATTGTGGCCAGATTGGGAATCGAAACCAGCAGCCGAAGCCGCCGCACCAGATGTAACTGGCGGCAGGCACTCCTCACCACAGCCTCCACCTGGAGATCCAGCCGGAGCTGCGCTGTGAGGAGCACCCCCAGGTTCCGCACCTGGGAAGTCAGTGGAGGGCACACTCCCTCAACTGAGGGGGTCACCATCTCCATCGACTTGCCCACTAACATCACCTCCGTTTTGTCAGGATTCAGTCGTAGTCGATTAGCCCTCATCCAGTCCCCGACAGCTGCCAGACACCGAGTAAGCACAGACAGAGCCGGGCTTGGGTCGGTTGAAAATGAGAGATATAGTTCGGTGTCATCCGCAAAATGATGACACCTCACCTCATACCCCCTGATCACCTCGCCGAGCAGCTGCACGTACGTGTTGAACAGGAGAGGGGACAAGGCAGAACCCTGCGGGACCCCACACGAGAGGTCTCGGTGAGATGAAAAATGATCACCGAGCACCACCCGCTGAGTTCTCCCGGTCAGGAATGAGTGGAACCATTCGAGAACAATCCCACTCACCCCCGCACTGTCCCGCAGGTGCGTCACCAACATCTCATGGTCAACGGTATCAAATGCAGCCGACAGATCTAATAGGACCGAAAGGGTCGACTGACCCTTATCCTTTTCACAGCGCAGATCATCGACCAAAACCACCAAGGTTGTCTCAGTGCCATGCCCCGGACGAAAGCCAGACTGCAAGGGATCCAGATAACCGGTGCAGTCAAGATGCCCTTGGAGCTGCTGAGCCACTACCCGTTCAATAATCTTCCCTAAAAAGGGAAGGCTAGAGACAGGCCTATAGCTGGCAGGGGAGTCAGCATCAAGCGATAGTTTCTTGAGCAGAGGCCATACCACCGCCTCAAGGCAGGCCGGCACTCTGCCCTCCCGCAGGGAGGCATTGACTACCCCCGCCAGCAACGGCCCCATTGTCTCCCAACAGGTCTTAATCAGCCAGGACAGGCATGGATCTAGTTCACAATAAGTGGCTCAAACAGCCCCAAGCACCCCCACCACATCAGCGGGTGCCACTGACTGAAACTGATCCCACAAAATCGATCAAGGCGGGGCTTCTGCCACCTCTACCTCCTCCACTGTATTAAGTGTGGCATCGAGATCTTGGTGAATACGAGCGATTTTCTCTGCAAAATAATCTGCAAAAAGGTCACAGCGGGCAGTTGATGACTCAACTCCACGGCTGAGGGAGGCCGGACTGACCAGCCCACACACAACCCGGAACAGCTCCGCCGGACGGGATTTAGCGGATGCTATGAGGGTAGCAAAGAATTCCCTCTTTGCTGCCCGCATAGCCATGGCATAGGCTCGTAAACTAGCTCTATGCCGCAATCTGTCGGCTTCAGCTTGAGAACGACGCCACCGTCGCTCCAACCGTTGCCCTACCTGCTTCAGCGTCCGCAGCTCCTCGGAGAACCAAGGAGGCCTGCGGAGCCTCCGCCTGGGCAACGGACACCTGGGAGCCGTTTGATCGATGGCCTCCGTCAGCAAGATGTTCCACAGCTTGACAAGGTCATTGATGTGACGGTTGTCTAGGTCAGAGGGTAACTCCCCCAGGTGCCTAGGAACTGCACTGGGTCCAACAGACTCCGGGGGTGTACCATTCTAATAGGTTTCGCACCCTTCCAGGGGCAGACATGCACTAGAAGGGAGGTCTGTAGGAGGTAATGGTCCAATATGATGCAGACAAAAGTGATGGAGGAATGCTTCCAGGGTATTCCGGCAGACTTGCGGTTTTGCCCCTGTGGCCAACTTTTGGTTGAAGACCTCCTGCATTATCTTTTATTTTGTCCTTTATTTGATAAGTTGCAGGAAGATACTTTTCGGACCTGGTTTAGGGAAAAGAGTCATTGAGACCCTTTACTCCGTATTTCTTACCTGTTGGTAAACTCCAACAAATACATCACTGNAGGTACATGTCTGTTTTCACCCAATGTTTGTGTGAGTCACACAGAGGAACTCCACTTGAACATTTCTTATGCATGCTGCAGGGCTGTATTGGTGCCCTATGCAGCCCTGCAACATGCATAAGAAATGTTACAGCGATGTTAAATTGGAGTTAGCGTCATGTCTGTTTTCACCCGAAGGGTCCCCTCCCCACAAGCCTTGCCTCAGTTAGGCAATGAGCTATTATATAAATTATGTGAATATACGTTAATTTATACATATTTTATGCACATTGGAGGTAGCTGGGTGGGCCATTGGGCATCCCACTTTGGGACTTTCAAAACCTGGTCACTTTCCCCATCCTACAATGCTTCATGCTTAGAACTCCCCCTTGGCATTTTTAGTGCGGGGGCCCGGTATGGTCCTGTTGGAAAGTGTGCGTATAGAGACATTCTTTTCAGATATCAGTTGATAGCTGAAAACATCCCAGGTATGTGTCCTGGGATGTTTTCTCTCTTGGTCACATGCTCTAAATGATGCCATTTATTTTCAGAATGGCTGCCAAACATGTGACATGGTTTCAACTGTAGAAGCAGCCCACAATGTATTTTTATGAAACACATTTGAATCATGTTTGGTATGAAGCTAAAGCTCAGAATCCTGGCCATGCAGTAGATGGCACTGCATTCACTTATAAACAGCTCTCACTGCATTTTAAAGTAGAGGAGTCACTTCAGAATGGCGTGTACCGGTTTGTTACCGGGATGGAGGCAGTCCCCCTGCCCGCGCGTGCACAGAATCTTGAGCAGGATGCCCTTCTCTCGTTAGCATGCCCGCCGTAAACAGCGCTCTGCTAGGGGCAGGGTCACTGGAGCGAAAACAGCCCCAGGCTAGTGAAGGTGGAATCTGTGATGACCACCCTCCTTCTCTCTTCCTCCAGGAAAGGTTCCAGGTGAAGAATCCGCCCCACACGTATATCCAGAAACTCAAGAGCTTCCTGGATCCTGGGGTCACCCGCAAGGTAAGGCTCTTGGGGAGCTGGGCCTGTCCCGTTTCCCCGACAGGAGAGGCTGAATTGGAGAGAGAGAGCTGGGTCGGGGAGGGAAGCCAAGTCAGGTCCCGTGGCTGAGGGCCCTGGGCTGTGTCTTGCAGAAGTTCCGGCGGAGGGTGCAGGAGTCCACCAAGGTGCTGCGGGAGCTGGAGATCTCTCTACGGACCAACTATATTGGGTAAGCACCGGCGTGGGGCACCCAGCCACTCTAGGGGCACAGCGGAGCCTGTAGCTGTTTGCTCTGGAGAGGGCTGGCTCTCTGTTCAATAGCGAGGGCCCTGTGTAAGGGCGCTGGGGAAATTACAGTCGAGGGGGAAGGGTGGGAGAGCCGATTTGCCCCGCCCCTTTCTGACGTGACCACACCCCTTTTCTTGGAAGGTGGCAGGACCAGGAGGGAGCCCGGAAGATACAACCACTCCTCCTTGCCCCCTCCGCCCCCCTGGCATCCATGACTCTGGGGGATTTCAGAGGCACAAAATCTTGGAGAGATTCTGCCCCCACCAGGAACCATTTTCCTCTCTGCCCCCAAACTGCCTCTCCTACATGCTCTTTCCCTTTGCACACCCCATCAGGCCCCCCAAACCAATCAGTGTTGTTCCTCTCCCTGCTTATCTGCATGCTTGGTCTCTATTGGTTGGGAGATTTATTGAGAAGGCTTCAGATGCAAAAGCCTCCAGCAGACCGATGTTTTAGCTGAGTTGTATCATGATAGAGGGGGGCTACCAGCAGAGGCAGAGGGTGATAACCGACATTTCAAACCAATCAAAGGAAGTACTTCTTTCACTCTGTGCACAGTTAATCTGTGGCACTCCTCGCCAGTGGAAACTGTGAAGGCCAGTAAGCATAGCAGGTTTCAAAAAGAATTGGATCATTTCTCGGAAAGTAGGTCCATCCATGGCTGATCAGGGGAGGAGGGTTCTGACTGGGGCAGGGGCTAGGTGTAAATAGCAGGGAATTGATCACTCCATTATGAGCTGCTTTGCATTTCTCTGAAGCAACTGAAACTGCTTGCTGTCAGAGACAGGATGCTGGGCTGGATGGGAGATTAGCTTGACCTAATGTGGATAGTGTTCCCAGCTAACTGGGTTTCACCTGGACACTACAGATTTTGATCTTGAGGCTCTGGTGAAAGCCCGTTTCTCTGGGTCAGGCAGGGCACCCCAGTAACCCGGAGAAACCAGGGATCCAGGGGGTGGTCACATCTGGAAGGGGGTGGGGTCCATGGGGACTTTCTCGCCCCCTTTCCTATGTGGCTTCGCCCCCTATGATGCTCAGTAAGGGGGAAGAGTACATCAGAAATAAGGTGTGACAGAGATTGGGACCCTGGTCTCCCAAACCTTATCCTCTACTCTGCAAATCCGAAGCAGATTTCAGGAGCAAGCGTTTGCAAATCCACTCGCCAAGTCCTCTCGGCCAGAAAGCTGGCTCTGCTATCCCTCTCCTTTCTCCCCACAGCCGGGCACGGTTTCCCTTCCTCTTGTCTGATCCTGGAGAGCTTGGAGAAGTAGCTCTTACACACTTCCTTGCATTTGAGACACTGGAGTCAGTCAGGACATATGGTGATTGGAGAGGAAGAGCGGCGACCGTCCAGACCCTCCTCATGGCCCACCACATCTGTACATCTGCCCCCCCCCCCACCTTTCATCCAGGCTCTTATCGGACGCCTCTCCCATCCAGTTGAAGCAGATGTGAGCTGGAAAAGGTTACCTCCTCCCCCCACAACCTCTCCCAGCTGCAGCTGGAGGGGAAGCGTCAGCGAGGGCAGGAAGCCGGGCTATTCCTGTCCTTGGCTGCTGGTTGCTGCCGGGTGGGGGTTCCTCAGGACGGATGGAGCTGACCCAGGGAGTGGCATGGAGTCAGCAGAGAGCCACAGGGCTGGGGTGGTGCCTGCGTATGGGAAACCCTTTCGAACCTCGTTGGGCTGAGTTGGCAAATCAGCTGCCAGATGGCCCACGGGTTTAGGCACTGGCCTGGGAGCCAGGAAACCCAGGGTCAGTTCTCAGACTCCCAAGGTGACCCTTAGTCTTTCTGTGGCTCAGTGCAATAAGGGGTGGCAGCTCTGTTCCGAGTGGCGTTCGAGTACTCCGTTGCCCACTCGCCCGTGTTGGACTGTGTTCCTCCAGAGAGTGTGTGTGGGATTTGAACAGACATCAGGGATAGGACGTGGCTCAGGCAGTAGCGTGCATGCTTTGCATGTATAAAGGTCCCAAATTCAATTCCCGGCATCTCCGATTCAGGATCTCCAGTAGCGCACCTGGGTGAGGCCTTTGCCAGGGATCCTGGAGGGTCTCAGGTAGCACCCCCGGGTGAGGCCTCTGCCGGGGATCCTGGAGGGTCTCAGGTAGCGCGTCTGGGTGAGGCCTCTGCTGGGGATCCTGGAGGGTCTCAGGTAGCGCGTCTGGGTGAGGCCTCTGCTGGGGATCCTGGAGGGTCTCAGGTAGCACCCCCGGGTGAGGCCTCTGCCGGGGATCCTGGAGGGACTCAGGTAACACGTCTGGGTGAGGCTTCTGCTGGGAATCC
Organism: Sphenodon punctatus; assembly: GCA_003113815.1. Taxonomy (NCBI): domain Eukaryota; kingdom Metazoa; phylum Chordata; class Lepidosauria; order Sphenodontia; family Sphenodontidae; genus Sphenodon; species Sphenodon punctatus. The sequence goes on from QEPC01008474.1 coordinate 1,978,804, forward strand.
TGGAGGGTCTCAGGTAGCGCGTCTGGGTGAGGCCTCTGCCGGAGACCTTGGAGAGCTGGATTTGAAACCCTGCTGCCATGTTAGGTTGTGACAATACTGGACTAAGACGGACCATTAGTCTGACTCAGTTAGGAAGCTCCTTATATCCTCCATCTTCCAAAGGTAGGACTCTCTGCAACTTGAGCTAAAAAGCCAGGCTCCATCGCTGAGGATGGAAGAGACTTATGCCCTGGGGAATAGGGACACACACATATACCTGCTCTGCCCCATGGTGAATCTGACTTGGCAGCCAGGAATTGTCATGTGGCATTGGGGGGGGGAGAAATCAGAGGCTGCTGGTCAGGTGGGGACACTTGGGGTGGAAAGGTGGGCTAGGGGCTTTCTGTATGCACAGATGTATATGGGGACATGTGCAATCCACACATATGGGCACACGCACAGTGTGACCTTACACACACACTCTCCAGCCATTGGGTTGGTCAGCCCCCCCCCCCCCACTCTGGTGCCCTTTAACCTCCTGCAAACATATCAAGGGCTGGAGCCAGACAGGAAACATGCTGGGGGAGGGGGCTGGAGTGCAGACAGGCAGGAAACGGGCGGGTGGACACGCCCCCACTGAGAGAGAGCGTGTGCTCACGCAGCTCCGGGGCCGGGCTGATTCATGCACCAAAATCACTCTCAGCTGCGGCCACCCGCTTGGAAGGCGTGCACGCACACACAATACACTAGCATGTGCCCAGTCACACCCAGCTGTGATGTAAGTAGTGCGTGCACACGCACGCGCACACACACACATGTACACAATACACTCCCACAGGCTAAATCACATCCAGCTGTGACCGTGTGTCTAAAAATAAAAAATGGAGACGTCGTTCTAATGATCTTTTATTGGACCAACATCTGTTGCTGGGAATGTGCAGGCTTTGGGGCCATGCAGGGCCCTTCCTCAGGCAGGTAGTGTAGCACTAGCCAGTCATCCTACAGCCATGCAGATACTAACACATACATGCACGTTCACACACACGTGTGCAAGATCACACCCGGTTGTGACAATGCTTGAGAAAATAACTCCCCCCCGTGCACATACAGTAACATACAAAATAACAGAAATTCTAAATTCAACAATCCTTAGTGTACACAGTCCCCTCCCAGTCAGCATGTACACATCCCAGCTCACACCTGCCTCTGAATGTCACACACCCCGAAGCATTCACACACCCAAGAGAACACACATTCTAAACGCAAGTCGTTGATGCTCACAGCCTTTGTATTGGAAACCACACGAGCCGAGAATAGACTGACATGCACTCCAGATATCATGTATTTTGAACACAAACTGACACACACACACACACACACCAACTGAATAACTTGCTCCTCCTGGCAAGATCTGATCTACCACACATAAGCACCGTGTGTCACACACCAGCAACCACGCACCATGGGCCAGAACTCCCATGTACACCCTGACTAAATGGCACCCTACACCCTGAAATACAACACACACACACACACACACACACTTTGTGAGCGTGCTGGCATTCCTAACGCGAATTCCCTGTCCTGCGTGCCCCAATGTCCTCGGGGCAGAGAGGTGGACGCCTGTGGCAGGTGTTTTGGGAGCTGAGAGGTACTAAATGGAGCCCCTCCCTGCAGTGGGGCAGTGAGATAAAAGCCAGGCCAGCTACCGTGTGTGCAGGCAGCCAGGAAGCCACAATCTCCCCGCAACACACGCTGGCTGCACCCACCATTATCGCTTAACGCATTCGGCTTGGAACCTTACTCTGTTCACCCACATCATGGTTCAGGGCCCAAACTGAACCTAGCCCTCCAGCCTGTGGCCCCGTCAGCTCTGAACAGGGCAGAGTTCCACGAAGACCCCGCTGGGCTCGCAGGGGCATCAGAGCAAGGCCAGGAGGGCGATCTGGGGGCATGCAATTTGGGACTCTCTGCATGGACTTGGGATGGTTCCAAAGGAGAGAACCAGGAATTGCATTATGGTCACTCCCGGCTCCCTCTTCTTCCGGATATAGCCATGGTGCCGGCTGGGATAGAACACAGCTGCCTGCCTGCCAGGAGCACAGAACCATAGAAGTGTATGTAGGACTGGCAGGGAGGGACACCCAAAGAACATCTAGTCCAACCCCCTGCTCCAAGACTGGATATCCTCTACTTACAGCATCACTGACAGATGTTCGTCCGGCCAGGTTTTGAAAACCTCCAAGGCAGGAGATTCCCCAACCTTGCTGGGCAACTTCTTTCATTTCTTGATCATTCTCACCGTTAGGAAGTTTCCCCCATTATCTAACAAAAATCAACATGGCTGCCATTTAAGCCCATTCCCCCTTGTTCTGTCTTGATGGTCGCCATCTTTTTTTTATGGCCGCCTTTCAGATATTTGGGAACTGCTACCACATCCTCCCCACCCCACCCTCTGTCTCTCTTTTCTCTAGTCTCGCTGAACGTCCCACAATCCCTTTCCGCCTTTCCCTGTACGGCTTGCCCTCCAGACCCTTTCTCTCGTTGCTGTTCTCTGAAGCTTCTCCAGTTTGCCAACCTCCTTCTTGAAGGGCACTGCCCCAAACCGAACACAACACCCTCTCACCTCAAAGGAGGGGGCAGGGGTTGTCCCCTTTTGCGGTTTGACCCAGAGACTCCCATTTTGGCCTATGGGAGTCTCGGGGTCAACTGAAAAAGGGGGGCATCCCTACCTCAAAGCCACCCGAGATCAGTATCCCACGGGGAGGGCTCGCCAGAGCAGGCACTAGTCTCCACCAACCGCAGTAGGTGCACACGGGGCCTACAAGCAATCCATCACTTCAAAAAACGTGGGCAATGCTGCCTTGTGCGTTATCAAAACAGGAACTTCAGGAGTGCCAGCCTGGGTCTGTTCTAGGGCTCGTATCACCCTGCATCTATCAGGGATACATGCCAGCCAGCCTGCCAGCCCGGGGGGAGGGGAGTGTAATCTGCCCCAATGGAAGTGAAGGGAGAGGCCCTCACTGTGCAGATGCTGGCTGTGGATCCCCTACGCCTGGTGACTCCGGGGACCCATGCCTACTTTGCTGATTGCACAGACCTTCCGCGAGCTCCTTATCGTCGTTGTTTGGTTATGATTGATATAGCACCTGCAATGTATCTGGCACTGAACAGTTATTCATTAGAGACAGGTCCCTGCCTTGCAGGGTTGACAAACAAGAATAGGCAAGGGGGAGGAGAATGTAGGGGGAGACGGGGGTCTTCACAAAGCTGAGGAGTGCTTAGCTGAAGGAGAAGGCAACTCGGAATAACTGGCCAGTAGAGGAAGCATCAGTGAGCAGCCTGTGGGGTAGGGTTGCCACCTTTGGTCATTTACACTTCCATTTGGGCCTATGGGAGTGGAGAACTAGGAAAAGCCTGTCAGGAGAGGTACGTTTTTAGGAGGGATTTGAAGGTCGGGAGGGAGCAGGGCGTATGTGTTCAGGACGGGAGTTCCAGGCCTACGGGGCAGCCTGGGAGAAGGGGCGAAGACAGTTTAGGGAGCTGGGGACCGGAGCTGTGAGGATGGGGGCCGAGACGGTCTCAGGTGGGAACGCTGTGGGAAAGGAGGGCAAGGCCAGGAAGGTGAGAACAAGGATTTGTGAAGGGGGGGAGAGGGAGCCAGTGGAGGGAGGAGAGAAGGGGCTGAGCACATGCAGGATCAAAGCAGTTTGGGAGCCACCAGGGTAAGAGATGGGGTGGGGATGGGGGGCAGGCCACAGTGGGTGGGGTCATCCCCAGATCAGGGTCTCAGTAACTCACAGACCCTCTCCTTGTAACCAAGCAACTGGCCCTTTCGCGGCTGGTACTGGGTGGACAAAGCGGCTTGACGCCCCGGATGCTTCTCTCGGCAGGTGGGTGCGGGAATTTCTCAACGACGAGAACAGAGGCCTGGACGTGCTGGTGGACTATCTCTCCTTCGCGCAGTGTGCCGTGATGTGAGTACAGCGCACGTGCCCCCGCCCACCCCTCTGCGTCAGTGTTGTCAGGCAGAATAGACTGGGGCTTGCAATGTGGAGGAGGGAGTACATGTTTAATGGGGGAAGGTTGGGGCCTGTGATCCAGGGGGCTCGTACCATGAGCGGGGGCCGGCTGGCTCTACCATTAAGGCCAAAGTAGGCGGCCGACTAGGGTGATGTAAGGCAGATGGTTCCTCTCACATCTGGGCCCCGGGGTAGGAGCGCTGGTGGACAGGGAAGGCCGGCAGCACCGGGGTAGAGGGAGGTCAGTGTTGTGAGGTCAGGGGGTCACTGGGACCAGGGCCGGCCTTACCACAGAGCAACCCGCCTCACTATTTTCTTTACTTCCGGGGCCCTGCACAGTGCTTGTGCCACCATTTCCCCCAGTGGGCTTCCTAACTCCCCACCGCTCTCAAGCCATGGGCTGGGAGTTCTCCATCCCTACTGCCTAGGCTAGCCCTGGCTGCAAGGCACCTTGACCTAGTGCAAACATCAGCCATACTTGCAGCCTTTCCAGATCTAGGGCCCCCTCCTCTTACCATGTAGCAATCTGGAGCTGTGCCCTCCCCCTCTCCAGCTCGGACGCCCTCTGAAAGGCATCACTGCCTGCTTCGAGGCATCGTGGAAGAACACCCGATTCCCACGGCCCTGGATTCTGCAGGGGTCTAGGAATGTGAAACAGGGGGTGTGGTTCATGCCTCTCCAAGCCAGCGGTTCGGGCTGCTCTGCCTGCAGACTCAGGCAGGCAGCGCACCATCAAAATCGGTGTTGATTTCTGGAACCGTAAGGAGTGGGGAACATGCTCTCTTTTTTGCATACAAGAATTGGGGGAGGAAGGAAGAGTGGTTGAGAGATGCTCAAAAACCGTTTATCACCCCCTCCCCAAAGTCACTAATCCCCCTACCCTAATCACTTAGCTCAGCCCTCTGGCCTGTGTCTCCTTTGTGTGTTGGGTCAGTTTCAGGGGGCACCTTGTAAGTTTCACTCGCAGCCTCTGCTTTGGAGAAGCCTCAGCTGGGATCCCTTCTCTGGGGAGAGAAGCCGTGCCGGTGCCTTTCTGCGTGCCGCGCTGCTGGCTTGCAGCCCTCGCTAGCGTCTGCGGATCCTGAGCTTCGGCGGCTGCCGCCCCATCCTGTACAGCTTTCTCTGAAGCTTCTCTCTTGTCTCCGCGTGTCTCTCGCACTCTGCCCTTCTCCAGGTTTGATTTTGAGGGTCCGGACAGCGGCGAGGATGGCGCGTTGGAGAAGCTGAAATCCTGGAGCAGGTCCATCGAGGATCTGACGCACCCTGGCGCCCTGTCCGCTCCCTATGCCAACAGCCTTGCTCGCTCTGCGCGCCAGTCTGCGCTCCGGTACGTACGCCCTGGCGGTTCCGTGTGCTCTCTCTGCTCCCCTTCCAGGGGGTGCTGTATGCCTTTTCTCTTTCCCCCACCCCATCCTGCCCTTTTTCTTTGCTGCAAGTGGTAACCAGCCCCTCTCCTCTCTGCCTCCAGGCCCCATCTCTGTTGCCTTCTGCTGGCCCACCTCCTGGGCCTTTTGCTCTCTCTCTCTCCCCTCTCTGGCAGGGTAAGTACTATCCTGGCCTCTGGTGTAGGCCCTGCACCCTCTCACTCTGCTGTGCACGCTGGCCTGCGTGCACCTGAGTATGTACGTACTTGTGCAAGTACTGCCTGTGGGTGTGTGCATTCCTACAGGTGTTGTCAACATGTGCACGTGCGCATGCATGTGAATGCGTGACTGCATGGATATGTGTACACGCAAAGCGGGAGTATGTGTGTTTGTATGTTACTGTGTGAGTATGCATGTGTCAACGTGTGCACACAGCGGACGGGTGCCAGTCAATGATGGACTGGGACACCCCTCACCCTCAAGGCAGGAGGTATAGGGGGAGCAAGGGTTGCTGAGTGGTGTGGGGGGGACACATCACGGGAAGCAGGTTGCTGTGGATATAGGTGGGGAGATGAGAGCGGAGTGTGTTTTGGGGGGTGAGGGGCAAAGGGAAGAAGAGAGGCACAGGGTTGCCAGGGGAAAGAGGAGAGTGGGGAGCGCATTGCTTGGGGAGCGCGTTGCTGGGGGTAGTGGGGCCGGGTTGTCAGTGGGTGAGCAGGTTTACTTTGGGGAGGGCCGGGAGCATGTTTCCGGGACAGGAAGGAACAGTGGGAAGTGCAGCACGGGTTGCAGGGGGAGGTCAGACGGGAGAGCAGGGGAAGAGGGAGGCGGGACTCGGGCCGGCTCACTGGAGGTGCAGAGATGGGAGATGCTCTTCTTCCAGGCGCTGCCTGGTTCCACCCCTTATGTTCGGACGCTTCGATCCAGCTCAGGGCACCAGAACGGGGGGAACAGGGGAAGGGTGTTGATGGCAGGCAGTGCAGCTGCGCTGGAGTCCCCCCAGGCTCGCGGGCCCCCTGTACCCCTGTCATTATAGCGATGTCCTGTGTGCATACACATGTACATGTGTCAGAATTGGGTACTCCTGCATATGTGTGTCTGCGCGCGCACATGTGAATGTGTTGCTTAGTGCCTGCATGTTAGTGGGCATGAATGTGTGTCTGTGGGAATGCACATCGGTGTGTTGTGTGTGGGCTAATGTTTGTGTGTGCAGGTGTTGATCTCTATCCGTGGCGGATGGCACTTAAACATTTTGATGGCGGTTGGGGGACACACACATCTTCTGAGCCCCTGCTCTCACCCTCACCCTCCCCGCCTAAAAAGGAAAACCGACCTGCTTCCTCCACCCTGGGAGCTGCTGCTTCGGCTGCCTGACAACTCCAACAGCTGGGGCTTGATCCAACAGGCCCTTGGCTGCTCAGAGCAGTTGCAAGCAAACTCTGTTCTGAGCCTGCTCGCAGCTCCTAAGCCCAGGGTTGGGGGCAGAATGCAGAAAAGGGATAAAGATCGATCAGCTCTCTCTGCACTCTGCCTGAAGCAGTCACTTGTCTTGGGAACTGTGAGCAGGCACAGAACGGAGCTTGCTGGTAGCTGCAAGAGCTAGCCCTAGCTCTGTTCTCCATATGCTCACAGCTCCTGAGCCTAAGCTGTTGAGCTCTGGGTAGGTAGAGCACAGAGAGAATGCCTCCGCTCTACCTCCAGCATTGGGCTCAAGAGCTGTGAGCAAGCACAGAACAGAACTTGCTCGCAGCTGTCCTAAGCAGCCTGATGCCAGCCGGGATCCAGCCGAGGCTGTAGGAGTTCTCCGGTCAACACAGCAGAGCACCAGCTGCTCATCCGTTGGGGCAGGATGTTCTAATGGGGCTGATTAGGCTGCTACTGATGTCTATGTATGGGCAAGCATAGGTGTGTGCTGTAGAAGTGGATTGTGTATGACTCCCACTTCCTCCTCTCTCTTTCCTTCCCTCACTATCTCAGGCCCGCTCTCTTGCCTCTCCTTGCTGTATCTGCCCATCACTCCCACAAGCCCCAACTCACACACAGTCTCTCTCTTTCGCTGTCCCCCCACCCTTGGCAGCCTGTCTTCCTGCTTGTTTCTAGGTCTCATCCTGCTCCACCTGTGGACTGCTGAGCGCTCACAACCGCCTCCCTTGTTTCACTCTACCTGTTGCTTGTACTCCACCCCCTGCTGCTCCCAGAGGCCTACGTTCTACCTGAGCCCTCAGCCCTAACTCCATGGGTCTGCACTGAGACAGCAGCAAAGAGTTGGGGTCTCTACAGAGGAGCCAAGAGGAGAGTGAGTGGGTGTGGCCCAGCTTTATGGGAATGCTGCGGGACTCCTGGATCCGATTCCCTACTGCACATTGAGCCACTTTCTTATTCTCTCGATGCCTCTCTTTTTTCTATAGTCTGTGAGCTCATTGTGATGGGAATGTCTGTCACTGTAAGTACGGGTGTGCAGAGTCTCGCCCGGCGAGCACCCCCCTGATGGAGATTAGTGTCCCATCTTAATTGGTCTGTGCAGCACCCAGTAGAATGGGCCCTGATCCCAGTCAGGGTGGATCTGTGCAGTGCCTGGCATAACACGGTTCTAATCGGATTCGGGGTGAGGGGGGAAGTCTGCAAAATGTCAGGCGGAACCGGGCCCCCATCTCAGTCAGAGGGGTCTGGGAAGCACCTGGCGAGACAGGCTCGAATCTCAGTCATGGGGAAATCTGTGCAGAACCAGCAATGACAGGGTCTTTATGCTGGTTGAAAGGGTCTGTGCAGCCCCTGGCATGGCAGGGGTGTCTCAGTCAGAGTTGGAGTAAGCTGCACTGTGGGTAACAGACATAGACTTTGCCTCTCTTGAAAACACCCCCCGTCTGACCTCTCCCTGCCCCCCCCCAATCCTTCACGTTCACAGCCCCCAAATCCTTCACATTCCTACGGGTGACTCTCCCGCTTGATCATTTTTCTAAAGAATAAATGTATATATTTTTAATGGAAAGTGATCTGTTTCTGCTGATTTTAATTTTTTTTAGCACTTGACATTTTGGGCACTGCAGTTTTTATCTCTTTCCAGCAGCTGAAAACGAACGTTTCAGCATCAGAAGAAACCAATATTATCCATCTTATTTTTAAAAAAATTTTGGGGGGTGGGGAGGAGCAAGTGTCATTGACTAAACTCGTAAGATTTACAATTGTGAAAAAAGTGTGGGGCGGGGGGAATCTCCCCCCCTTCGAGAAATTCCACTTTCAAAATTTTAAAAACTTTGCTGAATTTTGGAGGTTTCTGGTGAAAGACAAACCTGTCTTTCCAGCCGCTCTGCCAGGAAAGATTTCACAATTTACTTTTCACCTGCATGACGGCATTTGAGCCTCTAATCTTGTGACCCCCCCTAGACAGCAAGGACAGACATGCAGAGTCTCCAATAGCAGTCAGAACTGGGACCCCCATCTGCAGACAGCATGACCCCGCTTGGAGTCCCGGCAACCTCTGGATTAATCAGTCTAAGCTGCCTTATCAAGGCATCGTGGAGGGGCAAGCTGTTGTCCAGATAGAAGAGGGGTCCACATTTAGGGCGGTGGGTGGGGGAGTGCTGGTCAGCTGATGGGCACAAGCTCAAAGAGCCTGCCTGAGCCACACCCCAAATGGAGAGCAGGGCTGGGGTGCTTCACCTCAACTGACCTAACAAGTTCTACACCTGAAAATCCTGCTGAAAAGGCAGCCTTGCCAAGAGCACTCCCTCCCCTCACCATTTACTGCCCCAGGAGAGAGGCACAGAGTGAGGCAGGGGCCTGACCCTTTCAGAGCTGCAGGGGCCAGCGTCTGTTTTCAGGCAACTAGCACCCTACACAGGGTTGCCGCCTAGGCCAATGTTTAAGGAACCACATTTGAAAAAAAACAACGTGTTGCAGGGCCTGCTGCTCGGCTCCCGTCCAGCGCACAGGAAATAGACTTGATTAGGGAGACCCTGTGTGAGATGGGAAGGGGTGCTCTGGGCTGTCGGGTCTCGGTGGGCTTGCGTTGCCTCTGTCCTCGCTTTCTCCTCAAGCGCCGTACGCTAGGTTCCCGGAGCTGCTACGGCTTAACAAAAGCGGCAGCAGATAAAAATGTCTGTGCTCAGCCCTACTGGAACCTGAAAAGCATTTGGGGAAACAGTGCTCAACACAGCTGGTCAGGTCCTGTCAAGCTGGGATCAGGCAGCTCATTTCTATTCCAGACACGCTGGAAGCGGAGGCCACAAAATCATGCCCTGATCCGCATGCTGGCTACAGCCACAACCAGGTCTGAAGCAACTGTGTGTGGCCAGGCGAGTGTCCGTCTCCCTAGGATCCCTGGCTAACCAAGCGGCGCTCTCTCTTTTTTTGCCAGATACACCACCCTCCCCAGCCGGAAAGCCCTGAAGAACTCCCGGCTGGTCAGCCAGAAGGATGACGTCCACGTTTTCATCATGTGCTTGCGCGCCATCATGAACTACCAGGTAAACCTGGCTGCTTCCTGTTCTCTGCCTGCCAGAGGGGGCGGATCCTGATCCTCCAGGCTCCACTAACATAGGGCCCCTAATGCACATGGCTGTAGGTAGGGGTGGACAGATCCGCACTCCCTACAGCTTATCAGCTCCACAGCCGGTCTTCTCACCCGCTAAACCATGGGGCTACGGCAGCACCCTGTCTAAGTCCCCTTGATGCCAGATTTGCCCCCACTGAGGCATAACTAAAGCCTTGCAGTAGGCCCTCCTGTTTCCTTGGGAGGTGGCACCCAGTATTTTGCAGCAGGGGACATGAGGAAAGAAACAAGGGGCATCCAATGGGGGCACCACCTTGAATTGGGGGAAGCCGGCCCTGCTGCCCCTGCTGCTCCCTTAGCCTCCCGGAAGCATGCCAGCTTCCGGGAGGCTAAGGGAGGGGAGCCCAGGCTCTTCACGGGTCAGGGGCACTCCTACCCCAAGTGCTGTAGACCAGGCTGCTTTGCCGCTGCTAACACTCTGCCTCTCCCGCCCAGTATGGCTTCAACCTGGTCATGTCCCACCCTCATGCCATGAACGAGATCGCCCTCAGCCTCAACAACAAGAATCCCAGGTGAGACGCGTCCGCGAGCGGCATCTGGGAGTCATGCTCAAGCCTTGGGGGTTACCTCGGCCTTTAGCGCTGAGGGCCTTGGTTCAATCCCCACTCAGCCAAGATGGCTGCCGCACACGCTCACAAAGAAAGCCCCTCACCCCCTCGATGTAACCAAGCCAAGCGCGTGCACCTGGGACCTCGCATCCTCGCGAATGTTACACCCCTCGTCTCTCCCTCTGTTCTCCTTTCTTCGTCTCCCCGCCCCGTCTCTCAGATTGTAAGCCCGAGGGCAGGCTTTTCAATTACTTTGTAAAGCGCCAGGTACATTGCTGGCACTATATAAATGTTTGCTAATAATAATAATAATAATAATTAATAAAGGGCTTTGTGCTGCTCCCTTTTCAGCTAGAGCTGGGCCTAGTGACCCTCCACTCTGGCCCGCCTGGGTGGCTTGCAGGGCTGGACCGTGGGCCCGGAGCCGCCAACCCTGCTGGGGTTGGAACTAGGCCCCACATCTAGCCGGCCTGGAACAGACGTGCAGGGTTTGGTGCAGGCCCAGGCAGGCAAACTGGGCCAGTGTCGCATCTGCTAATTTTATTTATTTATTTTAAAAATCTATACCCCGCCCCTCCTGCCACTGGCAGCCCGGGGCGGCTAACAAAACAAATCCATAAAAGACAATAAAATATATAAAAACATCAGACAGCGAAAATCACAATAAAAATGAGGAGAACGAAAACCCACCCCCGAACACCCACCCCATCCACCCTCACCCTTCTCCCTCGCCAAACGCCTGACGGAACAGCCAGGTCTTACAATTCCTATGGAAAACTGGGAGGCCTGGGGCCAGACGGGTCCCCACCGGGAGGGAGTTCCAAAGGCACGGCGCGGACACCGAGAACGCCGGGAAACCCGAGGGACCTCCAACAGGGCACCCCCAGATGACCGGAGGGGCCAGTCCAGAACCCGGGGAGTGAGGTGGTCTCGCAGATAGGCGGGGCCCAGACCGTTAACACCCAGTGAGTGGCGGAAACAAGCGCACTAGCTGGTGAAGTGCTGGCTTGTCGGGTAGGGGGCGCTAGCTTGGCATTGAAGAGACCAGAGTTCAATCCCCAGGTACCCAGTAGGGTCAGGGATGATGTTTGACTTAGTGGGCAATGATGTCACCATTGATTTTCCCCCAGGACCAAAGCCCTGGTGCTGGAGCTGCTGGCGGCCGTCTGCTTGGTGCGCGGCGGCCACGAGATCATTCTAGCCGCCTTCGAGAACTTCAAGGAGGTGAGGGGGCCTCCGGGTGGCATGGGGCCAGCGGCTCCTTGGGGAGGGAGATAGGGTGGAAAGAGGGGCACTGTGGGGTGGGATGCATTAAGGGAAGGGAGGAATGAAGACGCGAAGGGACCGGTATGGGGATGCTGGAAGGGATGGATCGGTGTTTATAGTGTATAGTTTAGTTTGAAGAGTACAGTCTCACTCTGTTCACAGTCCCCCTCGTGGAGGGATTTTTTTCTCCTGCAGAATTTCACTATCCTATCTTGTCACCCAGGCCTAGGTGGGTTATCACCTCATCCATTCCGCTATGAGCCTAAACCTGGCTCACAGGCCCTGCCCCCTCACGGCCTTCCTGAACCCCTTGGTCTTACCTGGGCAGGGTGACTCTCAAAGCTCCTCATCCTGCCACCTCCAGTCCCTTACTGACCAGCTAGCCGACTGCCTTCCTTTTAAGGCCCAGCCAGGATCATGTGACCAGCCCACCTCTAGTCACATGATGTTTTCCTATAGGGCCCTAGCTTAACCCTTTCACTGCTGGCTCAGTAGCGGAGGGCTGACTCGCCGTGGGCATGTTCCCGCACCAGCTTTCCCGCGGCGCTCTGCTACAGGCAGACCGAACAGATACTGTGTCAGGCCTTCACCTGCATGGAGAGGGAGGGTTGGCTGATGGTGTAGCCACACCGGTGTGACCCTGGTGTACCACCCCCCAGGTCTGCAAGGAACGGCACCGCTTTGAGAAGCTGATGGAGTATTTCCGTACAGAGGATAGCAACATTGACTTCATGGTGAGGAGCGAACCCTGGCATCCGGGCAGGGGTGAAACTTTCCAATCCGTGTGTGCGGGGTGGGGCGGGGTGTGTGGTTGTTTCTGCTCCCTGGGCCCCCGCCCCAGCAGTAAGAGGAAGATGGCCCTGCTGCTTTCCGCAGGGGATTTTACCTCTCACAGCCCCGCCAGGCTAGCTTGGGGCGCCTCCAGCAGTGGCGTAGCAGTAGACGGGGGCACTGGGGCCTGTAAGCTTCCCAGCCAGACCCAGCAGCCCCTTCCTTCTGCGTGGCCTTCACCGCCTCCTTCCCTTACAGCTCTGGGCTCCCTGCCCTGGGTGCCTCCTCTCTGTAGCTACTGCCAGGGCCCCATCACGCTCTCTGCATATAGCCATTACAGCTCTTCAGCGTGCCACTTCGCCCCCAGACACCACGTGGCACTGCTAGCCCCTGGCTGCTGGCTGCCTCCAAAGCAGCAGCTCTAGCAGGTAAAATCCCCAGAGTTATTCCTCCCTCCCACTTTGGCCCCTTGCCCCTACCCTACCAGGTCCTTACCTGCTCCTGCTGCTGTCGTGGACTGGAGTGCATGCGGACGGGTGGCAGGGGTACCCTGTTGAGGGGCAGGTAAGGCTCCTGGAGGGGCAATCATTTGACTTGCCCCAGGGTCCTATTAGACCTAGTTATGCTACTGTCCTCCAGCTCAGTCCCTGACAGACTAACTTCCTAGCACTAGGTTATTTGGGGTGACTCCCATGTGCTCCCCCCCCCTCCCTCCAGGTGGCCTGCATGCAGTTCATCAACATCGTGGTGCATTCGGTAGAGGACATGAACTTCCGTGTGCATCTGCAATATGAGTTCACCAAGCTGGGCCTGGAGGAGTTCTTACAGGTAACGAGACATCCCCCCAACCTGATCCCCGCGTCCCCTGGGAGGAGACAGAGAGAGCTCCTCCCACACCCCACTCTTGGGAGCAGCCAGATCATGAGGTGACATCTCTCTAGGGTTGACTTTTTCTGCACAGGAATCCGGGTCCCTGGGGGACTGCAACAAAGCTTTTGTGCTCCCAAACGTGGGACGGGGGGAATGGTTTATCCAGGCCTGGTGAGGGTGGGGCAGAGTAGGGGACCCCATTAGAAGGTTTGCTGCAGGACTTACTGCCCCCTATGGGTTGGTGTGCCCCACTGTGCTGCCCTCCCCTGCTTCCTTGCAGCTACAGACATGCAAATATATGGGCACCACCAACTCGGGGGTGACAGGAGACCAGAAATAAGCAGGGGACTGCCCCTGCATCCCAAACTGCATTGCACCCCAGACCTGTCCCCCCCGTGCCTGGATTCCCCACCTTTCTCCACAGAAGTCCCGGCACACAGAAAGCGAGAAGCTGCAGGTCCAGATTCAGGCCTATCTGGACAATGTCTTCGATGTGGGGGGGCTGCTGGAGGATGCTGAGACCAAGAATGTGGCTCTGGAGAAGGTGGAGGAGCTGGAAGAGCACTTGTCTCATGTAAGTGTGGGGTACTGGGGTCCCACTGAGGTCAGTAGGCCTCACCAGGGTCTCTGAGTGCACTCATCCACAATGCTAGGAGCAGCCCCATCAGGGTCTCCGACTCCGAGGGCATTGTCTTGCAGTGCGTGGTCTAGAAAAGGTTTATCCAGAACCCTTAGATTTCTGGGGAGGCCTTGGCTAGCCACGTGTTGCTGAGCTAACAACTGGCCTGTGGCTTGCTGGTGGCAGCCCCTTGTTGCTGATGGCAACAGCTTGGTGACCGTTCTTTGTTACCGAGGGTAATGGTCAGGCCTCTGGCTCTGGGTGGATGGCGGTCAGCCCCTTTGTTGCCATGGGTAACAACTTGGCCTGTGACTGGCAGGCAGGTGTCAGCCACCTTGTTGCTAGGGGTAGCAGCTGGGCCTGTGGCTATGAGTAGCCGGTGTCAGCCCCCTTGTTGCCAAGGGTAGTGGCTGGACCTGTGGCTCTGGTGGCAGTCTCTTTGTTGCCGAGGGTAACAGTCAGGTCTGTGGCTCTGACTAACCTGCGGCAGCCCCTTTGTTACTAATGGTAACAGCTGGGCCCATGGCTGTGAGTGGCCAGTGTCAGCCCCTTTGTTGCCAAAGGTAACGGCTGGGCCTGTGGCTCTGGGTGGCTGGTGGCAGTCGCTTTGTTGCCAAGGGTAACATTCAGGTCAGTGGCTCTGGCTAACCTGTGGCAGCCCCTTTGTTGCCAAGGGTAACAGCTGAGCCTATGGCTGTGGGTCGCCGGTGGTAGCCTCCTCGTTGCCGAGGCTAATGACTGGACCTGTGGCTCATTATGTTCAGTTGACGGAGAAGCTGCTGGACATGGAAAACGAGAACATGATGCGGGTGGCAGAGCTGGAGAAGCAGCTGTTGCAGCGGGAGAAGGAGCTGGAGATTGTGAAGGTGTGTGGGGCACTGGGAGAGAACCCCCCTCACTGGCTTTGAGTTAGGGGCACATGGGGCAGCATGCACTTACTTGGAGCCCCTTGTGATGATGATGGGGTGAGGCCAGGCTCTCAGCAGACACACGCAGCTGTCGCCAGCCAGGCTGGGTGGATCAGGGCTAGAACGTATGTGGGCTGAGGGAGAATCAGGTTTCTTGGGGGGGAAGCAGCATTAACACAC
This sequence comes from Sphenodon punctatus, assembly GCA_003113815.1. Lineage (NCBI taxonomy): Eukaryota > Metazoa > Chordata > Lepidosauria > Sphenodontia > Sphenodontidae > Sphenodon > Sphenodon punctatus. The sequence goes on from QEPC01008474.1 coordinate 1,993,883, forward strand.
CTGCGCCTCACGCAACAGGAGACCTACGAGAGCGCCAGTAGCCAAGTGCACACCCTGCGGCGGATCATCAAGGAGAAGGAGGAGGCATTCCGGCGCCATTACACCTCTCGCCAGGCTGGGGGCGATGCCCTGCCACCCCCGCCGCCCGCAGAGGGGGAGACCGAACTCGATGGCTTCCTCAGCAACGACCTCCATCTCCCACCAGCCCTGCCTCCCATGGAGGCTGCCCCACCACCTCCGCCTCCCCCACCGCCTCCTCTCCCCCCACCAGCCCCGCCGCTGCCAGGTAAGCCCAGTGCCAGTTCACAGACAGCGCCCCCTGGTGGGGAGGGCAGCACAGTGCCTCATCCCTCTGTTTCTCTCTCCACAGATAAGTGCCCGCCAGCCCCCCCTCTTCCCGGGATGTCGCCCTCCGTGGTGCTCACTGCTGGCCTCTCAGGTATTTAACTGGATTGGTCCCCTGGACTCAGGGGAGGAGGAGAGGGGCTTTAGGACACAGAGTGGACACTGACAGATGGGGTCAGAGGGGTGGGGAGGGAGGAGCCAGTTAAAATTTTCCACAATTTTCTGAAATTCTTTAGTTTTTTAAATAAAATGAATTTTCAATACGATTTATATATTTTACATATATGATTTCCCCCAAAAGTATTTTTGAATTTTCTGACTCCCCAAGTTTCAAAAACAATCCAAAATTCAATTTTTTTAAAAACAAAATCCACTTTTTAGTTTTATGATTTAAAAAAAAAAAAAAATTGTCTAATTTTTCCAGTTTTTTAAAAAAATCTGAAATTCTTCATTGTGTGGGGGGCTGGTGTGGGGACTAGGAGCTAGGTGAGTGGAATGATGTGAGGTGGGGCATTGCTGACTGAAATTATTTTTGAATGTTTCATTTCCCCCGTTTTTTAAAAATGAAATTCTTCAGTTTTTAAAGAATAAAACCATTTCCCTCTGTTTTCAAAATTATTTTTGAATTTTCTAATTTCTCCCAGTTTCTAAATTTTCAAAAAGGTTTTCTTTTTTCAATAAAAATTTAATCAAGCTTCTGACACTTATTTTTGAATGATCTGAATTTTTAAAACGTTAAAAAATTCAGAATTTTTGAATTTGTAAAATGTTTATCACAAAATTTTCAATTTATTTGAGAGGGTTTTTCCCCCACAGTATCTTTGTATTGAGATAGTTTTCTTCCAGGGGAAAAAAATGATTTTAGGGGGGAAGGGAGTGAAAAAGATTCGGTTGCTGAAATTTAGCTTTTGGGATTTGCCTGATTAATGCAACAGGAAAGGACGTGAGAGTAACTTTCTAATCTTGTATTATGTTCTAATACAGTTAAGTATTTAGATGCATTTTAATATTCAGATCTCTTAAATATTTCAAGATGGAGAGCAATTGTTCTCTGCTGCCTCCAAGGGGCAGAGAGTAGGTTGTAGGAAGGTAGATTTAGGGTGATTTCAGACGTGACGAATCCAAGATTCACCACGTCTGAACCTCACTCAAACGCGGCCCACGTCTGTTTGCTGCCCGCCAGATGTTCACCACAGTCAAACGCGGAACGCATTTGCATTCACCACACTTCTGCGCCCGAGGACGCGAGTGGGCCCAGAAGTGTGGTGAATGGCCACCACGGCAGGGGTGAATGAAACGTAACTTCTGTTCACTCACCCCTGCCGGTGGTGGAATCCATTCCCCCCCGAACGTGGTGGCGAGGGCGGCCGGATTGGCCGCCCTCGCTGCCCGTCCGGCAGGGGGAGGGCCGTTGTGCAACGCAGAGGGCGGGGCCATGCGGTAGCACGCTGCGCTGCCCGGCCCGCCCCCTCCGGGAGCCGCGGTTCCCCATCAGACGTTGCACCGGGCCCCATTCACCCCGGGCCGTAGTTCGCCGGTCCCCGCGGCCCGGGGTGGAGCGGCGCACGTCTGTTGGTGCGCCCATTCACCCCGAACCACCCCACGGCCCGTGGTGAATGGGGCCGGCCATAACGCCTGAAATCACCCTTAGTTTCAATAATAGAGTGAAAACAAATAGCTAATTCCACACTCGCAGATATTATTCCCATTTTCAGGTAGATGTCCAAATATCTGAAGCGCTATCTGCACCCAAAATAACATCCACATATTTATTTCTCTGGGTATTCTGGGTCTGATATTGTGATTTGGCTAGTCATTTCAATTTGGATATTTGGTTATCCAAATATCTCAAACAAAATGCCCCAAATAATAATAATAATAATAATAATAATAATAAAAGAAACCAAAATAGTAAATGAATAGTTTTTTGTATCATTTTGATTGAAAATGATTTGAAGCAGCCAGTTTCATCAGACATGCTATCAGCTTTGCTGAATCTTCAGGAGAACAGTCAGAACGTTGCATGCCGGGATAGTGTAAGCACAATCCTCCCTGCCGTTTGCATTGTGGGAAATAGTACAGGGGGAGAGAGGGGAAGGACAATTCGCTCCCTGTGTGAACGCGTTGCTACGGAGCAAGGCAGACCTGGGTTACAGAACAACAAGCAGAAAGTTTGCAGCGGGCTGATTACAGCCAGTTTCATCCTGCCAGTAGATACAACCTGACTCCTCCCAAGCCTTTTCAGCAACCCCCTTTCTCATCCTGACTTCCCCTCTCGTAGCGATTCGTATTAAGAAGCCCATTAAGACCAAGTTTCGGCTGCCGGTCTTTAACTGGACGGCGCTAAAACCCAACCAGATCAGCGGCACCGTCTTCAGCGAGCTGGATGACGAGAGAATTCTGGAGGTGAGGAACAAGGGTGGGGTTGGGGAGGCTCTACCAGGGCACTGTGGCGAGGAAGCTTGCAGCGCTCGGGGTCTAGTGAGATGAGGAAGCAGGGGGAGGGAGACCCCTCTCTCCATCTCTTGGATGCTGGAGAGGAGCAGAAAGATGTAGGGGGTAGCCCCCTGCCTTTTAGTTCAGCTTCCTGTGATACTCACCCACCCCTTGGGGGTGGCACAAATTAAGAACTTGCCCACCTATGCCCCAGACTAGAAAGGCAAGCACTTCCCCCGTGTCCCTCCTAGTTTTCCACCTCTTCTCCCAAGCACTTCTGCCACAAAAGACCTACACAAGTAGGGTCCTGCCCCCCTATTTCTAGAGTTGGATTTTTCCTCCTACACTCACCCCACTGCAAGGTCTCTGCCTGGATCAGAGGTCTTTGAGCAAGGACAGTGATGATTTGCATAAATTTGCATGTGTGCAACTTATGTCAATATATGTTAAAATACGCTGTTGCCTAACGCTGAGGTTGGCCTTTAAAAGGTCTTTATTTCCAAGCATCTCAGCTTGCTAGAGCCCGTACAACAGACACCCTCCCCATAGATCAGTAGAGCCATAGAGCAGATAATCCTCAGTGCCACAAAGTCGCTTCCCCGTTCCATTTAATTTAATGTATTTATTTGAATTGATATGCCACCCTTCCCAAANCACACACACACACACACCAGCTCCATAGAGCCCCATAGCACACACACACACACACACACACCAGCTCCATAGAGCCCCATAGCACATACACCCCTAGGTCTGATTTCTGGACATTTGGCATCCGAATCCTGGGCCAACCCAGACTCTGGGGAGAGCCCCACAATGCCTAGGAAGGTGGTGGAGTGGGCAGCTGGCGGGGTGCTGCCAGCTTCTGTCGAATCCCACCGCCCCCTGCCCACACACCACCCCAGTGCCCGTGGCTGGCTAGGCGAGGCTCATGTGGGGCCTGTCTCCCCCTTGCCTCCACAGGACCTGGACCTGGACAAGTTTGAGGAGCTGTTCAAGACCAAGGCGCAAGGCCCAGCCATTGACCTGATCTGCTCCAAGACCAAGGCCTCGCACAAGGCAGCCAGCAAGGTCACGCTGCTGGAGGCCAACCGGGCCAAGAACCTGGCGATCACACTGCGCAAGGCAGGCCGCAGCACCGAGGAGATCTGCCGCGCCATCCACACGTACGGCCCGGGGCTGCAGGGAAGAGGGGAGCGGGCAGGGGGGCTGTGCTGGTGTCCCTGAGGTTCTGGCAGGAGGAGAGGTGGCCACCTCTTGCGACTGGACCCGGAGACACTCATAGGCCAAAACGGGAGTCTTAGGGGGTGTTTTTAGACAAGCACCTCCCCACACATGATGACTCACCCATCATTCATGTTGCAGGGCCACATTGGCGCCCTGTGCAGCCCTGCAATGTACACGATGGGTGGGGAGGTGCTTATCTAAAAACACCCACGGTCAAACCACAAGCAGCAACAATGCTAGTTGGAGGGTGAGAGAGGGACAGTGTGACTGGGGGGGGGCTGGGAGGGGGCCAGGAGCTTGGAGGACTGTGATAGAGTCACCGAGTGGAATGATGTGGGGCTGGGGCTGGTGGGGCATTGCTGGCAGGTACTGGGGGAGATGTAGACGCTGTTGGGGCGGGCAGTGTGTTGGTGTTGTAGATGCTAGCAGGAGGGGTTGGATTAGCTGTTCTGGAGGTGCTGCGGGAATGATGTGATTCTGCTGGGGAGCAGGGAGCTGGCAGGAACAGCAGGGTTGGACTGGGATTCGGGGGTGGGGCGCTAACAGCAGGGTTGGACTGGGATTCGGGGG
>QEPC01008474.1:2001301-2012169 GCA_003113815.1 Sphenodon punctatus
GCTAGTGGGATAGAGCAGGGGGGCTGGGGAGCAGGATTCCTGGGTTCAATCTCTGGGAGGGGAGGGGGCTAGTGGGATAGAGCAGGGGGGCTGGGGAGCAGGATTCCTGGGTTCAATCTCTGGGAGGGGAGGGGGCTAGTGGGATAGAGCAGGGGGGCTGGGGAGCAGGATTCCTGGGTTCAATCTCTGGGAGGGGAGGGGGCTAGTGGGATAGAGCAGGGGGGCTGGGGAGCAGGATTCCTGGGTTCAATCTCTGGGAGGGGAGGGGGCTAGTGGGATAGAGCAGGGGGGCTGGGGAGCAGGATTCCTGGGTTCAATCTCTGGGAGGGGAGGGGGCTAGTGGGATAGAGCAGGGGGGCTGGGGAGCAGGATTCCTGGGTTCAATCTCTGGGAGGGGAGGGGGCTAGTGGGATAGAGCAGGGGGGCTGGGGAGCAGGATTCCTGGGTTCAATCTCTGGGAGGGGAGGGGGCTAGTGGGATAGAGCAGGGGGGCTGGGGAGCAGGATTCCTGGGTTCAGTCTCCGGGAGGGGAGGGGGCTAGTGGGATAGAGGAGCGAGGCTGGGAGCCCGGTCTCTGGGTGGACAGTGGGGTCTAGAACAGGGAGAAAAAGAGCCGGAACTCCTGGCTTCTATCCCCAGTTCTGCCACTGGTCAGCTGTGTGACCCCCATTTCCCCTTGCTCTTTGCCTCAATATCCCTTTGTGTTCAGTGGGGCTTGTGAAACTATAAAGTCAGTTGATTTATGCTAATGCCCAGAGATTGGAATTTGTCTCCCTGGCACCTTGGCTCTGTAACAAGGCAGCATCAGGCAGGGGTGCCTTGTCCCCTCGGTGCCCGCTGGGCAGTGGTGGCCAGCTTTGGCACCACCTAGTGGAGACACCCAGCATAGCACTGCTGGTTGATTCTGTCTGGAGCTGCCCACTTGGTCTCCACTTCAGCCCGGCCTCCCTCCACAACAGGGACCCCTTGTCGCTGGCCCTTTAACACAATTCTCCTCCCTTCACAGCAACTCAACGCCATCATTGCTGCCTCGGCCTCCGTCAAGTCATCCCAGAAGCTGAAGCGCATGCTGGAGGTGAGCCTGCCTCGTGGCCTCTGGGCTCCCAGGCCGTCCGGGGCTTCACCGAGCTCCAGCATGACGCCTCTTTTTCTCTTCTCAGATCATTCTGGCCCTGGGCAACTACATGAACAGCAGCAGACGCGGCGCCGTCTACGGCTTCAAACTGCAGAGTCTGGACCCTGTCTCTTATACACATCTAGATGTGTATAAGAGACAGGCCGCACGCTGCATCACACGGCCCCGCCCCCTCAGGGGGGGTTGCAAAACAGACGTTACAGCTGGCTGCATTGACCCTGGGCCGTGATTCGGCGGTCCCCACGGCTGGGGGCAAAGGGGCGAACTTCTGTTGGCGCACCCCCTTCACCCCCGCCCGTGGTCCGAACAACCGCAAAACCCGGGGTAAATGCCGCCAGCCGTAACGTCTGAAATCACCCAGTGTGGCTATGCTGGGAAGGTGCCCCCTTGAGTTTGAAGACCATCCCCCCCCCCAGACTGGCATCTCCCATGAGCAGAAGTAGCGTCCCCCTCCTCCTCTTTTGCCGACCCTGCCTCCCAACCCACTGCTGTAGGTTTGACCTGAAGACACTGCCGGTGGACTTTGTGGAGTGCCTGATGCGCTTCCTGCCGACAGAGGCAGAGGTGAAGCTGCTGCGCCAGTACGAGAAGGAACGCAAGCCACTGGAGGAGCTGGCCGACGAGGACCGCTTCATGCTGCACTTCAGCAAGGTGGAGCGCCTGACGCAGCGGATGGCCATCATGGCCTTCCTGGGGAACTTCGCCGAGAACCTGCAGATGCTCACGCCGGTACTCAAAGCAGGACTCCTGGGTTCTCCGGGAGGGGAGTGGGGGCTAGTGGGATAGAGCAGGGGGGCTGGGGAGCAGGATTCCTGGGTTCAATCTCTGGGAGGGGAGGGGGCTAGTGGGATAGAGCAGGGGGGCTGGGGAGCAGGATTCCTGGGTTCAATCTCTGGGAGGGGAGGGGGCTAGTGGGATAGAGCAGGGGGGCTGGGGAGCAGGATTCCTGGGTTCAATCTCTGGGAGGGGAGGGGGCTAGTGGGATAGAGCAGGGGGGCTGGGGAGCAGGATTCCTGGGTTCAATCTCTGGGAGGGGAGGGGGCTAGTGGGATAGAGCAGGGGGGCTGGGGAGCAGGATTCCTGGGTTCAATCTCTGGGAGGGGAGGGGGCTAGTGGGATAGAGCAGGGGGGCTGGGGAGCAGGATTCCTGGGTTCAATCTCTGGGAGGGGAGGGGGCTAGTGGGATAGAGCAGGGGGGCTGGGGAGCAGGATTCCTGGGTTCAGTCTCCGGGAGGGGAGGGGGCTAGTGGGATAGAGGAGCGAGGCTGGGAGCCCGGTCTCTGGGTGGACAGTGGGGTCTAGAACAGGGAGAAAAAGAGCCGGAACTCCTGGCTTCTATCCCCAGTTCTGCCACTGGTCAGCTGTGTGACCCCCATTTCCCCTTGCTCTTTGCCTCAATATCCCTTTGTGTTCAGTGGGGCTTGTGAAACTATAAAGTCAGTTGATTTATGCTAATGCCCAGAGATTGGAATTTGTCTCCCTGGCACCTTGGCTCTGTAACAAGGCAGCATCAGGCAGGGGTGCCTTGTCCCCTCGGTGCCCGCTGGGCAGCGGTGGCCAGCTTTGGCACCACCTAGTGGAGACACCCAGCATAGCACTGCTGGTTGATTCTGTCTGGAGCTGCCCACTCGGTCTCCACTTCAGCCCGGCCTCCCTCCACAACAGGGACCCCTTGTCGCTGGCCCTTTAACACAATTCTCCTCCCTTCACAGCAACTCAACGCCATCATTGCTGCCTCGGCCTCCGTCAAGTCATCCCAGAAGCTGAAGCGCATGCTGGAGGTGAGCCTGCCTCGTGGCCTCTGGGCTCCCAGGCCGTCCGGGGCTTCACCGAGCTCCAGCATGACGCCTCTTTTTCTCTTCTCAGATCATTCTGGCCCTGGGCAACTACATGAACAGCAGCAGACGCGGCGCCGTCTACGGCTTCAAACTGCAGAGTCTGGACCTGGTAAGCGGGGGGGGGGGGCGGTGAGCTCCCCCCCGCGTACAACTGCTGGCACACTTGCCCTGCGATCGCACACACATGCACCTCGTAAACATATGGATGTGATTTCTACAGCTCCGTGCACACTCCTGTCCAGAGCACATCATCCGTGCACACGTGCCGCTGATTGTATGCTTGCCCCCTGCGTGCTTCCCTGTGCGCAGTTGTGTCAACGCCAGGACAGCAGCTTTCTGTCATTTTGCACACACACACACGGATGCCTGGGCCCGTGAGTGACTACGCACTTTGTACAGTCCTGCAAACACACTTATGCAGCTTGTTGCAGTGTTCACACTCATCTTTGCAAACACCCCCTGTGCATACTTTGGTTACTCTTGCCAATGAATTGCACAGATTTGTGTACACACACAGCTGTGCGCAAGCTCTGGCATGCATACTCGTGCAAACTCAGCTATAATCATGGGCACAAAACCCCTTGCACACACGCCACCTGCACATCTGTGCAACAGCAGCCTGACCCTCTGCCCCTCCCCCACCCAGCTGCTGGACACCAAGTCAACCGACCGGAAGCTGACGCTGCTGCACTTCATATCCATGCTGGTGCGGGAGAAGTACCCGGAGCTCAGCAACTTCTGGCAGGAGATGCACTTTGTGGAGAAGGCAGCCGTAGGTAGGAGTCCCCCTGCCCCTAGATTCTAGTGGGGAGTGGGTAAGCGCCCATTACTGGGGTGTGTCACTGGCTAGCAAGGAGGCCAGAGCCCAGCGTGAGGTCATCAAGGAGCATGTTGCCTGGACATCAAAGGGCCTTGGCCCTGGGCTGCCTCTCCTTCCCCCATCCATCTCTCCCGGAGCTGTCTGGATCACAGGAGCAGGGCTAGGGTGTGCGTTTGTGCTTGCCTGGCACAGAAAGTCATTGTGTGCGTGTCACAGCGTGCAAGTGTGTGTCAGCATGCATGAGTGTGTCTGCACGGGTCTCTGCGTGTGTGTGTGTGTGTGTGTGTGTCTGTGCATGTGCATACACATGGGTGTGTGTGTCACTGCATGCATGTGTGTGCAAGTGTGTGTCAGCGTGCATGTGTGTGTGCATACACATGGGAGTGTGTGCGTGTCACTGCATGCATGTGTATGCAAGTGTGTGTCAGCGTACATGTGTGTGTGCGTGCACATGGGTGTGTGTGCATGCCACAGCATGCATGTAGTGTGTGTTGGAGCATGTGTGAGTGTGTCTGCATGAGTTAATGTGTGCATGTGTGTGTATGCGTGAGCTTGGGAGTGTTGCCCCATGCATGTGCGTGCAAGTAGGTGTCAAAGCTTACGCGGTGTCTTCATGGGTCAGTGTGTGTGTGCGTGTGTCACAGAACACTGCACATGCAGATCTGTTGTGCAGTAGTGCATGAGCTTTGCATGCTCCCAGCATATCAGGTTTGTACATGCAAATCCATTGTGAGATCAGGCATGGGAAATCCGTTGTATCACAGCAGCTGTGTGTGGTAATGTGTGTCAGGGTGTACATGAGTGTGTCTGCATGGGTCAGAGTGCGTGTGCATGGGAGTCTGTACGTGTCATAGCATGCAAGTGATGGTCACATGAGTCTGCAAGTATCAGAGTGTGTGTTTGTGCACGTCATCCCAAGCATGTGTGTGCATATGTGTTGGTGTCTTTGAGTGTCACAGCGTACTGTGTTCATGGGAGTACACGAATCCCACAGCGCATGTACAAGCCATTGAGAGGAATATGGGACACCTGCTACGTGGGGGGAAGGTCCCCTACCTCCCATCCCCATGATAACATTTGAAATCAAGTTCCTGCCGACTGCGCTAGAATTTATTTACACGTGTTACTTGCAATTATTTTGTTCATCAGATCTTAAAGTATATTACGAGAGACCATTCTTGTATTATTTGGGGGCTCCCCTGAACTTGTGGGCCCAGTCCAGCTGTACCTCCATTCCCCTCCTCTTGTCAGACCTGTGTGCACGCGTGCAGGAGTGCATGCGTCAGAGAGTGTATCACTGTGTCCGTGCACTGGAGTGCCGTCCCTGCTGCCCCCGGCCCCAGGGGAGGCAGGGAGCAGCCTGAGTGGGAGCTCTGCGCCTGCCCCACTAACCTCCCCCGGCCCCTGCAGTGTCCCTGGAGAACGTGCTTCTGGATGTGAAAGAGCTGGGCCGCGGCATGGAGCTGATCCGGCGGGAGTGCAGCCTGCACGAACACGCCATTCTGCGCAGCTTCCTCGGTGCCAACGAGGCCAAGCTGGAGCGGCTGCACCGAGATGCCCGCACCGCGGAGGTGAGGGGTGCTGGGGAGGGGCAGCCTCCACCCCCTGAAATCTGGGAATGGGCCTTGCCTCCACACGTGCATGCTCTTCTGGGGTGCAGTTGCATATACATTACACATGCCTGCTGCACACCAAATTGGCACACTCAATCTGCTGTGCAATCAGGCATGCATTTTGAATCTGCAGGCAGTGCTGGGTTTGCACAATCCGGTACAAAGCCACATGTGCCTTTTCTGCAGTTGCATCATGTTATGTTTACACACTCAAACCAGCATGCAGCTGTGCATGCATTTTCCGCATTGCGCTCTCCACGGAGTCCCATGCTCCAATCCACCGTGGAGTTGTGCATGCATTTTCCGCATTGCGCTCTCCACGGAGTCCCATGCTCCAATCCACCGTGGAGTTGTGCATGCATTCTCCACACTGCACTCTCCATGGAGTCCCATGCTCCAATCCACCGTGGAGTTGTGCATGCATTTTCCACACTGCGCTCTCCATGGAGTCCCATGCTCCAATCCACCGTGGAGTTGTGCATGCATTTTCCACACTGCGCTCTCCATGGAGTCCCATGCTCCAATCCACCGTGGAGTTGTGCATGCATTTTCCACACTGCGCTCTCCATGGAGTCCCATGCTCCAATCCACCGTGGAGTTGTGCATGCATTTTCCACACTGCGCTCTCCATGGAGTCCCATGCTCCAATCCACCGTGGAGTTGTGCATGCATTTTCCACACTGCACTCTCCATGGAGTCCCATGCTCCAATCCACCGTGGAGTTGTGCATGCATTTTCCACATTGCACTCTCCATGGAGTCCCATGCTCCAATCCACCGTGGAGTTGTGCATGCATTTTCCACACTGTGCTCTCCATGGAGTCCCATGCTCCAATCCACCATGCAGCTGTGCATGCATTTCCCACACTGCGCTCTCCACGGAGTCCCATGCTCCAATCCACCATGCAGCTGTGCATGTATTTCCCACCCTGCATGTGTCAGAGTCGCATGCCCAGTGTGGAGTTGTACCTCACATAGTGCACAGTGGCCGCATGTCAGAGTTACGTGCACAAATCCTACATGTGCTCAGGCATGTTTTCGTGCGCATGCTTCATGTTAAACACTGCACGTACAGATCTAGTGTGCAGTAGTGCATGAGCTTTGCATGCTCCCAGCATATCAGGTTTGTGCATGCAAATCTGTTCTGAGATCAGGCATGGGACCGGCAGCACGCGGAAAGTCTGGCTGGGCGCTGCCCCCTGCCTGTAGCCTAGAGGGGCTCGGTGGCCACTGCTGCTGGTTCGGTGACACCAACGTTCCCTTTGGCAGGAGGCCTACAACACTGTGGTGCGCTACTTTGGGGAGAGCCCCAAGACAACGCCCCCTTCTGTCTTCTTCCCGGTCTTCGCACGTTTCATCCGCTCCTACAGGGTGAGTGATGTGGGTACCGGGGACGCCGCACAGCCAGGTGGTCTGCCCAAGCCTCCCCCGCCCCCCAGCACAGCTGAGGTGGCCTTCCCAACTCACCTCAGCCCAGCAGCCTCCCCCACCCCCAAGCACACCCAGCTTTCTTCCTTAAACATCTCCTGCCCCCTGCACACCCAACAGGTCTCCGCAACCCCCCGAGCACCCACAGTACAGCCTCCCTACCACCACCCCACTCTCCCCGTTCTTCCTAGCCCTTGCCCAGCACCGACTGCCAGCCCTCCCTGGCACAGCCTGACAGTCTGATCCCCAGAATCACAGTACAGCCAGACCAGCTCCCAGGACCTCCCCCACCTCAATCATCCTTTGTCTCTCTATCCGCCCAGCTGTGGATTCCTCACCTTCCCAGGAGCTTGGGCTGCTCTGTTCTGTAAACTAACTGGCACGGAGCTCTCTTGAGGGAAATGTTTAGCACGCAGTCCTCCCTGCCAGCGAGTGTGCAGGCTAGAGTGTCTCCTGCCTGGTTGTCTCCTCTCCCCTTCCCTGCAGCTGCCGCTAGGAAGGCGCTAAAGAGGCAGGAGGGAAAACAGCAGGTGGTGGGTGAGCCCCTGACTTGTACCCTGAAATTACCCCCATAGGCACCCCCTCTCCCCGCCCATACGCTCCGAACGGGCGGGCTCTGCTGACTGCTGCCCCCTGATTTTCTGCCTCCTCTCCTCCCTCAGGACGCGGAGCAGGAGAATGAGCTGCGTAAGAAGCAGGAGGCGGCGCAGCGGGAACAGGCACTGGCGCAGGAGGCCAAGAAACTGGAGAAGGTAGGGACAGGGCTGGGGTGGGCTTCTGGAAGGGGGCCCGGGGGGAGAGGTGCGGGGGCAGGTAGATAGATGGGTCCGTGGGAATATGACAGGAAGGGTCTTGAAAAGGGGGCAGGGGTCTGGAGGGAGGGGCCCAGATGGTAGCTGGAGGAATAGACCTAGGGGACTCGGGAGGGTGGAGCTGGAAAGGGGAGAGGAGGCTGGAGAGGAGGCCAGGGGGGAGCTGGAGGTGGTGCTCCATGGGGTTTCTGAGGGAGGGGCTGCCTGGGGACAGTGAAATAAACAGGCTGTAGGTACTGGCTGGGGTGCAATGTGGGGAGGATTGGTGATCATGGCCATGGGGTGCTGGTGGGAAGTGGTTGTGAAAGATGGGAATGGGGGGCTCATGGCTGGGGGGGAGTGGAGTATTGAGGCTGGCCGCAGCCACCCGTCCCCCTGGTGCTAAGGTTCCTGGTTTGGCGGCTCCTGCTCATGTGGGTGTGAGCGGGGTGTCTGGGGTGCAGGTAGAGGATGGGGGGGGATAGGGTCCTCCTCATTCCTGACACACACACACACACCCGCCTCCCCTCTTCCCAGCGCAACAAGTGGCAGCAGCAGGAGCTGATCGCGGAGCTGCGGCGGCGCCAGGCCAAAGACCACCGGCCTGTCTATGAAGGCAAGGATGGGACCATCGAGGACATCATCACAGGTAAAAAAAACCACCCCAGGACTTGCTCCCGTTCATCCAGGGGCTGCCAGCTCCACTGACCAGGCAGAGGAGGCTCCGGGAGGGGATCCAGGAGCCCTGGAGTCTAAACCCTCATCAGCCATTGACCTTAGGCAAGGGGGGTTCTCTTCTACGTTCCTTTGCACACGCACACGCACACGCACACACACACACACTCATCCATCTCTCTGTGCTCCTCCCCTCTCACCCCTAATCTCCTGTACAGGGAAGGGACAAGCTCCTCCTAATGAATTTTGACTGCGGGACTTTGCTCCCCAAGTTTAGCAACTGGAAGGAGCTGTGCCCAGTGCAGGATGGTTGCTCTGTCCTGGGGGTGGGTATCATGATTGGGCCTTGCACGTTAGGGGAAAGGGGGGGATAATTTGGAGAGCGATTTGGGGGACGATACAGCAGCATTCAGATCTGGGAGGAGCTACTGTGAAGAGGAGAGAGGCTGTTTCCCCTGCTATAAAGAGGAGAGGAGAACCTCATTTTCCTGAGAGGGGAATGGGATTAAAATAGCAAGAGGAGAAGCTCAAACAAGGGCATGCACCCCCTGGCCCTGGCCCCGCCCCTTCTGAGTGTTTGGGGATAGAAAGGGGCAGGGTAACCCCCCCCCAATGCAATTCTGACGTTGCGCTTGGCCAGGGGAGCAGACTCCGAGGGGTGGGGAGGGGGTGCCTGGTCCCCGGGAGGGAAGGGCTGGGCTAGAATCCTGCACCTCCCAAGCCTTGGCGGCCCTTGCTGTCCCCTGTCACCCCCCCGTGACCAGGCAGCGTAGCACTGGCAACATTGCTAGCCATGTGCTGGGCACAAGCGGGGCGGGGGCAGCTTGGGCTCCCGAGCGGCGGTTTCCAAAAAACGTGGCCGCTGGCTGTGCGCCAGAACCTGCTCTCCAAGTCTGGCCCTCCTGCCCCGGGAGTATCATGGGGCCCTGTGAGAGCAAAGCATGTATCGAGGAAGGGCCTTAAACCCGCCCTTTTTTCCTGGTATAGCCTGGCCACCACGGAGCATGAGTGTTTTGTGGGGGCGGAGCCTCCCGCCCACAGGGACCCCAGCCTGAGTCCAAGGAGTTTGGGCTGGGAAGTTTCCTAAATTAACCAGCCGGTTCCCACTGGGCTTAGTTCAGGCTGTGGGGCTGCTGCCCCCCACCACCCCAGGCTGTGGCCCTGTCCAGCCTCCAAGGCTCTGTGGGTGTGACAAGCAAAGCCAGACAACCCTACAAGGGCCCTGGCACTGGGGGAGCCCCTGCCTTCTGGTGTGTCTGACGTGTGTGTGTGTCTGTCCCTCCCCCAAACAGTGCTGAAGAGCGTCCCCTTCACGGCCCGCACGGCCAAGCGGGGCTCGCGCTTTTTCTGCGAGCCGGCCCACCACGAGGATGCTAATTGTTAGCCTCCCCTCCTGCCAAAGGTATCTCCTCCTTGCATGCCCAGCCTCCCCTCCTGCATGCCCTCTCCCCCGCATCCCAACTCCCCACACACTCAGGGCTTCTCAACCTCTCCCCCCTCTGCGCACGCACAAGCACGCAAGATCCAGAGGAGCTCCCTCCCTCTGCCCGCGATCTCATGAACAGGGCGTGCCAGGGGTTAACTAGATCCTGCCCTCTCCTGGGCACTTCCCCTTAGAGCTTGCAGTGTGGGATAAAGCCTCGCCCAGGCCGGGAATCGGGACCTGGTGCAGCTGGACCCTTGGCAGCCTGCCCCAGGGACCTGAGTTGAGACGCCCCTTCACGCCCCTGTGAGCTAGCAGCATAGCCGGCTGCCAGCAGGCTCAGGCAGGCGCTTTGCTCGGAGCAAGCCGAGTGTGATCAGTGCTGCCATGGGAGAGAATGGAGACTTGATCTCAAAAGGATGAAAAATGGAGGGGAAAGGAGAGTGAATCCCCGACCCCTCATAGCCTGTTCATGATACGCACCCCCCGCTCCCAGGTTGAGAATCCCTGCACGGACAGAGTCTCCCACCCCCGCATGCAACACCCTCTCCCCCCGGCACGTTGTCCGAACACCAGTGCTCGGTTTGCATGCCCCATGCCTCAAACCATGGAGCGCTTGCCACTCCTACTAACACACTAGAGTAGTTTACTAAGCACTCCCCCGCATAGTGGGTTCGATGCCTGCATGCTCTGGGGGCTGAAGTAGCACATGGATCCCCCCCCAAAAAAAACAGCACTAGTGCATGAAGACAGGAATGGGAAATTGGGGTGGGGTGGGGTGTTCAGAGAGAAACAAAACTGAGACTATAATTTAATGTAATATGTAGTTTATAAATATGATGGAAGTAATTCTCTCTCAGTCTAATGATTAATTAGAATGATAATATTGCAATTTTGTTATAATTAGGGCTACCAATGATTATAAAATTGTAGTTGGTCAATTTGCTGCTTAGCCGATTCATTGAGCAATACATCGATTAGGGACTGGGATAATACAGGATCTTCATAAGAACATAAGAAGTGCCAGACTGGGTCAGACCAATGGTCCATCTAGCCCAGCATCCTGTCTCCGACAGTGGCCAATCATGGTGGCTTGGGAGACGCACCCAACAGGTCACAATGGGGGATCCATTCCCTGTTGTTTTC
>QEPC01008474.1:2012240-2026300 GCA_003113815.1 Sphenodon punctatus
CTGCAAATGGACCTATCTTCCAGAAACTTGTCCAAACCTCTTTTAAACTCAGCTCTAGTACTGGCCCTTACCGCAGCCTCTGGCAGTAGATTCCACAACCCCATTATACGCTGAGTGAAAAAATATTTTCTTGTATTTGTTTTAAACTTGTCACCCATGAGTTTCATGGAGTGTCCCCTAGTTCTAGTAGTAGCTGAGAGGGTAAATAACTGCTCCTTGTTTATTAGTTCCACCCCACTCATGATTTTATAGACCTCTATCCTATCTCCTCTCTGTCGTCTCTTCTCCATGCTGAAGAGCCCCAACCTACCAAGCCTCTCCTCATACAGGAGCCCTTCCATGCCCTTGATCATTTTTGTTGCTCTTCTCTGCACCTTTTCTAGTTCAGCTGTGCCTTTTTTTGAGATGGGGCGACCAGAACTGCACACACGATTTGAGGTGCGGTCACACCATTGATTTGTATAGAGGCGTTATGACATCCTCAGTTTTATTCTCTATCCCCTTTCGAATAATTCCTAAGATTCGGTTTGCTTTTTTCAGTGCTGCTGCGCACTGCGCTGTGGATTTCAAACAGCATGATTTGTTGAATTTTTATTTGCAGTAGTTTTTATGGGGTTTTGTTAAAAAAATACTTTTTCAAATACTTTCATATAAAATTTTGTTTAATTTTTAAAATAAAACTGAAATTCTTGATTTTTTAGTCTGCACTATCATCACCTTCATTGTTTCATCTGATTGATTTATCAATCCATGCTTTGAGCCCTAATTATAATTAGTTATGTTTTTAATCAGATTACAGCCTTGCTTATGATTTTTTTAAAAATCACAAATAATGATAATCCAAATATATAAAATGACAAAATGATGCAAGTATTATCATTCTGATTTAAACCTGAGGGTAATTACAAACTCCAATCTATCATTAATATGGTTGGTTTGAAAAGTAATGGTTAGATTGTCAAATTTTGGAAATATTAACATTTGATTAACATTAAATGTGTTTAGATAATTCGATTTTAAAAGTAGGCTTGTTTTTAACTGAACTATTTTAGTTCTTCTCTAGATTTTGAAAATACTACCAATCGTTTTCATTGAATTGTCATGTGTGATTTACTTTCCCAAAATTTAAATTA
This sequence comes from Sphenodon punctatus, assembly GCA_003113815.1. Classification (NCBI taxonomy): domain Eukaryota; kingdom Metazoa; phylum Chordata; class Lepidosauria; order Sphenodontia; family Sphenodontidae; genus Sphenodon; species Sphenodon punctatus. Next base: position 2,013,374 of record QEPC01008474.1, read on the forward strand.
ATATTTTCATTTCAGAGCTTTCCAAATTGAAATATTCTTTTGTTTCTTGAAATAGTTTTTAACTCAGAAGCTTGGGACAGTTAATTTTGGGTAGGGACTTAGCTTGTTTTGGGTTCTTTTTTGGTTCCTTTTAGTTGGGAGGGGAAAAAATAAATTAATATTTTAAGTGGGAAAATTCATATACATTTTTTTAGGAAAATTGAAAAATCTTGTCTGGATCGAAAATGTGGGGAAAGAACAGAAAATGTCTGGATAATATATTTTTGGGGGTGGGTGGGGAGGAGGGAGAAAAATGGGAAGACAATTTACCTGGCACTGGGCTCCATGGGCACCAGTTCAGATGGAAAACAGGTTCAGAAGCGGATTCAAAGACCCTGCTCAGATCAGTGGCTGTTGGAATCCACCCCCAACCCAGCATCAAACCTAGGCCCCTTTCACACAGGTGCCACCCCCCGCACACGGGTGAGGGTGTGGGGTGCCTGTGTAAACGCCGCGGTGTGGGTGTGGGGGTGTGTGCACACTCCTGTGCTCTACCCATCACCCATGCATGGAGCAACAGATGCCAATGCCGGTTGCGCCGTGCGTGGAGATGGGCGTGCACCCGTGGGAACGGCTGCACACCCACCACCGGCGCACACCCATCCCCCCCCCCCCATGGCCTGTGTGAAAAAGGGCCCTCGAGTCATAGAGCATGTTCTGAGGACAAAGAGGGAATTTGATGTGGAGATTCGTCTCTCTCCAGACCTCCCCTCCTTCTGTAGCCAGTGTAAAACCTGGCTGTTTTGCCAGGCAGTCGGTGAGAGGACGGGTAGTGGTTGGTTGGCTTTTTTTTCTTTTGGGGTGCGGGGGGATGGAGGAGCTTGCTATCTTCCAGGCCTCAGCTGTTTTTGGTTTTTAGAGTGTTTTATATTATTGTATTTGTCTGAATGCATTTCATTCGCCACCGCGAAATGGGCAGGAGGGGCCGGGCTCTAAGTACTGAGACTAAATCAATAAATGTAGGGTGCCCCTAACTTCAGTTTTGCTTCTGAAGCATTTACATGAAGACAGCGTTCTGACATTGGGTGTTTCCAGACGAGACGATAGAAGTACGGACATACTCCCCTTTGGTTTATATTTCAAAGTAACTGTTCATGGGAACAGTGAGCGGGGCTCAGCAATCATTACATGCGGTACTTTTACACGGTTCATCTGAACGCTAACCAAAGTGGGGTGGTGCCTTAAATCAAAGTCGTTACTTTGGATCACACTGTTTGTCTGAACGCTACTGAAGTGGAGCAGTTCCTTTGGTTTCCCTCTGTTGGATCACGGCCATAGAATGACTGGTCTGCAAGGGAGCCCAAGGATCAGCCAGTCCAGCCTTTTGCGCACGCTTCACTGCACTGAAACTGCCTCCACAGAAAACTCTGCCAAGAAGAAACAGCGCCTAAATCTGTCCCAAATAAGTGATCCGGTGACACAGAGGCCAAGCGCCGGGGGCACTCCCTGGGGAAGGCCCGGGGAGTGCAGTCCTGCCCTGGTGCTCTCACCATGGCGGCGTTGCGATGCCTGTAGCAAACAGCCACTTGCTGCAGCCGGGTGACTCTCGGTGGGTGCGAAGGGAGGAAGGGGTAGTTGCTGCACGGCTTGAGGCTGTGCATGTACTCTGCTTCGGCCCAGCTCTGCAAGGCGACTCGCCCCGGAGCAACCATTTTGTGTAGCCCAGGGATGGGGGAGGTGTCCTCATGACAACCAGGCTCTGAGACCGGTCTCCTTGGGTACGGAGCCCTCATACTGACGTGGCTTGGGGCTGGTACAAGCCCTCTGACTCTATCTTTCTATGTCCCTCCATAGCAGCGGGAACCATCCGTCTCTAACCCCCCACAATTCAGCCTCAGCAGAGGGTAAGGAATGCCCCACAAACCCCAAGAATTTAACACCTGCTTTGCTGCTTCTGCTTAAACGAGAAGGGGCTCCTTGCAATCTCCTGACTTGCCGAGAGGATGCTGGGTTCAAGACTGGGGGTGGGAGAAAGGGAGATGAGGGGAGGCTGTAAATGATGAGGAAGCAATGAGTAACACCTTCCCTCCTCCATCACACAAGTGGCCGGAATTTAATGAAACAGTTGGGCCCCCTGGCTCCAACAGCTGCTTCTGCGTTGATGCTCCAGACCCCGCTAGCCAACCCCCATCACCAAAGCTCCCTCTAACCTCCCTCTCTCTCTCTCTCCAGGCCTGTGCTCCCAGCTTCTCCAACGGGTGAACTCCATGCTCCGGAGACCGTATTTGCCAAAGAGACCTTTCTCCCCAACCCCTGATTTTAAACTGAAAGGCCCAAGGGACATTTGCGAAGTGCCTTATCGTGACAGTATTATTAGCAGTCTGGTATTTAAGGGATTGTTTTATAAAGGGGAGGGGGGGTTAACTTGTACATAGACGGCTTTTTCCCATCACCCCTTGCTCCCTGGCACCCCCTACCAAGCCGGCGCAGAAAGGCAGGACAGTCCAGCTCCCTGGTGTTCCCTCCAGGCCGGATTTGCACTTTTGACTCTTTGGTGACCTGGATGGGGGAGCCGACTGCTGCACCAAGGAAGGAGTTGCTCCCACAACGGAACCCGCGCGCAGTGCTCGCCAGATGGATTTTCCTGGGAGTGGGAAGGGGTATTGTCGGAGCAGCTGGGGTGCTCTCAGGGCTTGTTGGCTGACGAGGGACGCCACGGCCTCTGAATTACTGGGCCTCTCTGGAAATGAGGTTTCTCGAGGCTCCCATGCAGAGCAAAGTGGGGAAGGGGCAATCCAATCTGGGGGCGGGGCGGAGGCTGCTTTTGAAATGCCTCAGGACTGTTTGCTAAGGACCAAATTTGGCTCCCAGTGGGGCATGGAATCACAGAAGTATAGGGTTGGCAGGGACATCCAGGCGCATATAGTCCAGCCTCCTGCTCCAAGTCTTCCCTCCTCCTGATTTACTGGACCAAATCCATTCGGGGCATCTCCCAGCCTGTGCGTTCGTTATGCCCCCCTCAAACCTCTCTGCACAGCACGCATCCTTGTGTCACCTGAGCATTTCCTACCCAGAGGGCAGAGTTAAGACTGTTTGAGCTGCCGAGCTTTCCGAGCAGGTCAAAAGCCAGAGCCAGCCATCTCCGCTGGGCAAGAACCTTTTCAGAGGCTGATTTTGAATACCAAATTGGACAAAGCGGAGATATTTGTATCCGCTTAGACAAAGGGGATATGAGACACTATTTGATTCCTGCTTCATGTCAAGGAACAAATAGTCATTTCCGTTATTTAACTTGAATAACTTGGTTTCGCTATTTCAGTTACTTTGACCATGACCCGCCAATCACTTACTCCGGCGTAAGCGGTGGGTGGAGCGCGGTCTTTGGCAGCGCTAGAGACCCCTGTTATACATTGCATAACGGCGTTAGCGTGCTAAGAGTCATATTGCGCCAGCACAGTTGGGCAACAGTATGACGCGTGGTAGCACTTGACTAAACAGGGCTGCCAAAGTAACCCGAATACGGAAGCAAAATGACCCCCCAGCTTAACATGCACCTATCGCATGGTTAGCGAAAGTTTATTCAGACAGCCTTTCGCGTCAACTAATCTGCTTTGCAAATCGGACAGGGCAGATTTGTTTCAGCTGCTTGGCCCAGGCTGGATTTTGAAGAGGAGGGAGTTTCCTGAGGCACAGGCAGCGATTTCGGATCCGGCTCTCTCAAGAGGCAGAGAAAGAGCAGGGCCCAGGGCAGGAGCCCTGCAGTAAGGCAAGCCCTGCAGCCAAGTTTTGGGACGGAGCAGTGGGATGCTTTGTAATGTGTGTTAGTCGGGGAATGGGCCTGCTTTTGAGGGGTGGAGGCCTGGGAGGGGGGAGCAGTTGCACCCCGGTTTGGCCCTACCCCTTCTGAATCCTTTGGGCGAGGAACAGGGCTGCACTGCGGGGCAATGGGGCATCGCCTCTTTCGGACATGGCCATGCCTTTTTTCTGAGTGTTATGGTGACACGGCCCCAAGGGGCGGAGCAGTGGGGCTCTCCTGATCCTTGTTCCCCCTGAGTTTAATTCTGGCAGTGCTCCTCTGCAGAGGTGAACTGCTCCTTGAACCAGACCTGTGCTAAAAGGGTCCATGAAGCTTAAGGCCTGAGCGACTCCTCTGAGCTTCTGTAGAATTCAGGGCAACGAGCCTCCCCTTCAGAAACATTAGGGTCACGTCAGGAACAGTATTATTCCCCTCTTGTTGGAAAGGACCAAACCCTTTGCCCCGTGTGGGGTCTGCATACCTGTCTCCTGCCACTGGGCTTCTTTGACACCTGCACTTGGAAAGCAAAGGCTGGGCTTACCTCACCTCCCACCCGTGCCATGCCTGTGCCAGCTCCAACCCCAGGTGTCTATTAGTATCTGTAGGGGGAAGCCCTCGGATTTATCTGGGTGCAGTGGAGTTCTCGGAGAGCAGGTTTCACTCCGTCCCGTCTGCTTTCCTGAAAGCTCCTAGAAACTGTAACTGAGCTCCCACCAGTCTGTGCTCTGCTGGGAGCTGCACGGACAGTCTCTGACGCGCTGCCAGTCCAAAAAGACAAGGCAGGAGCGGTCCTCGGTCAGAGATGAGACAAGAATGCGGGTCCTCTGAATACCCAGGGCACCGCCTTTACCACTAAACTGCACAGTTGGCAAGACTGACCAAACCAATGCTCCCTGAACTGCACTGCCCCAAGCTGGATGGAGTCAGAGAAACCCCCATCTTAGGACCCACAGCCCAACTCTTGAGGTGGGTTCTATCCTATGTAGGGTGCTCTCACTTCAGCCCCCACAGGAGAGCAGCACTCGAACCCAGTGCCTCAGCACCTTGGGCTGTAAACCGCTTCTGCATAGTCAGGGGTGGGGATCTTGCAGGGCTTGGGGGCACTGTTGGAGACCAGTGTGCGATTCCCTTCTCTGCCACCCTGAGAAAGCAGTTCGGTGCCTCTGGGCCTTGGTTTCCCATGCGTGAGGACGGGAGCCCTGGCTCATTTAGGGGGGAGGGGGTGGAGGAAGCAGCACTGACCTTTACTTCCAGCAGTGTGTGCTAGAATGTGCCAGGGGGTAGGGTGTGGTGAGAGACCCAGGGGGCAAAGGGCACCTATGCTTCCCATCTCCCCTGGGTATTGGGAGGTGGTGGGCACACCCACCAGTGCTCTGGTTTCCTGCATGGCCTCCCCTCCCCCAGAACACACACAAGACTCTTGGCATCCCTAGAGACAGAACCTCTTCAGCTGGGCATGCGCATTGCTTCCAGGGATTTGAGAGCCGGTAAGCACCCCTAGGCTGGAGACAGCGCCCATGAGTAGCCTGAGGCTCTGGCTCTAGGAACGCCAGTGGGCTGCCTGTGTGCATTCACAACCCTGGCTTGAAAAGGATGGGGGTACAGGAGGAACCACGGGCCGAGTAGCGGCTAATTTCTCCCAGAGACCAAACCACTGGCAGGGAAGACGAGATTCACCCGGTTGCTACGGCGACAGTGAGCGGGCAAGCATGTTGCACAGGGTGGCAAATGGATGTACAGCAAGTTTGGATTGGGCCCTGCAGAGGCCTGGCATGACCAAGCCTAGGTGAGAGCCAGGCTAGGGGGGCCAGGGGAGACAGCGGGGTTGCAAGGACTCAGGGACTGACACAGAGACTAAAAGGAACACAGGCAAAGTGATAACAATGGAAAGACCAGGTCGCAGGAGGAGAAAGAGGGGCAGGCTGGGGTGAGGGCACAAAGCAATAAAATGGGGGGGGGGGAGAAATCAGACCCACTGGGCCCCTCTGGTTCTGAATTCCAACATGCAGCAGCTTGGTCGGGGCACCAAGCCGGCCTGGTAAGTGTAGGCCACTTGTATCAGGGCTGCATTGGGCTAGTGCCCCATTGTGCCAAGCACTGCACAGGCACAGAACAATGGAATTGCTACAAGAGAGTGCGGTTTAAACACAGGATAATCGCCCGCCCCTTGATAGGGTGACCAAAGCCCGGGGGGGCAGGCCCAAGCACACACACCAGGGTGATGAGTCCCAAACCACTTTCTCCTGGATACTCGGCTTCAATTTGGCTACTCTGGAGTAAGCGGTGTAGGGGCTTGCACCAAAGTCTCTGGCAGAGCTGGGAATTAACCCTGTGTCTCCACAGTTGAGCCGCTGGCTGCCCCAACCCATTAAGGTTGCCACCTAAGCAAATTTTTAAGGAACACTTATGAAAAATACATGTTGCAGGGCCTGTAACGTATTTTTTCATAAGCGTTCCTTAAAACTTTGCCTAGGTGGCAACCCTACAACCCGCCCCCCCCCAACCGTTTCCCCAGAGCAAATGGCACTTTTAAAATCCCAACCTCCCACCCCTGGAACCTGCCACTGAGGGCCCCCTGGAACCATGAACACTATTTTGCCACCGGCACTTTGATTTGCAAACACTATTTTTTAAAACCAAAGGGACCAAACCACCTCTTTTGGGGGGGTGACCCCCCCTTTGCCCCCACATGGTGCGGTTTCCAGGCTGTTTACAGCATATCCTCTCCATTGTATCTCTTCTCTGTAGTTAGATGTAACTTTTTTTTGTACATGTGAAATATATTTCTTATTGTAAGATGCTGCCGCCTTATTCCTGCCCTCCCCCAAACCAGAGACTCTAGCAGGGGTGGGGAACCTAAGGCTTAGGGACCAAACGTGGCCTGTGGCTAGTTTTTATTTGACTTCCTTCCAGTTCCTGGATCCAGTCCTTGCCCCACTCCACCTCCCAGCACTGAAAGGACTTCAGGGGAAGATGAGGGTACACACGCAAGGATACGTGGTGAGACCCATGGCCTTTCTTCCTGAGCGCATCCCTAAGCCCCCCTGCCCCCAACTCCTACGTGGCCCTTGGCGCTTGCAATCATTTTCGAACTGGCCCCTGGCCAAATATTGGGAAAGGAATTCAGAGAAGGGCAGTCACTAAGGTCCACCCCCCCGATCTTTAATATTTACCTTGCCCTGGAGCATTGGTTCCCAAACTGTGGCCTGCAGACCCATGGGGGTCCGCGACACCCCCCCAGGAGGTCTGCGGGCCTCCTCTTGCATCCTGCTTGGTGGTTGTTTTTTAATTTTGTGTTGCTGGGCTTGGTGTCAGCATGGCGCAGACTCCATTACAATTACAATTGTAATTGAATTGTAATTGTAGTAACTGTAATTATATAAGATTTTATCTTGTACTTCAAATTATAAGCATTTCATTACAAGCATTTTTTCACAAATGCTTACATTCATATTTGTTGTACTATGCAAATTTGGGGGTGTGTCTTGTGCACATTTATGTAAATTTGGTGGGGGTCCATGGCTCATTGGGAAACTTGAAAAGGGGTACTTGGTCACAAAAAATTTGGGAACCACTGCCCTGGAGCAATGTCACACAGACACCCATGTCCCCTGCATTTCAATGGGCGTCACCAACCATAAGCATCCCATGGCAACACCGTTCTATGCTGAATTCATGACGAGGACGGGGTATCTGGAAAGAGCTCGAGGCTATCTAGTCTAGCCGCCCGCCCTTAAGCAGGACTCACCTGTTTAACCCAGACCTCCTGACGCTCCAAGCCCCCAAAGGAGACGCCATGACCCCCTTTGGCCAATACGTTCCACCCCCTCATTCATACACACACACCCCTCCCCAGGAGTCTAAATGCACGAAAGAGGAACAGACTGTCGCAGGGGCAGAGTTCAGGGGAATTAGCTCAGGGTCCTGTGGCAATAGGGGGGCCCTGCACCCCTCTGTACCTCAGGGTTTCTCTACATTTGATAGCTGGTCGCTGCTACAGCCACCTTATCAGGGCTTCTCCCATCGAGCGTGCGGCCCGGGGTTCAAGTCCAATTGTACACTCTTGGCCGAGTCCTTCGCAACAAGGTTCTCTCACCTGGGTGTTGAAGCCTTCTTGTTAGGCCTAGCCCTCTCTGAAGCCTGGAGGTAGAGTTGCTCCCGAAAGGCCCATGGTAGAGCCTGGTTGGGCTTCCCAGCCCCTGGACAGTAGCTCGCCCAGGAGATCTGCTTCCTTCAGCAACTGTCATTGTCTGCCTTGTTCCAGGCCTTTATATAGGCCCACGCCTTCGTTCTTTATACTGGCTTAAAGGGCCAGTATCTTTTTTCCATTTTCGTACCGGGAGCTCCATTTTAGGGGTCTGCTTTGGCTGCCATCCTATGACCTTGGCTTTGTCACCATTTTGTGGCGCCACGCTGATGCTCCCATGCTTCTCATTCTACTTAAGTTTCTTCTCATTTCATCATCTCCCCATTGGCCTCTCTCCAGTGTTTCCTGGGAGACACCCAAGGCCTGAATTTTTGGTCTTTTTGTGCTGAAAGAGGACAGCGGGATTCAGCACCCAAAGAGGGACTCTTCCTCAACAGGGACTGTGGCAAGGTATGTTCTATCCTATTTTTAAAGGCCTGCAGGGACAGGAGCCTTGGCAACCTCCCGTCGGGTTATACAAACACGCAAGCAAAGGGATGTTGAACCAGCTACCTAGTAGCCATGTGACTCTTCCCCACTTCCACCGCGGCTTGTGGCTGCCACCCCCTCCCCAGAACCTCACAGAACACTGGTGCCGGACTCACAGGCAGTACCACCATCTACAGATTACCCTGGACTGGAAGTGGGGTGATGTGTCCGGGATCATCAGGAGACCTCATTCCAGGCCAGCTGGCAGGCCAACATCTGGTGAGTTCCAACCCAGTCAGGCCAGCGTGACATTTATTTTCACTCTAGGTCTCAGCTAATGGGGAGATTGCCATAGTACTACTTTGGTGTACACTGCTTGAATGCTACTGAAGCAGAGTAGTTACTTCAACTTAATTAAATCGAAGTAGTTACTTGGTTTTACACCATTTGTCTGAATGCTACCTAAGTGGAGCTGTTATGTTGATTTAATTAAGTCAAAGTAAGAACATAAGAAGTGGCATCCATCAAACCCAGCATCCTGTCTCCGACAGTGGCCATTCTTGGTCGCTTGGGAGAAGTACCCACCAGGTCATAATGGAGAGATCCGTTCACTCCTGGTTCAGCCTGTTTGACTAACAGCCATTTCTGGACCAAAACACGATTGGACAAATTCCATTCACGCTGGGAACATTTCTCCAGTCCAGGGAAATTGCCCCATTTTCTGCGTGCTGATCTGGGGTGTGTTCCGCTCCCCCCACCCCCAAGCAGCACAGCAGAACACAGACTGCAGTGTTGGATGGAATGCAGAGACAGCCTACCCCCATCCCCTGGCAAATGCCAGCCCTGCCCACCAAACCACCCCCCAGGCAAAGAGCAATGCTGCCACTCCCAGTTTATAAATATTATTATTATTGGTTTAAAAATCCCCTTGAGCCCTCCTGCCGCAGAAACAAACCGGCGGCGCAGTCAGACAGCATGACCCTCCCTCCCCGAAAAGTCCGCAAGTTGCAGCATCTGTTCTGGGCCTGATCCAGTACAGTCACTGCCCCACCATGGGGGAGGAGAGCCCTGATCCTGGCATCCAACCAGATGAACCCTTTCTGCAGCGCCAAGCCTCTGAGCAGCCTCTCCCAGCGGTTTGACTTCAGTGCTGATTCGGATTCAGGTGTGGGTGGGGGCTGGAGTGTGTTCCAATCCTGCCCTCCCGCCCTCAATGCCAGTGCAGGTTTGGATGCAGGGCGGGAGCAGCCACGTCCCTCAGCACAGAACAGGTCTGGTTCCCGGTTAACTCTTCCGTGCCAAGTCTCCTGCAGCCCAGGGGCCAGTTCTGAACCCCATGGGAAGCCCAGGCCAGTGGGACAGGTCTCTCTGCAAGGATGGGAGGACGATGAGGAGGCGGTTCCTCCCACACTGCCCAGACCCCAGGATCAGCTGGTCACTGCTGGTCGCCCAGTTGCTGCAGCAGCGTCCGGCGCCTACGTTCCAGCTCACCTTCGCTCAGTTCCTCACTCTCTGATGTATCCCAGCCACTCTGCAGGGGAGAGGGGTGTGTGGGTGTGGGGAACACCGGCCTCAAACCCCTCACCCCTCTCAGATTCAGAGAACCCTCCTCCTGGCCCCAGTCTCTATGCTTCTCCCTGCCCCCCAAAACATTTATCACCTTCACAGCCCCCTGCATCCCCCCTCCAGTTCCACATCCAGCCCCCCCTCAATTCTGTACCTAGAACTCTCCAACCCTCCCTGCCCTTCCAGACTCCCACCACCTTCCCGCTGCCCCCTAGCCCCACTGATAACCCCAGACCCTGCTGCTGCCGCCTCCCCAGAATCCAGCCCCCACCATTGTCTCTGCCCCTTAACGCCACGCCAACCCCCCCTGCCCCCACAAACCCACCAACTACCTCCCCACTGCCCGATGCTGTCCTAGCCCCACATCACCATCTGCCAATGTCTCCCACATCCTGAGGTCTCACCCGCTCCCTCCTGGCACCACGGGGTGGGGAGCGGCCCCTCCCCTCAGGCCGGGGTGGGGCCTTCTCCCGTTCCCAGTCGTCAGGGCGGCCTGGCTCCTTCCCCCGCTCGGTCTCGCTGGGGGGGCTGTTCTGTAAGAGAAGTGACTGCAGTGGTCGGGCTGGGAGGGGTACACGGGAGTAGAGGGGAGAATTCCTCACCTTGCACATTTCCTGCCTTGCCCAGAATTCCCCTCATGCACACACTCCCTTGCAAAGTCCCTATCGTGCGCGCGCACACTGCGTTCTCTCACATGGGGCTCCCCACGTCCCACTCCCCCTCACACCGAGTCCCCACCATGCACGCTCCCTGCCTCGCACATTTACTGCCCCGCGCTCACACTCACCGACTTGTGTCTCTTTTTCTTGCTTTTCTTCTTCTGTCGCTTGGGGCGCCGGGCACTGTGCTCTGCGGGCAGAGGGGAGGCTCATGACATGCACATGCCAATGCAGGCAGCCCCTTGCCTACAGGAAAAGCCCTCTCCCTGGGGCCCAGGGGTTTCCAACAGAGGGGCATGAGTGTGTGAGAAGCACATGTCCTCTAGCTAGATTACAAGTGCATGCAAAGATCTCTCAGACACACAAGCATCCCTCCCAGGTATATCTCATGTGCGTCTCTCTCCCCCGGGCGTGCAGGGATGTCCGACAGCTCCCCTCGCTGTGTCACACATGCGAGTGTGCACTGCTGGGGGCCCCGTGTCTCACCTGAATCAGGGGAGGAGGAAACCCCGGATCCGCCAGACTCGGAGTGGTTCCGTTTCTTGTGCTTCGGGGGACGGTGGCCGTGGTCGGAGCCAGACTCTGAGCCCTGCGACGGGGATAAAGCAGAGATCAGTGCCTGGTCTCCCCATTCTGGTTTGTGGAGACCGCATGGGGGGGGGGGGGGGGGGGAGTTGTGGGCCTCCACTCACCCAGGACACTTACCTGCCCCACCCCCTCACCGGAGCACCTTGCCCCCGCCCTCTACTCACCGAGGCAGAGCGCTTGCGGTGGCGTTTCTTGGGCTTCTTAGCGTGTTTCTTAGCCTTGGCGTGGAAGTGCTGGCACTCGCTCTGGGTGGGGAGAGACCATCAGCCCAGGGTGCCCCTCAGAACTTTGGTTCAACCGTACCCCACTGGCACCAACCACCGGCACAGTGTCTTTCCCTCTCCTCCTCCCCCACACAGACCCTGGCACAGTCCCCACCCCACTGGTACCAATCCTGGCACAGCCCCCCAGCTTTCCCCCCTGAGCCACCTCTAGCACAGTCCCCTCACAGAACAGAAATCCCACCACACCCCATTGAAACCAAACGTGGTACAGTCCAAGAGCCTGCCCCCCCGCCACAGCCCCCCGGGAACAAAACCTGGCACATCCCCCACCCCACGGATACCAGACCTGGCACAGCCCCCTGCCACGTACTGGAGAATGTGTTGAATCTGTAGAACCCAATGCACAGCTAGCGTTCTCTCTGTTGTCATGGAGATAGTCAGCATCCCGTACCCCTCTGGCTTAGTCCCACCTCCACCTCCGTCATCCTGCCCCCTAGCACAGTTCATGGCTTCAGCCTGGAAAGAAGCCCACACCCCTCACCTCCAACACCTGCACGAATTCCCGGAAGAGACGGATTCGCTCCGACTCCAGTGTGATCTGCTCGAAGGCCACGTCGCTCACAAAGCGCTCACGCACCTGGGGGGGGGGAGAGGGAGGGAGGCACTCGCGTGAGGGGGACACGGCACATGGAACTGGGGGGCCAGGCAGCAAGCGTACACACTGGGGGTGACCTGCACACCCTGCATGGGGCAAGAAAGTGTGTGTGTGTGCACACGCGTGTGGCAGGAAGACGCCATGCTGTTAGTGTCCCCAATGCCCTGTACTGTAGCGGCCATTCATCTGGGAGCCAGGAGATCCCATCCCCTGCTCCCCTCAACGCCCCCCCCGAGATCATGGCGCAGCAGCTGCCTTTACCTCACGCCATGGCAAGGACTCAACCTGAGAGCTCAGCTCGCAGTCCCAGCAGCGTCACCCTCCGGGGGAGCGCACGCCTGCCCAGTCTCTCACCTCATCCCAGGTGGTGCAGGGCTCCAGGGGAGGGGCTGCCTGGCGCAGCATGCTCTTGAATGCTGCCTCCTTCCGCCGCAGCTTCCGCGTCTCCTCCTTCTCGCGCTCCCGGTCGCGGGCCTCGGCCTTCTCCAGAAGCTATGGGGAAAAACACATTGCTAGAGGGACACTGGGTTGGACCCCTCCCCCCCAACAGAAATCCCACCACTTTCTGTCAGCTCCCACCCTGCCCCACTCTCTGTAGAACAGTAGTCCCTGCAAAAATCACACCCATACTGGCGCCATACTCTGCCCTGTTCCCTGTGGCACAGCACCCCGTACTGAGCCCCATCCCGCTCCCTGTGGCACAGCACCCCCTACTGAGCCCCCATCCTGCTCCCTGTGGCACAGCACCTCCTACTGAGCCCCCTCATCCTGCTCCCTGTGGCACAGCACCTCCTACTGAGCCCCCATCCTGCTCCCTGTGGCACAGCACCTCCTACTGAGCCCCC
>QEPC01008474.1:2037492-2052891 GCA_003113815.1 Sphenodon punctatus
TCCTGGGTTCTCTGGGAGGGGAGTGGGGGCTAGTGGGTTAGAGCAGGGGGCTGGGAGCCAGGACTCCTGGGTTCTCTGGGAGGGGAGTGGGGGCTAGTGGGTGAGAGCAGGGGGGGCTGGGAGCCAGGATTCCTGGGTTCTCTGGGAGGGGAGTAAGGACCCTGACACTGGCTGGTCCCAGTCTGCTCCTCTTTAAGCCCTGGAATCATGGAACTGTGGAGCTGGAAGGCCCATCCCATCTAGCCTAAACCTCTGTCCTGAGGCAGGAAAGCTTCCCTGGCAGATGCCTGTCCAGTCTTTTTTTTTTTTTTAAATCCAAGGAAGAAGATTCCACCACCTCCCTAGGCAGCTTGTCCCCCTGGCTGAACTGTTCTAACAATTAGGGAGTTTCCCCCAATATTTATCCTAAATCTACCTTCCTACAGCTTGAACCCACTACTTCCTGTCCTGTCCTGTCCTGGGCAGCGATAGAGAATAGACGTTATCCGTCGTTCTTATGGCATCCTTCAGAATATCTGAAACCTGCCAACATGCCCTTCAACTTCTTTTCTCTAGGATGAACATCCACCTTTCAAGAATTATGGGGAGAGCAATGGTCTAGGGAGGAAGTCTGGAAAGCAAGTCCTAGGAGGAGAGGTTGAAGGAACTGGGTATGTTTAGCCTAGCAAAAATAAGATTAAGGGGGATAGATGATAGCAGTCTTCGATATCTCAAGGGTTGCCCCAAGGAAGAGGGCAAGGAACTGTTCTGCCTGGCTTCAGAGGTTAGGCCTAGAAACAATGGCTCCAGGCTCTCCTTCGTGGGCGGTTTTCAAAGAGAGGCTGGACAGCCATCGGGCGAGTAGGTTGTGACTGTAATGATCCTGCACCCAAGCACAGGTTGGACTAAGATGACCTTTGGGATCACTTCCAACTGGGTCTACGTGCATGTCACTGTCTCTCCCCATAGTGCATCTCCCTCACTCTAGCATAGAGACTCGACACAGTTCCAGGCATGGCCCACCCCCAGAGCTGTTCCCAGTGTAGGAAGAAGCGGCGGGGAGGAGGGGGGAACACGACACAGCACTTCACCTCTGCTTTGGATTTGAGCTCATCTGGTTTCTCCCAGGTTGATTGCTTGGTCTCGTTGTTGTAATAATAAATTCGCCCGTCAGGGGCCCGGTGTTCACTCCACGGAGGTTTCTGGGGGTCAGAGAGAAAGAGTGGGGTCAAGGTTAGCATGGGATTCCTGCCTCCTGCCTCACACACACAAGGGTCACAGATGATGCTCAGCCTCTGAGAAGCCATCCAGGATGCTGAGCAGGCCCCATCCTGACCTAAACCCTCCCCCACAGTGATGCCCATCAATTCTAACCCACAGCCCCCATCCCAGCCCTGGGCTCCCTCTGACCCCCAGCTCACGCTTGGCAAACCCAGCAACTCCAACTGGGAATTCCTCTAGTTCCCACACAAAGGAGCTTCTAATGGGCTGAGCCCCGTTACCTGCCGAGGGGCATCTGGTGCTGGGGAGGCACTACTCATTATGCTGGGCTGCATGGTGCTAACCAACGGGTTCGGCATCTGGCAGAACCGGAGTGAGAAAAAAGTGGCCGTCAGTCCTGGCTCTTAACAGTGCCGCCCTGCTTCTGTCCCTCCCTGCTAGCTCGGCTGTGCCACTGCCACTCACTCCATCCGACATCCGCTCTTATCCCAGCTCTGCACCCCAGTTGTGCCGCTGCTCCCATAAGTCACCTCCCCGTTATCCCAGCCCAGCACACCCTGGCTGTGTGGCTCCCACTCCCCCCAACCCACCTCCCCGTTATCCCTGCCTCGTTCCCCCTCCCCCCACAGCTATTCCAGTCCCCCCGCCTCCCCAGCTGTGGCACTGTCTTGCAACCCTCATCCCTTGCTGTGCCACTGCCCCCCACCCCAATCCACATCCCCTTTCTCCCAACCCTGCCCCCCAGCTGTGCTGAGGCCCCAGAACCCGCATCCCCCTGCCACCCCAGCCTTGCAACTGCACTGCTCTCCCCCTCCCTGCAATGCACTGCTCTCCCCCTCCCTGCAATGCACTGCTGTCCTTCAGTCCCAGCTCACACCCAGCACCGCTGCCGGCTGAAGGGGAGGCTCCTTTGGCTTAGACAGTAGTAGCAGGGTCTGTCTCAGCATGTGGGGAGGGGCTCTGTTACAAAGCACCAGCCTGGACAGAGATGGGGCTGTTGTTCCCAAGGGATAGGGGTCAGAGTGATGGGGGGGCTGGTCCAGGTGTGGGAGGGCAATTGGCCAGTTACTCACCCCAGGAGCTGGCTGGGAGACAGTGGCTGCAAAACAAGAGAGTGGTGATTTGCACGTGGTTTTTGGAAGGTAACTTTTGTGGGTATCACTTCCTGGGGAATGCATAGGGGGGGCCCACAATTCCCCCCTCGACAGGGAGCTCTTGGAGCCTTTTGCATTGACAGCAAAGTCCCTCATTCTCCAGAGCGTGTCCTGTTATCTGCAATGCACCATGGGATACAGCCCCATGCTCCATGGGGAGCATGGTATCCCAGCATGCACTGTTCATACACACGCCAAGAGTCTTGGGCGCAACATTCTACTTGGCCTTGTAGAAAAACCGAAAATGGCAGAAATTTCATTTCATGGGAAAATGCTGCTTGTCCCAACTCGGAAGGCAGGACCCAGGGATGGAGCCTGTTTCCAGGGAGAGTCCCATTCCCCCCTCTCCACATCTCTGGAGCCGATACCAAGAGCCCCAGAATTGCGCCCTGTCTCACCCCATCCTGGAGCCGCCCGGCACTCACCGCTGGACAGGTCGGGCCCAGGAATCGCCTGCCAAGAAACAAGAACCAGCCAATGCGGCCTGTGCTCAGCCCCCTGCAAACTCCCTTCCACCAGCCCCACCCCCATCTGTGAGACTGAACTTCAACTATCACACCAAATATCCAGCTGTCCTGCTCCCAGCCCCCTGCTCTCACCCACTAGCCCCACTCCCCTCCCAGAGAACCCAGGAGTCCTGGCTCCCAGCCCCCATGCTCTAACCCACTAGCCCCCACTCCCCTCCCAAAGCACCTGGCCCCAATACCTCTGCTCTTACCCACTAGCCCCGAACCCAGGAGTCCTGGCTTCCAACCCCCTCTTCTAACCCACTAGCCCCCACTCCGCTCCCAAAGAACCCAGGAACCCTGGCTCCCAGCCCCCCAGCTCTAACCCAGTAGCCCCCATTCCCCTCCAGAGAAGCTAGGAGTCCTGCCCATCCCGCCACAGAGGCTCACCGCTCCAGTGACAGGAACAGGTGGGGCAGGCACACCCGGGATCATCATTCCTGGGATCATGGGTGGCACCATGGCAGGCATCTAGGGGCAGAGAGGGAAGGGCAAATCACTGGCTGCAGAGAGGCAGACAGATGGAAGGACAGACAGGCAGTTGGGAAGGTCTTACCTGTGCTAGTGGCGGGGGCCCCGGCATGGGTGGGATCATTGGAGGTGGTGGCATCATGCCAGGGGGCATGGGTGGCAGACGTGGTCCCAGCGGGGGCAGCCCCATTGGGGGGAAGGGAGGCGGGATCCCAGGGGGCGGCATCTAGGAGCAAAAGCAAAGAGGTGGCCCCATCAGGTACAGAGAGAACCAGTAAGGCCTGGAGCTGGCCAGAAGCCCCCAGCACAGAGAGAGTCCCGGGAACCAGCTTGGACAGGGTCCCTTAGCCCCAATATGACACAATCAGGAACCCCCAGCATAGGCAAGGGCCCCCAGCCATGGAGTGGACAGGGACCTCTGGAACCAACACAGAGACCCCGGTCTCGGTACAGAGATGGACTCCAAGCCCAGGCATGGAGAACGAAGGGCGCTCCACTAGCTCCAGTGTGGAGAGAGGCCCCTGGAACCAAAACAGGAGCTCCAGGGCCAGCAAAGAGAGGGGCGGCCCAGCACAGGGTACTGCTTGGGGCTACAGCACAGGGTACTGCTTCTGTCTCTTATACACAATTCCCCCCTCGACAGGGAGCTCTTGGAGCCTTTTGCATTGACAGCAAAGTCCCTCATTCTCCAGAGCGTGTCCTGTTATCTGCAATGCACCATGGGATACAGCCCCATGCTCCATGGGGAGCATGGTATCCCAGCATGCACTGTTCATACACACGACAAGAGTCTTGGGCGCAACATTCTACTTGGCCTTGTAGAAAAACCGAAAATGGCAGAAATTTCATTTCATGGGAAAATGCTGCTTGTCCCAACTCGGAAGGCAGGACCCAGGGATGGAGCCTGTTTCCAGGGAGAGTCCCATTCCCCCCTCTCCACATCTCTGGAGCCGATACCAAGAGCCCCAGAATTGCGCCCTGTCTCACCCCATCCTGGAGCCGCCCGGCACTCACCGCTGGACAGGTCGGGCCCAGGAATCGCCTGCCAAGAAACAAGAACCAGCCAATGCGGCCTGTGCTCAGCCCCCTGCAAACTCCCTTCCACCAGCCCCACCCCCATCTGTGAGACTGAACTTCAACTATCACACCAAATATCCAGCTGTCCTGCTCCCAGCCCCCTGCTCTCACCCACTAGCCCCACTCCCCTCCCAGAGAACCCAGGAGTCCTGGCTCCCAGCCCCCCCTGCTCTACCCACTAGCCCCCACTCCCCTCCCAAAGCACCTGGCCCCAATACCTCTGCTCTTACCCACTAGCCCCGAACCCAGGAGTCCTGGCTTCCAACCCCCTCTTCTAACCCACTAGCCCCCACTCCGCTCCCAAAGAACCCAGGAACCCTGGCTCCCAGCCCCCCAGCTCTAACCCAGTAGCCCCCATTCCCCTCCAGAGAAGCTAGGAGTCCTGCCCATCCCGCCACAGAGGCTCACCGCTCCAGTGACAGGAACAGGTGGGGCAGGCACACCCGGGATCATCATTCCTGGGATCATGGGTGGCACCATGGCAGGCATCTAGGGGCAGAGAGGGAAGGGCAAATCACTGGCTGCAGAGAGGCAGACAGATGGAAGGACAGACAGGCAGTTGGGAAGGTCTTACCTGTGCTAGTGGCGGGGGCCCCGGCATGGGTGGGATCATTGGAGGTGGTGGCATCATGCCAGGGGGCATGGGTGGCAGACGTGGTCCCAGCGGGGGCAGCCCCATTGGGGGGAAGGGAGGCGGGATCCCAGGGGGCGGCATCTAGGAGCAAAAGCAAAGAGGTGGCCCCATCAGGTACAGAGAGAACCAGTAAGGCCTGGAGCTGGCCAGAAGCCCCCAGCACAGAGAGAGTCCCGGGAACCAGCTTGGACAGGGTCCCTTAGCCCCAATATGACACAATCAGGAACCCCCAGCATAGGCAAGGGCCCCCAGCCATGGAGTGGACAGGGACCTCTGGAACCAACACAGAGACCCCGGTCTCGGTACAGAGATGGACTCCAAGCCCAGGCATGGAGAACGAAGGGCGCTCCACTAGCTCCAGTGTGGAGAGAGGCCCCTGGAACCAAAACAGGAGCTCCAGGGCCAGCAAAGAGAGGGGCGGCCCAGCACAGGGTACTGCTTGGGGCTACAGCACAGGGTACTGCTTTGGCCCAGCAGCATGGCACAGAAGCACTGACAGCTGGGCATACCCCCTGGCACATGCATACCCTGGCACACTCACTGGCATATACTCTTGTAAACACTCACACTCTCTCAGGGACACAGGAGTGCAACAGAGGGCGACGGTCACTTACGAATGGGGGTGGCAGGATGGGTGGTGGCGGAGCCTGGGGGAATGGGGCTGGCTGTCCACCTGGGGGGCCACCCCCGGAATCTGGAGCCGACTGCCAGCAGAAGAGAGAAAAAAACAGTGGGAAATTGGGGGGCTTGTGGATGGGGGAAGAAATCTTGGCTCTGGGTCTCTTCTCCGTGTCACCTTGGGACACAGCTACAGTTGTGCTTCAGTGGACAGATGGATGGACAGATGACTACATGTGAGGGTGGATAAGGAGAGGGACAGATGGCTGGACATACACAGAAGTGAGAGGTTGGAAGATACCTCAGGGGCCATCTAGTCTGACCTCCAGCTCCAAGGCAGGATACCTCTGTCTACAGCATCACAGACGGATACTTGTCCAGCCAATTCTTAAACACTTTCAAGGAAGGAGAGTCTAACAATCTCCCATGGCAACCAATTCCATCACCCAACTGTTCTTACAGCGAGGAAATCTCCCCTAATCTTTAACCCCCTTCTCTTTTACAGCAATTCATGCCCGTTTCCCTTCTGTCCTAGTTTGGAGCGGGAACAATGGACAGTAATGCACGAGGACAGACGTACGAGCAGGGGGGGTGAATGGACGGTGGCGCGTGGAGGCGGACCGACAGACAAACGGATGGACAGGTGAAGAGCTGGATGGATGGAGATGTGTAGAGGGATGGGCAGGTGGGTCTGGTAAGATTGATGAATGAACGGATGAATAGATGTGTGTAGGGATGGATGCTTGAGCATAGGAATGGAGGGGTGTGGGTGGAGAGGGATGGATGGTTGATTGTGGGATGTAAAGGAGCTGGTAGCTTTATTTTGGGGTCCGTGCTATCCCTGCTTAGCCAGCGTAGTGAGCTACAGCTGCCAGGAGTGCAGAACCCCTGGGTGCTGGGATAGGGAGAGGGAAGGGGTGAGACCAGGGGAATGGTTTATGCACCAGTCTAGGACTGGAGATTATGCCCAGTACAAATATCAGAGCATCACACAAATGTGATCTTGACACCCCACTCCCCTACTCCACGCAGGCAGGTGGCTTGGACCCCACGTGTGCTCACTTGTGTCTGCACAGGTCGAATAATCGCAGAAGGAAGTTTAACTACACCCAAGCTGGCCTTGCTGCTCTGGCCGGGGGCTAAAAATCCTATGTGCAAGCAAGAACAGCAAGTATGCACTGGTATTTGTGCGTGTGTGTCTGTCTGTGTGCATCTGTGTGCACCCCGTGTGCGTGCATGTGAGTACATGTGAGAAAACAAGTCACGTACATTTGTGTGTGCAAAAGTGAACATGTGAGCAGGTGTGCATCCCTGTGTGTATTTGTATGTGGCAAAGTTGAGTGTCTTCATGCCCGTCTGCCTAGGAGCATGCATGCGTGTGAGAATCCATGTGCAGATACAAAAATGGGTGTGCGAGTGTGCCCATGCATGTGCGCGAGCAAGTCTGCGTCCTTGCACATGCACGAGAGCGAGTGTGCACTTGTGTATCTGTGTGCACGCGCATCCCTCTCGGTGTGTCTCTCCCCCTCCCCCCGGGGAGCCTCTTGCACCGACCCTCTTCCCACCCCAGTCCCTACTCTGCTCCGGGCGGCGGGGGTGGGGTGGGGAAATGCTCTGGGCCCGCCGGCCCGGGGGGAGGGGGTGGGGGGGTGTAACAAAGCGCGAGCCGGACGGACAGACATTACCATGCCGCCGGGGCCCGGGCGATCAGCTGGGCAGCTCAGCCCACCCCACAGTAACCGCCGCTCCCATTGGCCGGTGCCGGCTGCAAGTGAGGGGCGGGGGAGAGGAGGCAGCTGCAGACACCCCTTCGGTGCCGGAGCCGAGGGCGGCAGCCGCGCCCCAGGGCTGCCCCCGCCCTCTTGAGAGACAGAACCAGAAACCCCAGCGCGCGCCCCCTCCCCAAGCCAGAGCTGGGGATCCCAGTGCTCCCGTTACTGGAGCTGGGAGTCCCAAGTAGGGGGGCCAGATATGCAAAATTTAGAGGTCACTTATAGAAAATACATGTTGCAGGGCTGCATGGGCGCCAATGCAGCCCTGCAACCTGTATTTCTCACAAGTGTCCTCTAAAAATTGTATATCTGGCCCCAGTGGCCCTCTCAGCCAGAGCCAGGCACCCCAGACCCCCATTCCGATGGTCCCTTCCCCCTAAAGCAGGGGTGGGAATTTTTTTTTGGGGGGGGGGAGGACTTTAAAAATTAGTACAAGTCCCAGGGCCCACATACAAGTTGGGGATGGGAGCGCACTCAAGAAAAAGCGGGCCCAGATCATGGATCTGCCCTTCTGTGCATGCCCTCCTCTCTGCTCCCCTACCCTGAGCTCAGCCAGATTCAGGAACTGGAAAGGGGTCACACAAAAACCTTTCGCCCTAAATTTCTCCCCCACTGCCCTAGAGCCTGGACCCCCAGTCCACACCCGTCCAGCTACAGCTGGAAAAGTGTCGCCAGGGGGCGCCCAACACCCCTTAATAAACACCCTGGAGACAGTGGGGTTTGTTAGACAAGCGCCTCCTCACTGATCATGCCTGTTGCAGGGCCGCATTGCTGCCCTGTGCAGCCCTGCAGCATGCGTGCTAGGTGGGAAGGCGCTTGTCTCAAAACACCTATTCTGAAAGGTTATGTCTGTTTTCACCCAGAGTCTAAGAGTACAGGGCTGGAAAACCACCTAGCCTACTGCACCAGGCCAGCCCCCCAGAACCTGCATCTTCTCCTGGCCCCTTGTGCTGTAGTTTAACCCTGATGAATTGACAACTCACCTCCTCCCAATTAGTCCAGCTCAATTCTTTGCAGGCTGATGAGATCCAGTGACCCTCATAATGGACTAAAAAGGGCAGGGTCTGTGGCATTTATAGGGCGCACTGGAGCCCAATAATGCTGCCAGCCCCCCCTTGGCTTCTCCCACACCGATATTACCTGGGCTCCATTGGGGAGTTTGAGAGCCAATCGCTGGGTTCTTAGGATGTATTAATCGCGACTGTGTGTATTCTGCGGATTGAGGGCCAGCACTGGGCATTGGCTGGGACCGAGAGGTGGTCCTTAGGTTATGATCCCCCCCTCCCCCCCAAGGACAAGGGGGCAGGGTCTTCCTAACCAACAGCCCTCCAAGGCTTCTGGACAGCCTAAAATAAATAAATAAAAAAGTTGTGGTACCATCCTGGCTCTCAATGAGCTGGCCCCCCTAGAGCAGCAGAAACCCCGCCAGGAAGGAAGATTTAAGAGAGGATGGGGACAGCAGTCCAACTCCACCCACTCTGAAAACTTCGTTCTTGGCAGGGCCCTTTGCAAGCAGCCCGAGTGTCATTAGGAAATGTTCAGAGTGAGGGGGGGGCAGAGTGTTGGCCTTGC
The DNA here is from genome assembly GCA_003113815.1 of Sphenodon punctatus. Classification (NCBI taxonomy): domain Eukaryota; kingdom Metazoa; phylum Chordata; class Lepidosauria; order Sphenodontia; family Sphenodontidae; genus Sphenodon; species Sphenodon punctatus. The sequence goes on from QEPC01008474.1 coordinate 2,046,497, forward strand.
TCCCTTTTCCACCCACTCTGAAAATGTCCTAATGCTGCTTAAGCTGCTCACAAAGCCCCCCATCCTAGAGTCTAGGGCCCGGGCTCAACTGAGCCCCCTCACTCCATGGTAGCTAGCTACGTCCCTGATGAGTGGGGCTGTTGCTCAGGGACCCTGAGGTAAGAGAACTCTGCCCAGAACACTGGCTCAGGGACCCATGATTCCCGTGGATTCTTCTGGCTTGGAGGTTGAATCCTGGTGGCGTCTAGAGTTCAAATCCTGACCTTGGGCAAACTGTCCTTCCTCAGCCTCAGTACCTCATTTGTGGAATGGGCTGTAAGTGTCGGGCAGACGGGCGCAATATGAGGACCCCCCGTGTGTGCAGTCCGGCACCTCAGAGCTTTCTGGGATGAGGCACTCGCTGACATGCGTAGGCACATGCATTGCCTGGTCTAAAGACCGTGCTGCATCAGAGGCTCCCTGCCCTGAGGAGTTTACAATCCATGCATGGATGAGGCGTGGGGAAGGGGAGTTATATGCCCCACACCACGGTACATAGTAGGGTTTATAGGACCCAAGGCAAAGATAAAAGGGGGGCCTAGGGCGATCCCCTCCGGTTGCCCTGTGGTAAGGCCATCCCTTAGTGACAACATTACTGCTGCTACCGCAAGGAGTGGAGGGGGTGATATTGATCAGGATGATGAACAGATATTAGGGATGGGAATACTAATTTAGTATTAATACTAAAGTGAGCAGCAGGTACTAAAATTCTGTTTTAAATTTGGAAACGGCACCTTTGCCATTTGCTGGGTTTTGTTTGGCTTGCTCTCCAACGCTCGACATCTTTCCCCACTTGTTAACTGCAGCCTGGTTAATTTCCCCTGGTCTCTGACAGCGCTACTGTTCTCCGTTCTGCTCGGTCCCCCAGCTCCGCTCTCCAGCCTGGGTTGCTGCTGGCCCTCCTTGGCCGGTCTCAGGCCCACCAACCACCCCGCAGCTGTCTCGTCTCACCTGTGCTGTGTCCTGAGATCAACTTTGCTTTTCACTTGTCCCCAGCTGCAGGTGAAGAGCAGGAAGTTGATCTCAGGATGCTGTGTGGGTGAAATGAAGTGGCTGTGGGGTGTGGGTGGGGGGATGCAGGCAGAGGTCAGAGAGCCAATTGCCATGCAGAAGCAAAGCATCCCCACCCACTAAAGGTCCCTAGCACTGGCATTCCCTCCCCCACCCCAATCCAGTGCCTCCCTCAACGGCCAGTCCCCTTAACCCTTGACCCTCACCAGTGTTGCCACCTAGGCACATTTTTAAGGGACACGTATGAAAAATACATGTTGCAGGCCCTGTAACATGTATTTTTCATAAGTGTTCCTTAAAAATGTGCCCAGGTGGCAACCCTACCCCTCGCCTAGGCACAGCTTCAACCCCTCACACCCCAGTCCAGAGCCACAAGGCACCCCAAGCCCACAGCCATGTCCAAACCACTCCCCACCCATTAAAATCCCCCAGGCCCTGGCATTTGCCCTCCCAAACCTTGTGCCACCCCTCCCCCACAAACCAGTGCCAGACAAGTACACGGCACTTGACTTTAGCAGACACTTTACTAGTTTTAGAAACCCCAAGGATCTTTTTCCACTGACTTCAATGGAAAATGAAACAAAAGAAACACTAAACAGAAAGTCCATCCCTAACAGATATTATTAAGTCTGTTCCACATTATCGGCTGCCCCTTTGGCTCTGCATAGGAGTCCCCGCCCGCCGATACATTCTGGGCCTCAAATCCCCACAAACCGGCATTCACTCCGTAGGGCACGCTCGGGTTTTGAGTGAACAAATGTAACGCTTACTCCTGCGTGAGGGCAGCTGGAATCGTGGCAAGCATTGGCTGCAGAGAAACGGGTGGGGAACCTTTTCCCTCCCAGAAGTCACTACGAGCGTATTGCAAGCCACTCTGAAAATGACTACGAGCTCCTAGGGCGTTGGGAGCGGAGGTGCTGAATGGGTGCGCTTAGGCAGAAGAGGATCCAGCTCATGGATCTGTCTTGTCTCCTTACATGCATGCACTCCTCTCTGCTCCCTTATGCTGAACTCAGTCTGGGGGGGCATAACTCAAGTGGTAAGAGCACGTGCTTTGCATGTATAATGTCCCCAGGTTCAATCCCTGGCATCTCCACCCCAGGATCCCTGGTAGCACGCCTGGGGGAGGCCCCCGCTGGGGGCGTGGAGGGGCCCCAGGTAGCATGCCAGGATGGCCTTTGTCAGAGACCCTGGAAGAGCTGAATTTGAAACCCCTGCTGCCATGTCAGGTTGTGACAATACTGGACCATTGGTCTGACTAAGTTAGGCAGTTTAGTTATAGTTATAGTGCGTGCCTGGGGGTAGAAATTGGGTCCAGAGTCCAGATCCAGGTAGTAGAAAGGGGCCAAATAAAAACCAGCCACAGGCTGCGTTTGGTGTAAAGACACCGCATTTGGGCCTGGTGTAGAGACACCAGCAGAGACAAGACCTTCTTGCCATCTCTAAAAATGTCATTGGCTTCTAATTACAAATGCAAGAGTCTTTTTATTTTATTTTTAATTTTCTTCAAATGCTGCCTTTATTTTTGTTATATATTTGGGAAGGAGGGAAATTGTCTTCTGGCCAGCAAAGATGATGTTTGGAATCTGACAACACTGGGCCCTGCTCTACCCTGCGCAGCTTGGTGCCCCATGCTCCCAGCTCAGTGGTGTAGCTAGTTACCATGGAGCAAAGGGTCCCTGCACTCTAGTCGGGGAGGGACCTTGGCAAGCAGTATGAGCACCACTAGGACACGTTCAGAGTGGGTGGGGGAGGGAGTGGGACCAGTGCTCTGCCTCCAGCCCCCACCCATTCTGCAAGCAGCTTGCGTGCTACTAGGAGCTTTAACCCCACCAGGAAGGAAGTGTTCAGAGTGGGTGGAGTGCTGCCCTTGCCCACTTTGCAAACCCTACTGGGATTGCTGCCGCTCCAACAGAGGAGGCCGTGACTGGCTGTTAGCCCCCTTGAGAGGCCGATGCCACTCAGGGGCGTGCCCAGGAGGCCTGCTTCAGACTGCCTTCCTGAGGCTTGTGGAGGAAGCCTGCAGCAGGCTCCTGGCTGCCTCCCAGTGCCAGTGGTGGCTTGAAGTGGCTCCTGTTTGGCTTCCTCCCAAGTGGCAAGAATGGTGGCAGCTCCCAGAGTGGTAGGGTGGCCATACCTCCCCTTTAAAAGAGGACGCTCATGAAAAATACATGGTACAGGGCTGCACTGGAAGCAATGCAGCCCTGCAGGTATGACCACACTACAGAGTGGTGGCTTGGCTCCCAGCAATCCCCATCCCTGGCAGCTTGCAGCAGGGATCCCACGGTAAGCCTCGCCTTCCACCTTGGAGACCCCACCCCTTTGATCTTGGGGGGGGGGCTTAATTGGGTCTTGAGCCCTGTAAAGCCTTGCTATGCCCACCCCAAACTCAGTCCAGTGAACCCCTCCTCTCCCCCTCGATCCCAGCCACCAAAGCCCAAAGATCACAAGGATGTGTCTCACTTGGGTAAATCCGGTCAGGGGGTTAGTGTGACTGAGGCCAAGTGGAGGCAGAGCTGCGATCGGCCCAGAAAACCCACAGAAGCAGCGGGAGGCATGCTGCCTGACCTTGCTTACCCCCTCAGAGCACTGGGGTGCAGGGATGATCCCAAGGGGTAGCAGGCAAATATTTTCTGCTACTCCTATATACCGCTGCTCTGTGAAGAAGCAGAATACCTTCCACCATTCTTGGAAACTGCCAATTCATCACCATAGATTAAGGCCGGCGTAGCGTGAATGATGCTGACGGATCCAGCTTCAGCAAGGTTCATATGACCCAAATAGCGACCTTACGTGCAGTAAAAATCCTTCTCCCCTTTTCTCTGCTCCCTTGACTCCTCCAAACGAATTAGCCCTACTGTCCCCCCTTCCCCCTATACACACAATGGGATTGTGCCAGGTGGGGGTAGTTAGTGCTGGCCTTAGAAATTGCGGGGGGGCGGGAGGGATGGTCCATAGCTCCATCCCTTTAACTGTCAGTCTGGTGTTTGCTTACAAAGAAGTGCCTGCCCAGGGGCTAATCCTGCCCCTGGGAGGAGAAGCAGTGCCCCCCGCCCCCGAGTATTACCCTGCCATTGCTGCACCTTAAAGCTTCCACCGGGTTTGAGTGACTCAGTTTCCCTTGCGCACAGCCCGCTTGAATTAGTTTCTCTCTCTGGCTAATTCAAGTGTGCCACAATGAAACGCCTTTGTCACCCAAGGGCCCGATCCTTCCTGTTTACAGACTCTTTACTCTCTGGGTTTGCAAGAGCTTGAGGGCTCTTGTTGCTCACTTGTGTTCCAGTGTTAGACAAAGACACTGCTTCATAAAGATAAGAAGTCAGTTTATTGATTACATAAGCAAGATAGTTGATACAGAGTGGTTACTAGAAATCAAAGGTAAATATAATGCATTCCTGATCTATACTGATTGAGTTCCTAAATAAGCATCTTACCCTACCAAGGTCCATAAGTTTCTCTCAGTCCTTTGGTATAAGCGACTGGGTCTCCAGACTTAGTTGGTAGAAAGCAAATCATGTCTCTCTGCTCATGTCTTTTCAGCCTTGCTTGCTGGCAGGCTTTTCGTATGCAGATGTGACTGTTCAAGGTGGCTTCGGGCAAGCGATAGCCACTTGCTTAATTGCCCTTGCTTTAAGTACCCTTCCTCCTTCTTTGTCTCGGGTTTCCCGCCTTTGGGGAGACCTGAAGTGTGGCAGTAGGCAACCCAGGCACACATGAAGGTCCATTTACATCTCCACAGGGTTGTGTCTGGCAAGCGTTCCCCAAAAACACATTCTTTGTATCTCTTTGCATTTCCTGTAGCTCGGTCACGTGTCACAGGCGTAATTTGAGTTTTACAGTTCTCAATTATAACATTACATATATGTGGAACCTTTTGCTTTACATATTTACCAGGCTTGTAGTCTACATGTAGGCCCGTGTTACACGTGTGACCCTATGTTCCTCCGTGACACCCAGCTCCGCAGCTGCCCCGGCCAGATTCTGTCAGTTTCAAAGGCCGCTTTACCCCCTACCGTGCCTCCCAGCTGAGAGGAGGGAGTGCCAGTCAACCAGCCTTTGAAACTGACAGGCCCCTGGCAGGGCTGCAGTGGCCCGGGGTGGATCCTGTCAGTTTCAAAGGCCTCTCCACCACCACCACCCAGCACCTCTCAGCTGAGAGGTGCTGGGGGTGAGGGGTGGGGGGGGGGAGCCCCAGCCTTCTTTTCAAATGGACAAGCCCCAGCTGGAGAACTGCAGAGTCGAGCCCTGCCGGGTTCTCTCCTGGCTGGGGCGTGTCAGTTTCTCTGGGTAATGCTTGCATTTTCGGGTATTGGGCACCCGATTGGTTCTCAGGTAGCCCGCTGAGTGTCCAATGGGGATGCCCAAGAATGCGGACGTTGTCCGTGGGTACTAATTTTGGTACCCAATGCAGCTTTAAGCAGCAGGCAGGACTTTTACAGGCAGCACCAGTGGTGTGGCAGGAAGGTCTCTGGGTGGGGAGAGGTGGCGGTGGCGACACTGTTTTTGTGCATGTCTCTTGGCCCTGGGGGAGACCATTTCTTGCAGGGGAGGGCCCCACAGGAAGCAGCCACCCTGAGGGCTGGGAATTGTGAGTATGGAGAGGACCCCACAGAAACAGCCCATCTCGGGGCCGCAGGAACACTGGACCTGAGGCTACCAACCCTGATTGGCCTCCCTGCGGGTCCCCTCTGACTGTGAAGCTCAGGCCATGGGCCCTCCTGGCCCTTCTTAAGGCTGGCCCTGTGTGGGCAGAGGGCAGCACTGACTGCACAGAGACTGATGTGTTAGGGGGATGGGGGGCTGCACAGGGACCTCCAATATAGTGGGTCCATGAATAAACTGGAAATGATAACATGAGCGTGAGAAGGTCAGTGGTGGCATAAAATACAGGCCTGAGTAACTTCAATTGTGGGGAACTCTGGCCTATGGAGAGCCCCTGCCAATTCAGGAGAGGGGTCCCCTAACACATGGGGTGGGGGGGCGTATGTAGCCTAGAAAGAACGTGTATGGGCACCTGTGACTTCTCAACTTCATGAATGAATCCTTGTCTCTCCTCCCTATGTTCCCCTCTCCCTTGTCTTAGAATTGTAAGCCCCTTGGGGCAGGGATCTGTCCCTAATTATGGGTGATAAACAACAGACATGACACTGGCCTGCTATGGCCCGCTTGGGCCAGAGACTCACCCAGATGTCTGTTTCCGGGTCCCCAGATGTAGGCTCACTGCTGTCCCCGGCCCAGTACTGGTCCCCCGATGCCGGCCTTGTAGGAGCGGAGCGAGAATTCATGGCCGCCATGGCAACCATGGATTTGTCCCAAATGCTCAACTGCCCGACCCATGTGGGGGG
>QEPC01008474.1:2058580-2080361 GCA_003113815.1 Sphenodon punctatus
ATAACAAAGGGAATTCTAGTTTCCTCCTGGGGGATATAAGGAGTTGTACCCCAGAGGGGTTTTCAGTGACTTTCAGAAGGACTATCAGAAGCTCACTCACCATCTTGCAGCCAGCAAGGCAGACAAACCATGAACAGGGAGGCATGATTGTACTCTCTACCAACTATGAAACCAGTGCCCAGCCGCTTATATTGAGGGCGGAGAGGAACCAGAACTTATGGACCTTTGTAGGGTAAGATGCTTATTTAGGAACTCAACCAGTATAGGTTAGGAATGTGTTATGTTTACCTTTGATTTCTAGTAACCACTCTGTATCAACTATCTTGCTTATGTAATCAATAAACTTACTTATCTTTATGAAAAAGTGTCTGTGTCTAACAGTGGAACACAAGTGAGCAACAAGAGCCCTCAAGCTTTTGCGAACCCAGAGAGTAAAGAGTCTGTAAACGGGAAGGATCGGGCCCTTGAGTGACAAAGGATTTGTCCCTGTGGCAGGCTTGAATTAGCCAGAGAGAGAAACTGATTCATGTGGGCTGTGCGCAAGGGAAACTGAGTCACTCAAACCCAGTAAAGTGGGGGTGCGGACCCTCAAACCCGTGACAGCGGGAGAGCAAGGCACAGGAATGCCTCTCACCCCGAGGGAAGGGGGCTATGAGGGAACAGGAGTTGGAGCTATAATAGAGAGAAATGAACAGTACAGCTGCCCCAGGGACCAGGCTCCCTAGTGCAGCTGTGTCCCCTGCCAGGATGGGAGGGCCTAGCTACATCCCTGCCTCTGCTGTATCTGTCACCCCGGCTGGGAAGGCCCCAAGGATGTTCCTTCTGAGCAGCATGGAATCCCATGTAGGATCCTGCTGCCTACCAGGCTCAGGCTGAGATATGATCTCCCAGCTAGACACTAAGCACAAAGGGCCTTATTTCTACCGGCTCCAGCCAGCCTCCCTCACCCCAAGCCCGAGGCAGCTGCTCCCCACCACGCAGCCTGGAGAAGGAGGAAGGATTGGCAGAGATTAAGAGGGACTCACCAAGGGTCAGCCCAAGAACAGAAGGCAGTGCTCAGAGCTTGTGTCTTGAAAAAATCCATCACCCCCCTCCTTAAAAGCATCCCCTGAATGCTGGAAGTAGGCCAGGGATAACATGAGGACAAAGAGAAGCCAAGACTCCTGGGTGGAAAGAGAGTGGGGGCTAGTGGGTTAGAGCAGGGGGGCTGGGAGCCTGGGTTCTGTGGAAGGAGAGTGGGGGCTAGTGGGTTAGAGCAGGGGGGCTGGGAGCCTGGGTTCTGTGGAAGGAGAGTGGGGACTAGTGGGTTAGAGCAGGGGGGCTGGGAGCCAGGACTCCTGGGTTCTCTGAGAAGGGAATGGAGGCTAAAGGGTTAGAGCAGGGGGCTGGGAACCAGGACTCCAGAGTTCTCTCCCCTAGTGTCACCAGTGCTGCTCCACCAGCTGAACCAAATTACTCAACCTTTGCGGTTTCCACATGTTGCGAGGACCAAAGTGCGTGGACTAAAGTGGACTAAAGTTGCAATTAGTTGGCTGGGCAAAATGAATATATATATAAAATGATAACACTTCCAAAGATATTATATGTTATGATTGCATTACCCATCGTAATTCCTAAAAGTTTTTTTTTATCCAAAAGGACAAGATTATCTTTCAGTTTATATGGCAAGGGAAACATCCTAGGATAGCTAGGAAAGTTTTGAGAAACTGTAAATTTAGAGAGGGTCCTGGAAGTACAGATTTAAATTTATATTATTTGGCCTCTAAATTAAGAGTGGTGACTCAATGGTATTGTCAAAAACAGGATATTCAATGGGTCTCGATGGAAAAAGATCTTTTTAATATTAGAGATTGTAGGGATTATCTGGTGGATGAAGTTAAGACAGACTGGAGGAAATAGGAGGAGCAGCCATTTGCAGAAATTGCTCTTAAAGCCTGGTATAATATATTGAGGAGAATCAAACTTAGGAAAGGGAAATTTCCCTTTTCTTTAATTGAATCTAGCAGAGTAAGGGATAATAAATTAGCGGGTAAACTGATTTTTAATTTAAAACAGAAGGGCATATACAAGATTCAACAGCTCGCTCAGGGTAATAAGTTTAAATCAATACAGGAAATAGAACAATTAATTCAGACAAAAATAGATATTTTGGAATATAATCAGTTGAGAAACTATTATACCACAGGAGATAATTCTAAAAAATTTCTGTGGGAACCACATAGTGTTGAAAAATTGTTATTTGGACAGGTAAACAATAAAGGATTAATCTCCCAAATTTAAAAATATTAAATTCAAGCATGGTGCCCGATACAGAACATATATTTAACTAAATGGGAATGTGATGTTAAGGTAAAATGGGATGAGTTACAAAAAAAATCAGATATATGATAGGATGAATCGCTTTGCGCATTCGTTAGAAATAAAAGAGCCCCAAATCAAATTGACAATTCATTATTACTTGACCCCGGTAAGGTTAGCTAAAGGTAACAAAATTGGGATTTCAAAGTTATGTTGGCATGGATGTGGAGAAATAGGTTCGTATTTACATTGTTGTACATGGCAATGTAGTAAAATTCAGAATTTTTGGAGAACAATATGGAATGCTATTTATTTTATATTTTTATTTTGTTCAATTTGTATCCTGCGAACAGCTCGGGGCGGCTAACAACTTCATCATAAAAACAATTTTAAAACAGAATATAAACCATCCATAAAAACACTACAATAAGCTGGGATAAAAACAATAAATAAATATGGGTGGGGGAAGATAAAACACCCCCGACGCCCCTCCCCAAAGGCCTGGGCGAACAGTCAGGTCTTTCAAACTCGCCGAAATGTCAAAAGGCTCGGGGCCAGGTGAGCTTCCTCCGGGAGGGAGTTCCAAAGGCGCGGCCCAGCCACCGAGAATGCCCTCTCCATTGTGGGCCCCCCCACTTAACCCGGGGGACCTCCAAGAAGGCACCCCCGGCGGACCGAAGGAGCCGCTCTGGGGCGCAGAGGGCGAGGCGGTCCCTGAGGTACGAGGGGCAGAGACCGTGAAGGGCCTTATATATTAGCACCGATACCTTGAACCTGGCTTGGCACGCTATTGGCAGCCAGTGCAGAGTCTGGAGCACAGGTGTAATATGCTCCCGACGACCCGTCCCCAACAGGAGCCGGGCTGCCGCATTCTGCACTAGCTGCAGCCTCCGGGTCAGGCCCAAGGGCAGCCCCACGTAGAGCGCGTTGCAGTAGTCCAGCCTCGAGGTGACGAAGGCATGGATGAGGGAGGCCAGGTCCGGGCCGGAGATGAACGGACGCAGCCTCCACACCAGATACAACTGACAGAAGGCGGCCTTCGCCACCCCCTCCACCTGCTGCTCCAAGCGGAGGTCTGCGTCCAAAATCACCCCCAGACTCCGAACCTGCCGAGCTACATGTGAAGTAATGCTATTAGCTGGAGTATATATATTGGCTAGGAATTGGAAGAACCACATGGGATTTACTGAAAAGAATTGGGTAAAACGTGTATGGCTGATGTATTCGATGGAAAAAATACATGCTGAATTTAGTAATAAATATCAAGATTGTTATGTTAAATGGGAACATATTTGGAATCGACTATTGAAAGACAATACTATAGTAAGTAATTGGTACTAGTATGAGAGAGATATTTAATAAATATAAGGTACTATTAGAGATAAATAGAAGCAGTTACATTTATTGAATAATAGATAGTGTTTTTCCCCAAGAAGACATGTTATAGGATACATATTTCTTAATTTTTCATTCTGTACATTTCTGTTCTGTTTTTTGCTTCTTTCTTCATTGAGTTTTTGAAATATTAATATTTTGTTAGTTAATAAGTTTAAAAATTATAAAATTATTAAAAAAGAAAAACCAAAGAGAAAAACCAAAGTGCATTTTACTCGTGTTTGCAAAGATCTTTTAGCTCCCTGGAGAAGATCCATGACTCTTCCATGCCCAGCAGCCCCTGTAAGCCGCAGCCCAGGCCCAGCCCGGGCCCGGCAGCCCCACTCAGTCACTGCCTGGAAATGGGATTCGCACTCGCAGTAACCGGACTGGTTTTCTGCAGCCACTTTTCACTTCTCCGGCTCCAGCCCCTCCCATCGCAGCACATGGGAGATGTGTGTAATTCTGTCCCTTCGAGACCCACTTTGGGACATTGGCCTTCCTATCCTGAGGGCGAGGCTGGCACAAATTTCCCCCGATACCATCACGGGCCCCTGAGCGTCAGGGCCACACAGGTATTGGCGATGGAGAAGCAATGGATGGCGATCGACTAGAGGGAACCAGGTAGAATCCAGGCACCCTAGCTCGAGTGGCAGTTTTGATGGGTCTTTGTGGTTTGATGTGGGCTAAGGCTTGTTTTTCCAGAGGCCTTGGTGACAATTTTGCCCTTGTTCCTGGGGGGGATTTGTGGCTGGGGCGAGAGGCCTTTCCTGATTCAGGGGCTTATGCCACACAATCTCCATGGGCTGCAGGCAGACACAGGGTCATCTCCATCACCTCCTCGCTAGCTGCTTGTATTCTCCAGCCTCTGATCCCTGGCTTGGGTGGGATCTCACGAGGCATCCGGCCCCCTCTCCAGCGCGGCAGCAGGATTAACACCAACTAAACCATCCCTGACAGATGTTTTTTTCCAGCCTGATCTTCCCTCCTTGCACTGGGAGATTGTATTCCCCACGCCTAACTATTCTCACAGCTGGGAAGCGTTTCCTAAATATTTAACCCAAGAAGTCACCACTCTGGAATATGAAACCAGGAGCCTGTAGCTAGGTTTGAACGGGTTCGGGGGAGGAGGATGGAAGGGGACCTCCATCCTCCCTACCTCCCCGTGGCAGGGACTGCAGCTACAACAGAAAGCATGGTTCCCTCCCCGAGGTTCATGGGCCACTTTTAGAGCCCACCTGCCCAAATTACAGTTACACTCTTGTCTGAAGCCCTTTCACACCCAGCCTTCTCTTGGTGGCCTCAGGGAACAGCCAGTCTCTCTCCTTGGTCTAACACTGCTCAAAACTCCCAGCAGTGGCTACGTCAGGCTGGGCCCAGATTCTCAATTTTGTGAAACACTAAGAGCCTCAGAGAGGAGTGGGGGGAAGGATTTCACACCTGGAACGAAATCAGACCAGGAGCGGGTTTAATGGGTTTCATAAAGGACAGTGAGGGGGAGCATCTGGCACATTCCAGCTAAAGAGAAGAATTGTGAAGCAGCAAGTCCCTCGACAGCTAGCCCTGTCCATTTTAGGTTGGGGGGGGGGGGGGGGATGATGGGCAGCCACTTTAGTAGGTTCTTAATCACCTACAGAAGAGTGGTGGTTTTATTCCTTCCCCCAGCATCTGGCTGCATTTCTTCTGTAGCAGCCCAGGTTCTGTCCTCCTTCGAACATTCACCACAAAACATTGTGGGCAGTTCACAGCCACCCCCTCCCAGAGCAGCTGCAGATAAGAATCCATCCATTCTGCTTAAGATCCTGTCATCTCACCGCAAAGATGAATGTCCACGGCAAGCGCCAGGCAAGCTGTAAAATCCGTGGGTCCGGAGTGGCCGAGTGCAGAGCGTGAATTTCCAGCAGGGAAGGGGAGACAAATGATTCTTTCTCCATCCAAATCCAGTTTCACCCCACGCAGGTTTCCTGTCTCCTCCATCTGAGCACCAGGGCTTGGGTAGTTCCCAAGTCTGCTTCTTGCCTCCGAAGAGGAGTCCGGGGGGGGGGGGGGCCCTGTGCCAGGATGTTAAGTGCCCACGATGACCACCTCAACTTCCCGCGAAGGCCGCCGATCCTTCACCAGCAGGTTGATCATGCTCTCCGACTTGATGAGCAGGTTGCAGCCCAGGAAGAAGACGCCGAAGACCACGGTGAGGCAGAGGATGCAGAGAACAGCGATCTGCACCACCCGGGTGACGTACTGGTTCCTTGGGTCGTCCTCAACCTCTGAGACCCCTGGTGCCCCCCCTGCTCCGGTGGTAAGGGCACAGCAGGAGGTGAGCAGGGAGTCCATGGTGTGGGCAGCAACCCCAGGAGAGGGTGTGCTCTGTAGGGGGAAGGTGCTGTTCATTTCCAAGCAGGGGTTCGTGTGGGGGCAAGGGGGCGCTGGCAGGATCCTCCCCGTCGCTCAGGCTGTCTCCTGCCCGGGCTGCCTGCGGAGCGAGTGCTGTCGAGCAGCTTGTGGCTGCGGGTCAGCAGCCAGCGGGGAGGGCTTAGTGATGTCAGTATTGAAAGTCTCCTCCGAGCCTCCACGGCTGATGATGCCTGCAGGAAAGTGATCCATGCACCCCACTGCTGCCCTTGCTGTGAGGAGGGGAGGGTGCCTCCCTTCGCCCTGCTTGGGACAGGACAGCGATGGATCAGATTTCATCCTACTGCTTCCTGGAAAAACGGAAAGATTCTGGATCGGCCTGTGGCCGCCCCACAGCCCATCTCTGATCATGGGGTGTTCTGCCCCCGTGAGGGTCCCACCCCAACATTTCGTTACCCCTTTTGTAAGGGACGAGCCGTGCGCATCTGTGCTCCTAACCACCTTTGCAAACCCCACCCCCTAGACCCCAAGGGATTTTGTGGGTGAAGATCCCAGCTTCTCTCTCGCTGCGGACTTTCCAGAGCCGTAAGGAAGATTTGTGCCATGAATAAATCTGTTGAATTTGCGCTGTCCGAAGTGAAACCGACGCAGTGGGCAAGAAACCGCTAGTTGCTTGCATTTTGTCAGATACCCAGCACAGATGTTTTGGCTTGGATATTTTGACTGCCTCAATCGGGCATTATTAGCGCTTAGTGCGCAGGCACATTGGCCAAAACAAAGCAATCGAACCGGAGAACCAAAAAACCCTAGAGATCCAAAATCCCGTTCCAGTCGCTATCCAATGCCAATTATATCCATGCATATGAAAACCACTCTTTCGTTTCAGCTTTCCTGCTTTCTCACACCATGCTGGCCACACGGCTGTGGTGCTGGACCTGTGGCTCTGTATTCAACGTGCAAACACCACCTGGCCATGCCCCAGAACTGCGGAGCTCACTGCTTGAAGAAACTTGCTCTTCCTTGTTCCCAGATCTTTGTGCTGTGAGCTGGGGAAGCAGCAATACCTCCCCACCCCCACACTCCTCTGCCCCAGGAAGCAGGGCTACCCACTTCAACTGCACAGTGTCCCGCATGTTATTCGACTCCAATGCTGTGGGAATGTTCTCAGCATTGGAAGACAAAAAACCCTTTCCCACTAGGGGCTGGGGGAATGGGGATCTCAAACCGGCACCTCTTTCATTGCCCTCTCACCTTCCGGCACCAGCTCGTTCCAGCCAATAGAATCATGGCATGCAAATTACCCCAAAGGAAAGGTTAGCAATGGGCTCATTCCCCTCTAATGGCACAGAGAGGGTGAGCCCAGGGGATTCTGTAGCAGCTGGGCACCTGCCTTGCAAAGTCTGCATTACGGGCATTAGGTGAGAGCAGGGTTAGGTGCGGTTGCTCTCTCTGGGAGCCAATTCCCTTTGGGTTTTGGCTCAGGCTACTGAATCTTTCCATGCCCCCAATGTGGCCTGTGCAGCCCGACGACAAAAATGTACCCAGCTGCCCTTGCCCACGTAGCGCCTGCTTCAGCAAATTGCATCACCCGCGGTGCCAGCAAAGCCCTGGAGCTGGGGTGGGGTGTGGGGGTCTGCTCTTAAGCCACTTCAAACACTCCCCTCACCCCAGCTCAAGGGTGCCCTCCCCAGCTACAGGGGCTACCTCTCTGTCCCTACTGGGTGCACTGAGTCGGGCCTGGAATAAGAGAGACCGAAACCTAAAGCCAGAGTGAGAGACTGAGAGGGGAATGGGAGACCGAACCAAACCCACATCGGGACTGCATGGGGAAATAATGGATGTTGCTTAAATGTGAATAGGAATAATGGATGTTTCACGCCCACAAATATGAAAACGATATGTTGGTAACCATAGATAGGTGACCCTGTTACTGTTTCATACACACTTGCTAAACAATGATATTAGGCCTCTGGAGCCTGGGACTTACCAGAGCGGGTCAGATTAGCTCCGGAGAGCACCACTCGCAGACAAAGGGCAGGAAAGCCATCAACCCTCCCAGACCAACTGATAACCGGCCAGGGGGGGGAAGGACATTAACGACACGGGCCAGCACCCAGGAAAGGGAGGATTGCTACAAGGAAAGCAAAGCACCCAGCCAAGGACTCTTAAGGACCTGTAGGAACCAGGGAGGGGAGAGTTTACCCTGAGAGAACTATGGGGCCACACAGTGCCCGGGAGCCAAGAAAGCCAGCCAGCTCACCTGGCATCAATGGACTATGCCCGCCTGGAGAGTCCAGCTTTCCAGCAAGCCTAAAACGTGAGGAGTAGGGGGAGGGAATGCCTGTGAGGTAGCCTTGCATTTGTTTGTGTCTTATTTTCCTATTGCCTTTTCTCATAGATCACTCTGTACTGCGACTTTGCACTGTTTCTATAGATGAAAAGCCTTTCTCGTAAACTAAACGTGGTCTCGGTCTGTTCTCTGGGCAGAAAGGCAAGTCTGGGACCCACCGCCTACACTGCAAGCGAACCTAGTCTTGAGTGAACCTCAAACTGAGAGCTAAGGCTGCTAGGAAAACGGGGGGTTCCTGCGACAAGGCAGGGAACCAGACTGTTCCAGGAGCTTAGCCCAGACCCCCCACAAAAGGTAGCAGAGGGGGAAATCTTCTTACAGACAGGTCCCAACTCTAGCTCGGGGGGATGAACCCTCTCCCTCCTGTGGACCATTCTGAAAATTAGTGCAGTCTCTGCAGGCTGCATGGGAGTGTTCAACATGCCCAGGATAGGGGAAGGTCCATATCATGGATCAATGCCATTGATCCGCCCCCTTCCCTTGCCCGTATCTCCACTCCCTTCTTGAACTCACTCTTTCAGTGCTAGAGGGTAGGGGCTGGATCCAGGGGTCACATCCAGGAACTGGAAAGGGCACCGTCCTATTGTAGTCAAACAGCCCCGCCCACCCCCTTTCCCTCCCAGCACAATATTTATTCATTCCTGGGGCTCTTGCTCCTACATTTCAGGGAGAAGAGACCAGCCCTTGGCTTCCAGACCACCTTTCCTCTCAGAATTAGCCCTCTAGCCCCACAAAGAATTGCAACTGAGCTTACTGAGGCCAGGAATGGGTGGGGTACGAAGCCCCCGCCCCCCATTCAGAAGTACTGGTGGTGTCACCTCTGCCACCTCTGGTGGTTGCTGCTCTAGTCCAGGCTGGGGACAAGATGTCATAGATAAGGCTAAGGTCTTCAGGCACTTCCCCTCCCTGATTAGCTTCCCTAGCCCCACGGGCAGCTAGATAGGGTGGGATCTGAGAGGCAGTGGGGCGGAGCCAATAACGCGCTGCACTGGTTTAAATTCTGCTCTAGCCATGAACTCCCTGGGGGTGGATTTGGGCAAGTCACAAACTCTCAGCCTGAGTTCCCCATCTGTAAAATGGGAACATGTGTCTGGTCTTTCCCTGTTCCCCTCACCCGTGTCCATTATAGATTGCAAGCTGACAGGGCAGGGGCCTGTCTCCATTAATGGCAATTGTAAAGTACCAGGTACACTGCTGGTGCTATATAAATGCTTATTAATAAATAATAATAATCTCTGCTCATGTTTCCAGGCCTCCTTCCTGAAGGTACAAAGAAAAGGGGCTGTCCCACGCTGTTAAAGTGGCCTCTCCCTTACCACAGGTCTTGCTCCTGAAGTCACAGCCCACAAGCAGAATTTCCCTGCTGAAATGTCGTCGGTCAAGCAACAGTTCCAAGATCAGTCAATCATACCGCAGTTTCAACAGTAGGGGGTGGGCCGTGGCTCAGGGGGCAGAGCAGATGCTTTGTACATATAAGGTCCAAGTTCAATCCCCTGCAGCTCTGATTTAGAATCTCTGGTAGCAAGCCTGGGTGGCGCTCTGCTGGAGAGCCAGATTTGAAACCCTCCTGTTGTTTCAGGTTGTGATAATACTGGACTAAGATGGACCAATGATTTGACGCAGTTAGGCAGCTCCTTATATATTCTTAAACCACCCAGAGCCACGGTCATACCTCCCCTCCTGTATTAGGGCTGGAATGGGATCTGGATGTCCCACCCCCCCCGGACAGGAAAACTAGGCCTGCCTCCCCCACAGCACATTAAGCCAACCCCTTTATTGACAGTGTCATTTAAGGGCTTACACCTGCAACGGCAGGTCCTACCCTTTCACCCTCTGCACCAAGCCCCGCCCGTGAGCTGGGCTCCTCCCCAGAACAGGATCCAGGGAAGGCTGCCAGGAGGCAGAGAAGGTTGAGAGCCTGAGGTAGAGCGTGCAGTAAATCCCAGAAACCATGTTTATTTAACACGTGACATTAGAGCCCCCCACCCCCCAATATATACATATGTGACCTCCCCCAGCAGGAGCAGCTCTGAACATCCATCCAGTCAAAGGGGCATCTCCAGAGAAGAAAACGTGTGTGTGGAGCACAAGACCCCCTGAGCCAGAGCTCCTCTTGGAAACACATCCAGAAAGGCAGGATCTGACAGTCCCATCCCACGGCCCCAAAGCTAAAGTCATTAGGTGAGGGGTGAAGAAAAGGCAGCCCCCCTCCAATAGCAACCCCAGCCTGGCAGACACACTTTCCCTAGGAGCTCTGCAGTTAACAGGTTGAGGTGCCCAGCCAAACAGCTGTGGGTCGGAGGAAAGTTCTCTGCTGGGGCAAATTAAAGAAACACCCATAAGGGATGCATGGCAGCTGATACAAGGGGACTAGGAACCAGGATTGATGGGTTCTCTCCTCAGCTCTGGCAAGAGAGTTCGGGTGGGGGAACAGGAGCCAGGATTCCTGGGTTCGCCAGAAGGGAAGGGGAGGGGGACTAGCAGATCAGAGTGGGATTGGGGAGATGGGAGCCAAGAATCCGAGGCTCTCTCCCCAAATCTAGGGATGGGTTGGGGAATCAGGAGCAAGGACTCCTGGGTTCTTTCTCCAGCTCTGCGAGAGGGTTGGGGAAGCAGAAGCCAGGACTCCTGGGTTCTCCAGGAGGGGAATGTCGCTCTAGTGGATCAGAGTGGGCTTGAGGAGCTGGGAGGCAGGACTCTTTAGGGGACAGGATCCAGTGGTGCAGGGAGCCAGGGTGCTCGCTATGGCTCTGGTGCTGGCGATACCCGATGGCAGTCAGCCTCTGGCAGCTCCTGCAGGCACTGGGACTCAGAGCGCTAGGGTGTCCTTGATGAGGCGGCGCATAGTGGTGGTGACGGAGGAGCCCAGCGAGTCAGTGATTTGGTAGGAGATCTTGTAGAGGTAGGGCTGGACGTCGCGCAGGCCCGTCTCAAAGACGTTGTCCACCTCGGACTGGGTGGGCATCTTGGGCAGGTACTCGTGACGGTTCATCACCTCCACAACGTTGATGATCTTCTCACAGAGCTTCTCGCCCACCTTCTCGCGGCAGATTTGCCGCTCCTGCTCGTTGGCCAGGCTCACCACGTTCACCTTGAGCGTCCACACCTCCCAGGGGATGCACTCATCCGAGAAGGGCCAGCGCGACTTCTTCTGGTAGAACTCCAGCGAGATCTGCCCGAGCCCCTCGCTGCCTGAGCTCCGCAGGGCATCCTGGGGGGGGGAGAGCACCTACCATGAGCGGGTTAGTCCAGTGGCTTCCCAACTGCCCCTGCCCCTCAAAGCCTGTCTAGCCTGAGACCCTACTGTGAAGGGCAGCCCTGCCCCTGTAGCCTCAATGGGTCGACGGGTGGATGGGAGCTGGCCTTGCTATGCCACATCCCTGGTTTTTGATTGGCTACGGAAGGGCAAAGGGGAGAAGCTAGCCACATCCCTGAGCTTTGATTGGTTGTGGATGGACAAAGAGGAGGAGCTAGCCTCTACAGCACCCAGTGTCTTGGCTGGCTACAGATGAGAAGAAGGGAGATGGTCTCTTCGTGTGCATGCATGTGCGCATGCAACCCCTCTCCAACAATGCTCTGATGGGCCGGAGGATATGGGGGCAGTCTTACCCTACTCTCTTCCCATTGGACAAGGAAACACAGAGAGGGGTCCACTCCACTTCCACAGCCTGACTCAAATCCATGCCCTTCTTATTTCCTTTCCACTACTCCCTAGCTACTATTTTTAATTTGACCACTAGGGAAGGACCTTGCATACTGCCCTTTAGCTATATAGCTGTTTGCTAGGTTGCTGTAGCAGCATTGCAGTGTGGCTGGGAGCTGGGTCACTGCTTCAGCATTAGCAGTATGGCTACGTAGTACAGCTAAGAATTTTGGGTTTGTTCTATACAGTCTCTAGAGAAATGCAATCCGCATTCATAGAGCAGACAGAGTTTTGTCATTGTTTTCAATGGGTTCAGGACCAGACTGCAGGAGTTTGCCTCATGCTTAGCAGTTAAATATGCATTAGACTGCTAAAGCAGCATTTTAGCAGTGTGGCTGGGTAGATAAACCTTGGAGCAGCTAAGCTAAGAGCCTTAGATTTATTTCCAATCACACATTACACAAGGAGTTTGCATGGTGACCAGTAGTTAAATAGCTCTTTCTTAGGCTGCTGCAGGAGCATTAACAGTATGACTGGGTAGCTGAGCTTTGGGCAGCCAGGCTAAGAGTCTGGACTTCTATTTCTCACAGTGCCCTTGCATCACCTGTCTATTAGGTCACTTAAAAGATGAGGGAGAAACTCCTAGTTCAGTTTTTCCCAAGCATTTTTCCTGTGTGACTCTCTTTTGAGACTGAAATATAATTGTGTGATCCCAGACAGCAACAAAGACATGCAAAGGATATGAAATGTCAGCCAAGGTTGTGACGCCATTGGGACCCTCTGTCTTAGCCCCTTGCCATACAGAGCAGGATGTGGGGTAAGTAGGGGGCAGAGCCAGCAGAAGCAAGATTAACATTTGCAACCTCCTGTGCTACTGCAGTGCTACTGCATCCCTGTCCCGGTGCAGGACAGCTGTCAAAATGTTATTGTTTTGGTTTCTATGCTTGTTTGTTTGTTTCAGCAATGGCGTTTGCCACGCTAAAAAAAGTATTATTAATTATTATTATTATTATTATTATTATTATTAAATGGGGGCTAGATCCAGAGTGTGTGGAAGGCAGGATGCTTGAGAGTTACACACAGGAGAGAACTGGGCCAGCATCCAGAGAAACTGCCCTGTCTAGTGGCTGGACACACTGGCTGTTTCCAAAGACCTGCCTCTAAGATTGCACCCTGTACAATGCAGGAGCCTTGTGTGTGTTCTCCCTGCTCCGATTGATGTACCCAACACAGCCTCGTCAGAAGCGAAGGTGACGTTCTAAAATGCTAAACTGTGCTGCAGAGATGGCGAGGGACATGATGAGAGCCAATCAGGGGTGAGCAAAGGTACAGGAGGGGTTGGTGCAGCTGATCATAAGTTCTTAAAAACCACAAAGAACGAGGATGTGGAAAAGCTTTTAAGGGAGCAGCGGCAAGTCCAAATACATGCATCCATTGCACGAGGCTCCAGCACCACAGGGAACTAACCACTGAGCGTCACTAATCAGTTAGCACACAAGCTCAGGGCTGCAAAATCTCAAGATCTGCGGTGTTCTCTTAAAGCCCCAACTACTGAAAAGATGAGAAATGTCAGCTTTCAAAATAAAATAATAATAATAACAAAGTGACCATCAAGTCCTACTGATTGAGGAGAAGAGTTTGAATACACGACTGCACTTCGCAGGGCGCGGCTAGAGAAGTTCTGATCTCAAGACTAGCATCCTCCAGACTGGCGACCAGCTTCACAGAACCCAGTTCACTGATTTATATTTGGCTGCTGCTAAACTTTAATTACCCTTTTAAAAAGTGTCCTTTTTATTTTATAAATGCATAATATTTTAATTTCAAAGCTTTGTTTAAAAAAAGTTAACATTTAATTTATTTTGTAGTCTCTAGTCTAATCCACGATCGATGCATTAACTGCTCAGATGAACTGATTGATCAATAGCTGCTGTTCACAATGAATTACCCAAACAACAGAAGTCTGGGCTCTCACTCTGTTGCAGATCTCCCTGTTAGGCATAACCATTCACAGGATGGAACGGAGGACACCGGGCTGCAGTAAAGACCCTTTTGTGCTTTAAACCTCCGTAACTCAAATTGCCCACACCGTACGCTGACTTTCACCGCTTCCCTATCCTTAATTAGCCACGCGTAACGTGATTCCACACAAGCAGTGGGAAAATGGCTTTCCCTTAGCCTTAAGTGCCTCTCCCCGGAGCTAGCGACAGCTCCTGAAAAACTCCTCTAAGGGCATGTTTCCCACAGTGGACTATATAGCAGGGACCATTCCTATGTATATTTGTCTTCAGAGCTACCTAACCCTTCCATTACCACTTGGCTGCACTGCATGGTAGCAGTGTATCCCAGGGAGCAATGCATTGTGGGAAACTCCAGAGATGCTCACTCGCTATGTACAGAGCTCCCACAGCTACCAGTGCAAAACAGGGTGGGAGAAGGGATGTGTCCCTCCTTGAATTTATGGCTCAGTGCTCTCCTTAATTCTGGAAGCCTGTGGCAGTGGGCCATACTGCCTCCGCCGGGAGGGGAATAGTCTCCTATGCCAGGCTGTCTTCTGCCAGCGTTTGAATATTATGGACACAGGGTGAGTGGCCAAAGCAGGCTCTGCCCCTTGCTGGAGCTGTGGCTCCTTCGCAGAGAGCAACTATAACGTGTCCCTGCTGTCACCCACAGCTCCCCAAACTGAAGCTGCTTGCCTTCTGCGGCCTGCCAGGAGCATGCACCGGGCTGCATCTTTCTCTCCGGAAGGCGAATGAGAAATTCCTTGGGCTGGTAGCAAAGCACTGGCACAAAACGCTCAAGAGCCGCTGTACTGAAATGATTTGCAAGAGGTCTCCCCACAATTCATGGTGTTTCTCCACCTCTCCACAGGAGCCCCGCAAGGTCTTCCCCTCTCGAGCAGAGGCTCCTAGACTGCGTGTCAGACCGTCTATGGATGGGGTCAGAATCCGAACGGTTTTTGCTGCTGTCTGGGGCCCCGGGATTATACTGAAATCTCCAAATGAGGTTGCACAGGGAATCATGGCTTTAGCTCAACCTACAAGAACTGTGTGCATTTCCCTCCTCAGCAGAGATTTCCAGATTGGGAGCTGAGATCGCAATCTTGAACAAGGCTTGATATCCTCTGCGCTGTCTTTGTCACTGTCTGGGGGCATGGGATTATATTTCTCTCTCAAAGTGGGGTTAGACAAGCGAAACCATTTGGGAATTCAGCTCTCAAAGGGCCAAGTCCTCATTCGTCCACGTGTGCAAGGGGGTAAGATGTGGCCCAAAGTGCCATGCAAGACATAAGCGGGTGCCAAATCCTCCTCCTGAACAAGAGGCAGCATTGTGCAGCATAACCCCCGCCAGAGTTGCCGTCTGGAAAACAGGAGGACGGAACATACCTCTGCTTGGGAGGGCTCAGACCACACCTAAGTGCTGACCTGGCGGAGGAGCTGGGCTGGGCTCTGAGGTGCAACACTGCCTGTGCGCGTGACAGGCAATGATGCCTCTTGCTGCGCACGAGGATTTGACACCTACTTGGCTTTAGTGCAACACTTTAGCATGCAAAGATCACCTTTCCCGTTATGTTCCATTGTGATCCTGTGGTACCCTCTCCTAGCTAGGTACGGACAACATACACCTTGATTGTTGCCCCAGGGCTGTGAAACTCCCTTTCCCTGGAGGTTTGTCTAAGCCTGAGCCCAAAAATCATTCTTCCAGCAGCAATGCAAGGCCTTTACTGTTGAACAAGCATTTGGCAGGCAGGGATAGGGGTTGGAGTGTGGTTTCAGGGGATTTTTATATATTTTAACGTCTTTTTATACTGGCATCCTGAGCCTTGGGGAAGGGCAGGGTATAAATTCACAAAATAAATAACCTGTGTGTGACCTATGCATAACCTCTTCATGTGTTGGGCAAATCAGGATTGCACCCAAGATACCTGGTTCTGCCCCCTGGGGTGTAACAAGTCATACAGCGCAGGAGGAGGGGTTTCAAAAGAACGTCCCTCCGCCTGGGCCAGTCTTCATAGTTATGGCTGCCATCACAAAGAGACCGCCACTGTTGCACCTTGGCTACCATTTTAGAACCAGCCTACATAACCCATGCTGGTTTGGAAGACGCCTACCGGGCACTTTACCTTGAACTCCCCAACAGCCTTTCTCAAGGCTCGGTCGAGCTCCTCGGAGGTGACTCGGACGTAGGTAAAGTCAATGAAGTCGCAGTCGATGTCCTGCGTGCCCACTGTGCCGATGGAGTAGGTCCCCTCCTTCTTGTAGTGGAACTTGCCGGTGCTGCGGTGCAAGAGGATGGTGTGGAGCACTGCCAGCACTGCCTCTTCGATCTGCCGACCCTCCACTGACACTTCCAGCACCTCCGAGCGGCAGTTCATCTTGGCCTGCGCCGGCAGGAGCCAGGAACTCGTCCTGCAACGGGACGGCAGCCAGCAATCAGGAACCTCTGGGAAGGATGGGAATATTTAGTATCAAAAAGTGTTCCAATCCATTTCCTGCTATTCATTCCTAGTCCCCGATAGCTCATCACCTGAGCAACTGTATTATTATTGTCTCTATAGCACCAGCAATGTGTCTGGCACTAAACAGCTGTGATAAGGGAGATGTGCCTGCCCCAAGGAGCTTACAATCTAGAACGGACAAGGGGAGGGGTGACCTACAGAGGGACAGGAATACATTCAGGGAGCTAAGAGGTTACCGGTGCACATGCATTGCTTAGTTACGGGGGAGGAGGGGGATCCTGAGGATAGACACTCGGCTAATAGCCACTGTGTGTGTCTCTCACTCTGGAGCTGTCCCTCTTCCTGCCCACACCTGCAGAGACCTGAGGCTATCTGCTAGCGTGACTGTCGTTTCCCTGCGGGAGAGTTCCTGGATTGAGTGCAGGAGCACAAGGGGGAGCAAGTTGCTGATGTTCACACAGGCACAGTTTTTGCTTCTCTGATCAGGGGTTTGCTCCAGAGTAGGAACAGCCTATGCATCCAGAGAGTGGCCCCCTCTGAGACACTCAGGAGAGGGGCAAATGGCCCTGCTTCACCACTAAATGTAGGACTATCCCCTAGGGTGGCTAGAGTCCAAGCTATACTTCTCTGCTGTCCCCTCTGTTAGCAACACCTGAAATGACTGTAGCTGACACACATGCGTGCTAACAAAACTTCCCCTGCACGCTTCACAAAAGTGATCTGGAATTCCAACGTGCAAATGGGTGAAATTATTCTGACTCTCCATTTCAGAAGATTCCTCCTTGCAAGCTCTTCGTGGCCGGGACCAGACCAGCCTCAGATGGAGCTGCCAGGCCAGCATGGAGAAAAATCAGGTTGTAAACTCCATCTCAGCCAGGACACGGGCTGCGAGGACAGAAAGCTCCATACCTGACACAGCCACTGGCTGACTCTGCTCAAGTCACTTTGCCTCTTTGTTCGTCCCCCTGCAAGAGAAATGCCACCCAAGCCCATTATTAATGCACAGCCTGCACCAAAGAAACAAGAACATCGTTATTACATGTGATACGGCCATGACACTGACACCCCCAAATACACGAAAAACCCTCTGGCTCCCAACAGCAGGTGTACCCCTTGCTCCAGCGTGCCTGGCTGAGAGCCACCCCTTCCCAACTGATTTCCAGCCCAAGATCAACTTGACAGCAGGGACATACGGTCAACCCACTCGCAAAAGAGGGAGGAGCTGGCAATAGCCTAATTTAGGGCTAAAATTTGTAGGGGATGCTGGATTCCCTTGACCCACATCAATGGTCAAGGGACTAAGCCTAGAAATGTGGGGAGACACAGCCCGCATGCCTACTTTGCCCATGGGTGATGGGAGATTCTGGCTACTGTGCCCGCACTACTGGGAGGTGTGGATCCCTCAACCCATAGGCTGGTGCTTTCCCCTACTGCACCAGCCTCCACCCCACCCTGAAGCTGGGTCTTTGATGAGCGGCAAGAACACCCCCTCCGACCCCCAGTGCCCTGGTGGGGGCAGCAGGGCCTCTCTTTCTGAACCCTGGGCGGAGGGGAGTCTGGTGCCGCTGAGTGACACCTCCTCAAAGCTGCCACCGAGACCCTCCTCTGGCCTCAGCCTTGTCAGGGCAAGGCCTAAGTTGGCTGAAATTTATGGGGGTCTATAGGGTAGCCGTACCTCCCCGTTAAAAGAGGACGCTTATGAAAAATACATGGTGCGGGGCTGCACTGGAAACAATGCAGCCCTGCAACATGGATTTTTCATAAGCATCCTCTTTTAAAGGGGAGGTACGGCCACCCTATGGGGGGACTGGAGCTTAGACTCCCCTCTCCCCAAGGCTGGGTCTCTGGTGGGGACTGAACGACTCTCCCGCTTCCCCCCACGGCTTGGCGCTCCAATGTCCTGAGAGGCGAGTCACCATCTCCCCGCTGGGGAGGGAAGGCGACCCCGCTGCTCACCTCCTGCCCCGGCCCCGGGTACAGCCTGGACCGAACCATGCAGCAGCCGGAGCGGGGAAGGACGGGTGCCTGGAACAAGTCGTCTGAGGGGAAGGAATAAAACATCTGCTCCCGGAGGAAAGCGGTTCCATCCCCCTTCTTTAAAATCAGCTTAATTTAAATAAATGATTTATTATTCACTATCATTATTATTTTCATACATGTTATTATTTTCCTTCTTTCCCCCCCCCGCCTTTTGGAAGATTCCTACCTCACCCTCCTGGTACGTTCTACCAAAACAAAACATAGAGACGCAACCGTGGCCCAGACAGAGAGTCTCCCTTCCTGGTTGTTGGGCTGGCTCTATGCTGCCCCCTGGGTTGATTGTGCGGTACTGCAGCTGAAACGCTTGTCTAGCTCAGGGGGCTAAGGTGGCCGGGTATGCAAATTTTAGAGGACACTTATGAGAAATACAGGTTGCAAGGTTGCATTGGTCCAATGCAGCAGCCCTGCAACCTGTATTTCCCATGTGTCCTCTAAAATTTGCATACCTGGCCACCCTAAAGGGGGCACATAGGCCATTGGAGTGTGGGGTTCATAGAAGGGGAGGAGAACAGAGCTGGCTTGGTAAGGGATGCCAGGCCAGGGGGTAGGGTGTGAGTGGGGGCCTGCTGGGGGAGGGAGCAGGATCCCTGGGTAGAGGTCCATGGGAGAAATGGAAGGACCAACGGGGTGATGAGAGCAGGGACCTGTGGGTGCCTGAGAGTCTGGGTGATGAGTGGGTGTTGGAAGGGCCTTGATGTGGCCATAGGGGTGGAAGAGCCTGTGAGTGGGTGGGGTCAACAAAGAGATACTTGGGGTGCTTGGTGTTAAGGTTATGGGAAGAAGGGGCCCTGGGTGAATTATTAATTATTATTATTAAGCATTTATATAGTGCCAGCAGTGTACCTGGTGCTTTACAATTGCTATTAATGGAGACAGGTACCTGCCGAGTCAGTGGCTTACAATCTAAGATGGGCAAGGGTAAGGGGCACACATGGAAAGAAAGACACACACATATTCCCATTTTACAGATGGGGAACTGAGGCTGAGAGGTTATTACTTGCAGAGGCCATCCACGGAGTTCATAGCTAGGGCAGGATTCAAAATTCAAATCCTGGTTTCCAAGGGAGATGGCAAGAAGTGGAAAGTGGTCCAGGGCCTATTCTCAGGGTTGGAAGAAGGAGGGGGGAAAGAGTAAAATGAAGAGGGTCTGAGTGGGTTTGAGAACCCAGGAGAGCCTGTGGAGATGCTTAGGCTATGGGTAGATGACCGTCAGAAGAGCGGTTTTCTGTCCAAGCTGTAGGAAGCTCCACATTATGTCTTTGAAACCTACAAGGAGGAAACACCTGCCTGACATTTGGTTTTGGTGTGCCGACTCCTGACCTTGCTTGGGAGGCCTGTGCTCAGCAATGTACGACTCCCCCTTTTGGTCTTCTCTCTCCCCTAGGTTCAGGCTCATGGCCAGAATTGATGATTTAAAGCTGCACCACAGGTTCCTGAACTAGAGGAGGAGGAGGATCTGGGAGGCCTCAACCCCACCACAGCTCCACTCTGGCTTCAGCCCCCACATTAACCCCTCCTTGGTGACATGTTGAGGTGCAGAATAGAGCTGGAATTGGCTGTGCCCCATGTAAGTTGTGGGGTGCTGGCTCTCTGTGCCTCTGCTGGCAGTGAGGAGGTGGGATTGACAAGCTGCCTGAACCTGCCACGCGGGGCTCTGTGTTGGTTTGACCCTAGGGTGCTGCACTCTTTTCCCATCATTTACCCAGTCTGCACAGTTGGTGCATATGGCATGTTTGGCTGTGCTTTGTCTAGGCTGCACTTTAAATGGCTTCCCTACAGGGGAAGGATGGTCTTCCTGGGTCTGCATGGGTGTTGCTACCCATGAGGCTCAATAAGATGTCAGGTTAATAATTGTAAAGCGGTACCTACCTCTGGGTAACACAAGCATAAAAAGCCACCCTCTGTACAAAAATCAAACATGTGTTAAGCGTATGATGGGGTAGGCTGAGGTGGGGCAGTGCGTGCCTTAGAAAAGATGCGGCACTACCATCTCCCTCTATGTCTTTGCATGCGTGGGGGATTGAAAACTGACCAATCAGGGTGCTGAAATGTTTTGACCAATGAATGTTTAATGTCTACTGTGTTGAGGTTTTCACTTTGGTCCCCCTTTGGGTGCTGGGGGCACAGGTGGGAGGGGCCAGCACATATATAAGTGGGAGGCAGCTACCTGTCAGTGTGCGTGGGGGGAAGCAGGCGAGTCTGGAAGGTGATAGAAGTGCAGCTGGCCTTGAATGCTTCTACTGAGAGAGAAATTCTGCTTATCTCGGAGCACTTCTTGACAGGGTCCTGAAGGAAAAGGAGGGCGATGGAAAGCTCTTCTTCTGAATAGAGGCTGGTAACCCTTTTTAAAGAGCTGTAACCGTTGCCCCACTAGCCTGTGGGGCACTATCTGTATCTGGCATCCTTGCTTGGTGGGCACCTGTCGCAGAAGATCCTATCAAGACTGACTCTTCATGTTCTTGCTGAAATCGCCTCAGCCGATGCTGCCGAGGCTCCCGCTGAAATCACTCCCGCCGAAAATCACCTCAGCCGATGCTGCTGAGACTCCCGCTGAAATCACTCCTGCTGAAATCACCTCAGCCGATGCTGCTGAGACTCCCGCCGAAAATCACCTCAGCCGATGCTGCCGAGGCTCCCGCTGAAATCACTCTCGCTGAAATCACCTCAGCCGATGCTGCTGAGACTCCCGCTGAAATCACCTCAGCCGATGCTGCCGAGGCTCCCGCTGAAATCACTCTCGCTGAAATCACCTCAGCCGATGCTGCTGAGACTCCCGCTGAAATCACCTCAGCCGATGCTGCCGAGGCTCCCGCTGAAATCACTCTCGCTGAAATCACCTCAGCCGATGCTGCTGAGACTCCCGCTGAAATCACCTCAGCCGATGCTGCCGAGGCTCCCGCTGAAATCACTCTCGCTGAAATCACCTCAGCCGATGCTGCTGAGACTCCCGCTGAAATCACCTCAGCCGATGCTGCCGAGGCTCCCGCTGAAATCACTCTCGCTGAAATCACCTCAGCCGATGCTGCTGAGACTCCCGCTGAAATCACCTCAGCCGATGCTGCCGAGGCTCCCGCTGAAATCACTCTCGCTGAAATCACCTCAGCCGATGCTGCTGAGACTCCCGCTGAAATCACCTCAGCCGATGCTGCCGAGGCTCCCGCTGAAATCACTCTCGCTGAAATCACCTCAGCCGATGCTGCTGAGACTCCCGCTGAAATCACCTCAGCCGATGCTGCCGAGGCTCCCGCTGAAATCACTCTCGCTGAAA
>QEPC01008474.1:2080811-2142052 GCA_003113815.1 Sphenodon punctatus
GAAATCCCCTCAGCCCCATAGCGGAAGCAGCCGCGGAAATCCCCTCAGCCCCATAGTGGAAGCAGCCGCGGAAATCCCCTCAGCCCCATAGCGGAAGCAGCCGCGGAAATCCCCTCAGCCCCATAGCGGAAGCAGCCGTGGAAATCCCCTCAGCCCACGCTGCAGAAACTCCTGCTTAAATAAAATTACCGCGGCTGGGGCCAAATTGCCTCTGGGTTTTTGGCGGGAAAAGGGAAGGTGTGAGCGGTGCCTGGTTTGCCTTTCTGGGCCGAGCTTTTGCCAGCGGGGAGCTATCTAGGGTATCTAGGTCTCCTATACACGAGCTGCCGTGAGGGCGGGCTAGAAAGTGTGCAATAAATACAATCGAGCGTCTCTAAAGCCTGGCTTGCAGCTGAGAGGGGCGTTTGGCGAGGAGGGTGAGCAGGAAGCAGACAGAGGAGGGAGGAGAAAGCAAGCCTCGGCAGCCATTTCATTCCCCAGAGACACTGAACGTGCTTTGTGCTCTCTTGGTAGGGACGATAGATGCCTGTTCCTGGGCTGAATCCCTTTCCCTCCTTCCAGACCCCAGGCAGCGTGGACTATTCCCGAACAGCTGTTACTGTGAGGAACTTTTACCCTCCCTTATCGCAACTCACGCCCGTTGTTTCTAGAGCTGCCCTCTGGGGCAATGCAGAACAAGGCTTTGCCACTGGCTTGGGGGTGGCCCGTTGGATGGTTGAAGGCTGGTATCATACCTCCCCTCAGTCTCCATTGCGCTAGGCTAAACATACCCACTTCCTTCAGCCGTTTATCACAAGCCTTGTTTGCCAAACCCCTTGTCATCTCTGTTGCTCTCTGAACTCACTCCAATCCAATTTGTCAATGCCCTTAAAACGAGGCCCCCAAAACTGGCCGCAGTAGCTCCGGTGGGGTCTGAGCAGTGATACTAACTCGGAGACAGCGCTTCTCTCAGTGCAGCCTAACATTGCCTTCTGCAGCCACAGCCCATCGCTGATGCATGTTCAGTTTATGATCAAGCACAATCCCTCCATCCTTTTCACGTGTGCTGCTGCCAAGGGATCCCACAGCTTATACTGGTGCATTGGGTTTTTCTTCCCCAAATGCAGAACTTTACATTCATCTGACTCATTTCAAGAGAATATTTATTATTCATCATCATTATTTTATTTAATGCATGGGTTTGTTTTGTCTCATTCACCTGTTTTTTGAAACATTCCTTGGAACATCTTGGTACATTCCATCACAATGAACCCAGAGACACAATGGTGGCACTTCCTGGTTGTTGGGCATCGAGTACTGCAGCTGCAGAGCAGATCTAACCTGGCAGGGTCTGGGCACAGGGACCCCTTGCTCTGGGCCGTGTCCTTTTGCTCTGGCTGGGTTGCTCCGGCACTCTGAATCAAGCGCTACTCCACCACAATGAGATCTGCAAAAGCAAAGCAGACTCTCCCTCAACCCCAAACCGGCATTAAACGCGGGGCATGGGGACCACCAGCAGGATACGCAGAAACTGAGGCAGAGAGAAAGGGCCACTGCCCGAAAGGCCGGGATGAGAGCTCTTCCAGTTATTACGCCAATGTCTTGTCTGAAAGCAACAGAGAAAAGTCCTGCCCCCTGACCCTGATGCTGCCCCCTACGCTACACCACTGGGTGTTGTCACCTCCCTCGGTTCCTCACACCCTCTTCTGGGGATGGAGTTTTTTGTGGCGGTTGCTGCACTAGAATGAGGGGAATTCCCCCACAGGAAAATGAGGAAGGAGACTGTTTTAGACAGTGGGGACACACAGATGCAATTGGGGGGGGGTGTCAAGCCCCCAAACTCCTTGTGTAATCCTGTCCTGGGTGGGTCGCACCCACCCCCAGCAGAGCTTTGAGGGGCCTAACCTCGCCAATGCCTCATCCTGCCTGTCACACTGCCCCGGTGGGAGAGGCCTCTGAGTGCCAAGCCTCACTGGGGAAAGTTACTCCTGGTTTATAAGCTCCCCCTGTTCCCACCACTGACAGCCAGGATATACACTCTCTCTCTCTCTGCCAAATTGTGGGTGTTAAGTTGCTGTTCTCCTCACCCCACACCCCTAATTCGGAATGGGGGGCTCCAGCAGGCTTGGCTCAGGCTGGCTGGGGTGCAGAGGGTGTGTGCGAACAAGAGAGAGTGAGTGGCGCTTGGGGCGGTTTGAATATCTTGTCCCAGGTCCAGAATGACTGCGTGTCTGGACATTTATGGTATGGGTTACGTGCCCGGGCTCCTTCCAGTCAAGGGCACAGCTAAAATCAGAACCACTTACTGCTCTGCCAGCCCTGGGGTTTCTGCCAACCCCCTCCCCCAAGAAACCCCCTCTGTGCGGAGACCTGTCACCTCCCCGGATGCCATCTCGATGGCGCCCCGGCTCGTGCCAAGCAGGGCTTTTCCATGGGACATGTTTGCCCCAAGCAGGTGACTGGTCACATTAAAGCCAGAGGAAGGCTGGGGCCTGGAAGGTAGATTTATTTATAGACATCATGTAGCATTAGATGGCCCAGATCCAAATGGGCGTGTGTGAGCTGTCAGTTCCCCCTTCACACAGGGAGCAAGGAACTCGGGGGTTCTCTGGGAGAGGCATAGGGTCTAGTGGCTTACAGCAGGGGGGACTAGGAGCTATGATGCATGGGTTCTCTGTGGGGAGAGCAGCGTATAGTAGTGACCCAGAGCT
Organism: Sphenodon punctatus; assembly: GCA_003113815.1. Classification (NCBI taxonomy): domain Eukaryota; kingdom Metazoa; phylum Chordata; class Lepidosauria; order Sphenodontia; family Sphenodontidae; genus Sphenodon; species Sphenodon punctatus. The sequence goes on from QEPC01008474.1 coordinate 2,083,502, forward strand.
TGGACCTGAGAGCCAGGACTCCTGGGTTCTTTGGGAGGGGAGTGGGATCTAGTGGGGTGGGTGGGGAGGAGCTGGAGAGGCCTGAAGCCAGTACTCCTGGGTTCTCTAGGAGGAGCTTGGAGGCTAGTGGGGGAGGGGAGGGGCTGGGAGGCAGGATCTGCCCCTTTGGAATATTTGGGTGGGGCCCCACTCCTTCCTAGGACCCCTCAGACAGAGCCACTTCTAGGGTCTCATGGAGGATTCCCCGAGGGGGTGGGTCCACAGGTGAAAGGGGGTGGGGCCAACAGGGACCCCACATTTTATCTCTACCCTGGGCCCAGAAAATTCTAAGGCCGGCCCAAGGCAGAGGGGAGGAGCCTGCCAGCAGCAGAGTAAGCCAAGCCCCAGGTTCCATCCTTGTCCTCCTGCTTTGAGGGCACAAGCCAGCAGAGGGAGCCCTAGCCCAGTCCCCCAACTCCTCCACTGGGACTCTGCTTTTGTACCTGCTCTGCAGAAGCAGGGATACTGAGCCCAAACAATAGCTATTTACATTGACCTTCTAGAAAGTCTTTGTAAATTTAAGCAACGACCAGGACAAGAGGTATAAAATGTATGCACCTTTAGTGGCGAACAGAATAACTTTTGAATATTTAATCAAATGCAGCTAATTGTTTGCATTGAGCATGCACATTTATGCAAAGCTGCAGGTGGCATAACATGTTATGCAAAGATATGCCAAGCTGAGCGGTGCTTGCACATTTCATGTACATTTATGCCAAGTTGAATGCAGGGCTCATATAATTATGCAAACTTATGCAAAGTTGATGAGAAGTTTAATTTTTAAAAAATATGCAAAAATAATAATTTGCATAAACTTTATGCTAATTTATGAGCTCATTCGTGTTATGCAAATTAATGCGGCTTCCTCCTGCCCCTTATTTGTGGCAGACCAGTTTTATCCCACTGTGCCCACCTTAAAATGTTCATTTTCTTTCTACAAATATCAGTATCTCAAGATAGAACCCCAACAAAGTACATGATGCCAAATCTGAGACATTTGGGNTACTGCAGCTGCAGAGCAGATCTAACCTGGCAGGGTCTGGGCACAGGGACCCCTTGCTCTGGGCCGTGTCCTTTTGCTCTGGCTGGGTTGCTCCGGCACTCTGAATCAAGCGCTACTCCACCACAATGAGATCTGCAAAAGCAAAGCAGACTCTCCCTCAACCCCAAACCGGCATTAAACGCGGGGCATGGGGCCCACCAGCAGGATACGCAGAAACTGAGGCAGAGAGAAAGGGCCACTGCCCGAAAGGCCGGGATGAGAGCTCTTCCAGTTATTACGCCAATGTCTTGTCTGAAAGCAACAGAGAAAAGTCCTGCCCCCTGACCCTGATGCTGCCCCCTACGCTACACCACTGGGTGTTGTCACCTCCCTCGGTTCCTCACACCCTCTTCTGGGGATGGAGTTTTTTGTGGCGGTTGCTGCACTAGAATGAGGGGAATTCCCCCACAGGAAAATGAGGAAGGAGACTGTTTTAGACAGTGGGGACACACAGATGCAATTGGGGGGGGGTGTCAAGCCCCCAAACTCCTTGTGTAATCCTGTCCTGGGTGGGTCGCACCCACCCCCAGCAGAGCTTTGAGGGGCCTAACCTCGCCAATGCCTCATCCTGCCTGTCACACTGCCCCGGTGGGAGAGGCCTCTGAGTGCCAAGCCTCACTGGGGAAAGTTACTCCTGGTTTATAAGCTCCCCCTGTTCCCACCACTGACAGCCAGGATATACACTCTCTCTCTCTCTGCCAAATTGTGGGTGTTAAGTTGCTGTTCTCCTCACCCCACACCCCTAATTCGGAATGGGGGGCTCCAGCAGGCTTGGCTCAGGCTGGCTGGGGTGCAGAGGGTGTGTGCGAACAAGAGAGAGTGAGTGGCGCTTGGGGCGGTTTGAATATCTTGTCCCAGGTCCAGAATGACTGCGTGTCTGGACATTTATGGTATGGGTTACGTGCCCGGGCTCCTTCCAGTCAAGGGCACAGCTAAAATCAGAACCACTTACTGCTCTGCCAGCCCTGGGGTTTCTGCCAACCCCCTCCCCCAAGAAACCCCCTCTGTGCGGAGACCTGTCACCTCCCCGGATGCCATCTCGATGGCGCCCCGGCTCGTGCCAAGCAGGGCTTTTCCATGGGACATGTTTGCCCCAAGCAGGTGACTGGTCACATTAAAGCCAGAGGAAGGCTGGGGCCTGGAAGGTAGATTTATTTATAGACATCATGTAGCATTAGATGGCCCAGATCCAAATGGGCGTGTGTGAGCTGTCAGTTCCCCCTTCACACAGGGAGCAAGGAACTCGGGGGTTCTCTGGGAGAGGCATAGGGTCTAGTGGCTTACAGCAGGGGGGACTAGGAGCTATGATGCCTGGGTTCTCTGTGGGGAGAGCAGCGTATAGTAGTGACCCAGAGCTTGGACCTGAGAGCCAGGACTCCTGGGTTCTTTGGGAGGGGAGTGGGATCTAGTGGGGTGGGTGGGGAGGAGCTGGAGAGGCCTGAAGCCAGTACTCCTGGGTTCTCTAGGAGGAGCTTGGAGGCTAGTGGGGGAGGGGAGGGGCTGGGAGGCAGGATCTGCCCCTTTGGAATATTTGGGTGGGGCCCCACTCCTTCCTAGGACCCCTCAGACAGAGCCACTTCTAGGGTCTCATGGAGGATTCCCCGAGGGGGTGGGTCCACAGGTGAAAGGGGGTGGGGCCAACAGGGACCCCACATTTTATCTCTACCCTGGGCCCAGAAAATTCTAAGGCCGGCCCAAGGCAGAGGGGAGGAGCCTGCCAGCAGCAGAGTAAGCCAAGCCCCAGGTTCCATCCTTGTCCTCCTGCTTTGAGGGCACAAGCCAGCAGAGGGAGCCCTAGCCCAGTCCCCCAACTCCTCCACTGGGACTCTGCTTTTGTACCTGCTCTGCAGAAGCAGGGATACTGAGCCCAAACAATAGCTATTTACATTGACCTTCTAGAAAGTCTTTGTAAATTTAAGCAACGACCAGGACAAGAGGTATAAAATGTATGCACCTTTAGTGGCGAACAGAATAACTTTTGAATATTTAATCAAATGCAGCTAATTGTTTGCATTGAGCATGCACATTTATGCAAAGCTGCAGGTGACATAACATGTTATGCAAAGATATGCCAAGCTGAGCGGTGCTTGCACATTTCATGTACATTTATGCCAAGTTGAATGCAGGGCTCATATAATTATGCAAACTTATGCAAAGTTGATGAGAAGTTTAATTTTTAAAAAATATGCAAAAATAATAATTTGCATAAACTTTATGCTAATTTATGAGCTCATTCGTGTTATGCAAATTAATGCGGCTTCCTCCTGCCCCTTATTTGTGGCAGACCAGTTTTATCCCACTGTGCCCACCTTAAAATGTTCATTTTCTTTCTACAAATATCAGTATCTCAAGATAGAACCCCAACAAAGTACATGATGCCAAATCTGAGACATTGCCCCCAAAACTGGCCGCAGTAGCTCCGGTGGGGTCTGAGCAGTGATACTAACTCGGAGACAGCGCTTCTCTCAGTGCAGCCTAACATTGCCTTCTGCAGCCACAGCCCATCGCTGATGCATGTTCAGTTTATGATCAAGCACAATCCCTCCATCCTTTTCACGTGTGCTGCTGCCAAGGGATCCCACAGCTTATACTGGTGCATTGGGTTTTTCTTCCCCAAATGCAGAACTTTACATTCATCTGACTCATTTCAAGAGAATATTTATTATTCATCATCATTATTTTATTTAATGCATGGGTTTGTTTTGTCTCATTCACCTGTTTTTTGAAACATTCCTTGGAACATCTTGGTACATTCCATCACAATGAACCCAGAGACACAATGGTGGCACTTCCTGGTTGTTGGGCATCGAGTACTGCAGCTGCAGAGCAGATCTAACCTGGCAGGGTCTGGGCACAGGGACCCCTTGCTCTGGGCCGTGTCCTTTTGCTCTGGCTGGGTTGCTCCGGCACTCTGAATCAAGCGCTACTCCACCACAATGAGATCTGCAAAAGCAAAGCAGACTCTCCCTCAACCCCAAACCGGCATTAAACGCGGGGCATGGGGCCCACCAGCAGGATACGCAGAAACTGAGGCAGAGAGAAAGGGCCACTGCCCGAAAGGCCGGGATGAGAGCTCTTCCAGTTATTACGCCAATGTCTTGTCTGAAAGCAACAGAGAAAAGTCCTGCCCCCTGACCCTGATGCTGCCCCCTACGCTACACCACTGGGTGTTGTCACCTCCCTCGGTTCCTCACACCCTCTTCTGGGGATGGAGTTTTTTGTGGCGGTTGCTGCACTAGAATGAGGGGAATTCCCCCACAGGAAAATGAGGAAGGAGACTGTTTTAGACAGTGGGGACACACAGATGCAATTGGGGGGGGGTGTCAAGCCCCCAAACTCCTTGTGTAATCCTGTCCTGGGTGGGTCGCACCCACCCCCAGCAGAGCTTTGAGGGGCCTAACCTCGCCAATGCCTCATCCTGCCTGTCACACTGCCCCGGTGGGAGAGGCCTCTGAGTGCCAAGCCTCACTGGGGAAAGTTACTCCTGGTTTATAAGCTCCCCCTGTTCCCACCACTGACAGCCAGGATATACACTCTCTCTCTCTCTGCCAAATTGTGGGTGTTAAGTTGCTGTTCTCCTCACCCCACACCCCTAATTCGGAATGGGGGGCTCCAGCAGGCTTGGCTCAGGCTGGCTGGGGTGCAGAGGGTGTGTGCGAACAAGAGAGAGTGAGTGGCGCTTGGGGCGGTTTGAATATCTTGTCCCAGGTCCAGAATGACTGCGTGTCTGGACATTTATGGTATGGGTTACGTGCCCGGGCTCCTTCCAGTCAAGGGCACAGCTAAAATCAGAACCACTTACTGCTCTGCCAGCCCTGGGGTTTCTGCCAACCCCCTCCCCCAAGAAACCCCCTCGGTGCGGAGACCTGTCACCTCCCCGGATGCCATCTCGATGGCGCCCCGGCTCGTGCCAAGCAGGGCTTTTCCATGGGACATGTTTGCCCCAAGCAGGTGACTGGTCACATTAAAGCCAGAGGAAGGCTGGGGCCTGGAAGGTAGATTTATTTATAGACATCATGTAGCATTAGATGGCCCAGATCCAAATGGGCGTGTGTGAGCTGTCAGTTCCCCCTTCACACAGGGAGCAAGGAACTCGGGGGTTCTCTGGGAGAGGCATAGGGTCTAGTGGCTTACAGCAGGGGGGACTAGGAGCTATGATGCCTGGGTTCTCTGTGGGGAGAGCAGCGTATAGTAGTGACCCAGAGCTTGGACCTGAGAGCCAGGACTCCTGGGTTCTTTGGGAGGGGAGTGGGATCTAGTGGGGTGGGTGGGGAGGAGCTGGAGAGGCCTGAAGCCAGTACTCCTGGGTTCTCTAGGAGGAGCTTGGAGGCTAGTGGGGGAGGGGAGGGGCTGGGAGGCAGGATCTGCCCCTTTGGAATATTTGGGTGGGGCCCCACTCCTTCCTAGGACCCCTCAGACAGAGCCACTTCTAGGGTCTCATGGAGGATTCCCCGAGGGGGTGGGTCCACAGGTGAAAGGGGGTGGGGCCAACAGGGACCCCACATTTTATCTCTACCCTGGGCCCAGAAAATTCTAAGGCCGGCCCAAGGCAGAGGGGAGGAGCCTGCCAGCAGCAGAGTAAGCCAAGCCCCAGGTTCCATCCTTGTCCTCCTGCTTTGAGGGCACAAGCCAGCAGAGGGAGCCCTAGCCCAGTCCCCCAACTCCTCCACTGGGACTCTGCTTTTGTACCTGCTCTGCAGAAGCAGGGATACTGAGCCCAAACAATAGCTATTTACATTGACCTTCTAGAAAGTCTTTGTAAATTTAAGCAACGACCAGGACAAGAGGTATAAAATGTATGCACCTTTAGTGGCGAACAGAATAACTTTTGAATATTTAATCAAATGCAGCTAATTGTTTGCATTGAGCATGCACATTTATGCAAAGCTGCAGGTGGCATAACATGTTATGCAAAGATATGCCAAGCTGAGCGGTGCTTGCACATTTCATGTACATTTATGCCAAGTTGAATGCAGGGCTCATATAATTATGCAAACTTATGCAAAGTTGATGAGAAGTTTAATTTTTAAAAAATATGCAAAAATAATAATTTGCATAAACTTTATGCTAATTTATGAGCTCATTCGTGTTATGCAAATTAATGCGGCTTCCTCCTGCCCCTTATTTGTGGCAGACCAGTTTTATCCCACTGTGCCCACCTTAAAATGTTCATTTTCTTTCTACAAATATCAGTATCTCAAGATAGAACCCCAACAAAGTACATGATGCCAAATCTGAGACATTTGGGNTCAGGAAATTAGGGAGATAATTCCACTTGGGGGAGAAATTACTATTTTCTTTTCCTCCCAGAAAAAAAAAAGATCCCTTTGATTAGGAAGCTTCTGAGTGACTCCTCCCTTACTTCCCTGCTTTTGATCCTGGACCCTTACCCTTTGCTCTACGCCAAACCTCTCTGCATCCCCACCACCCTGCAAATGCACCCATACCCACCCTCCCATAGTTATGAAGAGCCACCATGGCCACACCTCCTCCAACCTGGCCACACCCCCTCCCCTAAGCCACACCTCCTCCAGCATGCTCCCTGCAGCGTGCGTAATCTTGCACTGGCACCTATGTTCCCGTGGCTCAGTTGTGCCTCTCTGTTCCCATGGTACTTGTCCCGCAGGGCATTGCTCTCAGCAGCCTCAGGGCCAGCCTGCCACATGCAAGTGACAGCAGAGACACACCTGTTCCCGTGCAGCTGGGCCTAGGGCCAGACTGGAGCTCCGAGCTTGCATCACGTGCACAGACGATACCGCCAGGCTTCTCGGGTAACAGGCACGGCGCTGTTTCCATGCAGACAAGCAAATATATCTTTGTTAATCATTCAGGAGAGCAGGGGGTGAGACCGGTTTAGCAGCTGGCAGCAGTGAAAATGCTGGCGCTAGCATTCATCTGGATGTGGCACGGAGGGCTCTGCATGGCTCTTGGAGCATCCCAGGGCACCCAGGGATCGCGCTAGCCCCTTGAAGTCAGGGGTGCTCTTTAAGGCTCCCTTGGGTTTTTTGCAAGGGGTGGGTCACTGACATACACGGTGATCCAAGGCCATACGAATGCACTGGTACAGGGCATGGAGCTCTCGTTTGCAAGGAGGGAGGATCGGACTAAGCCCTTCTCCAGCCAAATCTCAGAGAGTTGCCTGATGGCATTTGGCTTGGTCTGGATCTGAACTTACTGGTGCCTGACAGCTCGCTGTACCTCTTGCTTTTTGTTGCCCAACATTGCACAGGCACAAAAGGAGCCACCGACTCATGTGAGAAGGGCACGTATTGGCAGGAACTGGGACAGCTGCCTCGTGCATCATACACGGCTGCTGCAGGGTTGGGGGAGATTTCTCAGTCAGGTTTGACACAGCAGCCCAGCCCAGCAACAGGCGCAAAGGGCAGCAGCTGGCACAAGACTCATTTCAAATGTGGAGTGTCCAAACCCCACATCCGGAGTGTTGCTGGGAGCAGGGGCGGAGCTAGGTTGGACTGGGCTATGGTGCAGAAGATGGACTGGGTCCCTGTCAGTCCCATCCCAATGGAAGAGGATGCAGCTGCACCTCCTTTCCCTGTTATAGCTACAGGAGAACTCTTAACCACTCCCTTTGCTCTGCCACCTGATGCAAGGGGTGGGCCATCAGCAGCTGTGTGGATGTGTTGCTACTTGCTACAGGGCAAGGATAAAGCAGATTAATGAACAAGTGGTGACTTTTGGAAAAGGGGAATATGTGTATGAATGAGGCCAAAAACCTAGGCTGGCTGTGGTGGGGCTGAGGCAAGAACGGAGGGATGGGGCCTGCTACCAGGGCTGGATTCAGTATAACGTTAACTGTGCGAACGCTCAGGGCTAGGGGTTGTCATCCAGACGAAATGACAGATTTGGATCCATTACAGATCCAGATGAGCTGCAATTTCCAGATTTAATTACAGATTTGGATTTATATCTACCCAAAAAAAAAAATTTATTTTTTTTTAAAAGAAATTATTCCACGTGCACAAAATGGCTATCCGACCGTTTGGCGCGCACCCACCCTTTTCCAAAATGGCAGCAACGCTGGAAGGGGGCAGCCAATTCGCACATGCGCAATTGGCTGCCGTGCATATGCATACTAAGGGCACACATACGCAGAACGGTCCACTGCACATGTGCAATGATTAGGTGTTTTTAATAAATAAATAAATTAGACTCCATAACTGCAATGGGCACATTGCCAATGTTGTGGTTCAGGACAGATTAATCCGTTAGGAACATTTATGGATTAATCTGAATCTGTAACACCCACACCTGTTCAGGGCTCCATGTGTTGGGGGAGGAAGGGGGTCCCCACAAGGGCCCCAAATATATGGGGTCCATGAATAAATTTAGAATGGCAACACACTGGGATCAAATCCAGGCTGACTGCAGTGGTATTAGCAAGACTGGCAGGCAGGAGTGCCCACCTGTGCAAGTTTTTAAGGAACACTTATGAAAAATATGGATTGCAGGGCCTGCATGGGCACCTAACTGCTTTCTTGGCAGGGCCCCTTGCAAGTGGCCTAAGGAGCACTAGGAAATTTTCAGAGTGGGTGTGGGAGGCAGAGTGTTGTGCCTGCTACCTCCCTCTGAAAATGTCCTAGTAGCAGCTAGAGGCCATAAAATCCAAGGCCTGAAACCCACTGAACCTCCAGCCTAGTGAGAAGAGGACCCTCCAATAGAGCAATAACTGGGGTTACTAGCAGCCCCACAGCCAGCCCTGTGCTTCTCCCCCCGCTGCCTAGCCCTCGGATAGTATGTGTTGCACAGGAGGGAACTAGGCCGCTTATTGGGGGGGTCGTATTGGACGCAGACCTGCGTCTGGAGCGGCAGGTGGAGGCAGTCGCCAAGGCTGCCTTCCGCCAGCTTTATCTAGTACGTAAGCTGCGTCCGTATGTCTCTGGCCCGGACCTGGCCTCCCTCATCCATGCCTTCGTCACCTCGAGGCTCGACTACTGCAACGCGCTCTACGTGGGGCTTCCCTTGTTCTTGGCCCGGAGGCTGCAGCTGGTGCAGAATGCGGCGGCTCGTCTTCTTACGGGGACGGGTCGCCGGGAGCACATTACACCGGTGCTCCGAGCGCTGCACTGGCTGCCGATAGTGTGCCGGGCCAAGTTCAAGGTCCTAGTGATGATCTATAAAGCCCTATACGGCCTTGGCCCCTCATACCTTAGGGACCGCCTCGCCCTTCGCGCCCCGGAACGGCTCCTGCGGTCTGCCGGGGGTGCCCTCCTGGAGGTCCCCCGTGTTAAGCGGGGGGCCACGATGGAGCGAGCATTCTCGGTGGTAGGACCGCGGCTGTGGAACTCCCTTCCGGAGGAAGCTCGCCTGGCCCCAAGCCTTTTAACATTTCGGCGGAACTGTAAGACCTGGCTGTTTGCCCAGGCCTTTGGGAGGGAGGGTGGGGAGGGATGATTTTAATCCCCCGCCCATTTATTTATTTGTTTTTCTAGCCCTGTTTTATATGATGTGTTTTAGATGATGTATTTTATATTTATATTTTAAAGTGAATTTTAATATTTTATTATTGTTGTTAGCCGCCCCGAGCTGCATTGCAGGAGGGGGCGGGATATAAATCTGGTAAATAAATAAATAAATTATTGCTTCACAAACCTTTGGGCCCAGGTATGATGCATCTCTCATCGTCTCCAGATTTTTAATGAAGACAAACTTTTCGGTGCTTAAACCAATTTCACTACTCAAGGTTTCAAGCAGGTACAGCAACTCAGCATACCGAGAATCTCAGCAACAACGACCCCCCCAAATCAGCAAGAGTGAGAACAGCTCAACAAAACACTATTTGTCGCTGCTTCCTGCTCGGCAATGGGTTTTCCTCAGCTTCTCATACAACCAGCCACTTGAGATCTTGCTCTACCAGCAACTCCCTCTCGCAGCTCTCTTCTCTTCATAACAGGACTCTCCACCGATCAGCTTGCCTTTTATAAACTCAAACTCCTCCCACTTGCTGCACACGACCCTACAGACTTTTGCACCTGCACCCGACACTCCAGCCAAGCTGACTAGGCCTGAGCTTGCTACTTCTACCTGGATCGTAGTATAGGCCACACTTTTGATTTTCTGGTTCACTCCCCAGGGCAGATCCCCACACTGAGCACTATCACTGAGCACTATCACCACAAGGGGGACACTAGCCACCACTTTGGGGGGGGGGGGGGGAGCCAATCTGACACTGATTGGTTCCTTTAGGCAAAAGCTGATGTTTCATTGGTCAGTTTATGATCCTACTTACACAGCCTTTCTATACCCTGGCTTTACACCATATTCAAACAGTTTCCCATCTAGGACTTGTTCAAATTTCTGATAAAAGCCTGCTCTGTAAATTATACTGACAGCTTCCTCACTAGGACGTGTCAAATATATATTACAGCTTAACTCCTTTTAGATTATTATTATAAGCATTTATATAGTGCCAGCAATGTACCTGGTGCTTTACAAAGAGTAAGGTAGACACGGTATTGTGTTATCCAGTAGCCTGACCAGCACTCCCCTACGTGACCTCTCTGCCCTTATGTCAGAGTGCTTTAGGAGCCTTCTTAGTGAGACACCTTTTCACATCCCATCTGTATAACCTTTCCATGACCATCATAATCACCTTCCTTTACCTTTACAGACAATCAGATGTTAAAATCCTCTCTCTGATATTAGGGTTGAACGTATGCGGAAGGAATGCCACTAGGGGGCAGCATGGACCTTTTGGTGCAGTATATCATAATTAGGCTGATGCCTTTTTTGAACCTTTTAACCAGGCAAATAGCCTTTTAACCTTAAACATTCAGACCCATAAAGTTAGACCCTAATAGCAGGGAGAAGATAGCCACTTTGGGCGCCATCAGTATGGGGCCGTTCTGATTGGCCCAGACTCCCTCCTTGTGTTTAGGGATGGGTAGGAAGGCATTTGTCTAAAAACACCCATGGATTTGAAGGCTGCTCCAGCACAGGGGAGGGGATTTTTGGTGGGGTAAGAGAGAGAAGAGGACGTTCTGAACTGGCAGGATTCCCACTCAGTCCTCGAGCTAAGAGCCTGGTCAGCCGGCAGCAGGGAGAGGAGTTTCTGAGCGTACCCCCCACTTGGAGGGTGAGCGGCTGTGGACTACTCCTGTCCTGAGGTAGTTAAAGTGGAGCAGCCCCAGAGCAGTGGACTCATGGAGATCCCGAGTCTATTTCAAGGCAGAGGACTGTGCAGACCTCCCTCTGGGGTAGCAGGTGGGAAGAAGGGTGTTAAGGGCTGAGTAACCCCAGGCAGTGCGGCACTCAGTGATTCCCATAGGGTGCAGGCTGCAAGTTCAGCCCTGCCCCCACTACTGCCTCCTCCTGTCCCCAGGAAGGGGCTTGGGATTGGATGCAGGCTGCAAGCTCTGGCCCACCACCTAGGGTGGCCAGCTATGCAAATTTAGGTGACACTTATGAGAAATACAGATTACAGGGCTGCACTGGAACCAATGCAGCCCTGTAATCTGTATTTCTCATAAGTGTTCTCTAAATTTGCATAGCTGGCCACCCTAACTGCTTCCTCTTCTCATCTCCCTGGTAAGGGGTGTGTGTGGCAGCTGCAAGTGCCAGGTTATGTGGAGGCAGGCAGGTATTGTATCCCAGGCAAAACAGCCAGGGTGTAGAGCCCTGACTCTTCCTCAAAGTAAATGCCACAGATGATGGCAATGGGCCTGCCTCCCCCCGCAAAATGACCGTGTGAAATTCTGGGGAACTGGCCTGTCTTGGTCCCTCTATGAGTCTACTGCCTGAGCCAAGTGTAAACTCAGTCCACTCCTTTCTAATGTGCTAGTAGACTAGCTGGGAGAAGCGGAGGTCCAGTGTCTCATTTCACGGGTCCCACAAGAGCGAGTTAGCGGTATCTTATATCTACAGTATTTTCTGCCTAGCTCTGCTCCCTCCACAGTTTGAACCACTGATTTCCCTGCACCTAGCTATCAACAGCACCGGAGTCTTCTTCCCCAAACACAAAACCCACCAGCTACCTTTGGCAACGAGGGAGATTACCAGTGCGCATGGCAGGGCACCAGGGGCACTACCCCTCCTGGCCTGATCCCTCTCCACATGCTAGTCATGATTTTAAAAAGAAAAAAACAAAACCCTCACCTGAGTCCTTAAGGCATGCTCCAGACTTGCTCCAAGTCCGCCAGTTCAGCAATCAGCTGATCAGCAACAGCTGACTGCTTAATGATGTTGTTGTTGTGCCTCCCTGGGCACATGTGCAGGCAGGAGCTGGAGGCCTCGAGGAGGAGGAGGAGCTGAGGGGGTGGGGGCCAGTGCCTCCTGCTGAGCCTGCTCTAAGGAGTCCCTTAAGGGACAAAAGTGATTTGGGCAGCTGGGCTTCGAGCCCATGCTGCCTGAATGGGGAAAAGCACTTTGCTTTCCCCATCAGTGGGGGCAGTGTTCCACAGCTGTGGAAGAGACAAACGCCCAGGCAGTGTGTGCCTGTGCACAGCTGCTGCTGCTGAGGGCTCAGGCTGCCTGCCTGGACCCCACCCCTCAGGGTGGGGTTAAAAGAGAGCTCTCTTCCTGTGCTATTTTAGTAGAGAGAGAATACTAGCTGACTTGTCTGTTATTAGGACTGGCTTGTTTGTGGCTTTGTTACCCCATGCTGCTGCAGGATTTGTATTAGCTACATCCCCATTGGTGAGTTAGTTACTATTAGTTATTTTGTTGTGAAACACTAATGAAAATGGGGCCTGGGGGTCTAAGTGAGTGAGTGGGGCTGCTGCTGAAAATGGAGTTGGGGGGGGGGATGAGGCTGTTGGAGATGCTAATGAAAATGAGGGTGGGGTTAATGGGGCTACTGGGGTTTCAGCAGAGCTATAATGTTGAAGCATGTTTTGGTGAACAAGTATAACTCCTTGCTGCTGGTTTTGTGGTGTGCTGAGACTTCATACAACATGGCTCAGTTGGTTTAAGATCTGTTTTGCTTTTGCTTGTTCTGTGTTTGCATGTGCACTACTGGTTTCCTGTGCTCCTCTCCCAAATCCCTCAAGGCTGTGGCCAATTTCTGGGTGCCCTACTGGCTATGGCTACTCTTGGTTAACATTGGTTTTTTTCTTGGGGGCTTTTGATGTAAACGGTCTGCTTTTTATTCTATGGGTGGGGGACCTAGGTGCTTTAATGGAAGGGTTTCCAATCTTTGTTGGAATGTTCCTTCTGTCTTAAAATGGCCCTGCCCTTTGCAGTTTGGTGAGATGTTGTGGCAGGCTTTTCCACTAATGGTTAGCCCTTGCATGAATGCTCTGTTGAGTTGCAGCAGAAGCTACCTCTTAAATTGCAACAGAGCTGTGAAGCATGTTTTGGGCAACAAGTGGAAATCCTTGTTGTTGCTCTTATGGTGTGCTAAGGATGACACACAATGTTGTTGCCTTAAAATGGTTTGCTTTGCTTGTTATGTTTGCATGATGCCTTGCTGCTTTTTCTCCCCTTCTAAGCATGAGTAGAGAGGCCATTTTGTAAAATTGTGAGTCTACTGGTCATGGCTACTCTTTTTAAAATGGTCACTTTGCTGTTTCACTGCTGCTCTTTACTGCTGGAAAGTAGTTTTTGGTCTCTCTGCTTGTCACACTGCTGTTGATCATTTGGCTTGGGGTTTTGTTGAACAGAAATGCATTGTTTAAATTTTGATGGGGTTGGCTTGATAGCAAGAGGCCTGCAACTGGGCAAACTTCTCTTTAAAAGTCTGTTCCTTTGGACAGGCACTTGGCTGCTGGGGATACGGTGTAGGTACTGGGGATGCTGGTCCTGATGGACCTGGTTTCAGGGCACTACAGCCCTGAAGCTGGCCAAATATTTTTAAAGGGTCTATTTGCTTGGGCAGGCATTTGGTTGCTGGGGATAGTGTAGGTACTAGGCATGTTGGTTTGGATGGGTCGTGTTTGGTTGCTATACAGGCCTGCAACTGCTCTCCTTCTGAACATAGGAGAAAATAGGTAGAAGCATGGCAGAAGAGAAGGCTGCTGACAACAAGACCCCTTTCCCCTGTCGCCCACTGAACCCATCGCTTCCCCTCTCTTCTCATGCACCAGCACCAAATCTTTTCCTTCCTACTTCTTCTCTGTCCTGTCCTTCTTTTCCCTTTCATTCTCTTCTGACTTAATTCCCTGTTCTGAGACAAGCCAACTCAGTCTTCCCAATTCTCCAAGTCACAAGCAAGGCTTGTCCCAAAGTCTACACTTTCAGAATACTACAGGTAGCCAAGGATGCCATGAAAATCAAGGATTAGAGGGTTCATGATAAAAGTAGGTGATGGTAACGTGATATATTTTTGTAACCTGCTATGGTTATTTTGGACCTGGTGGGAAAGAGTGGATGGCACCCCAGTAAGAGGGTGCTCTATTCCCCCATTGGCAGTGCTTCACAAAGCAGCAAGGAGTTTGCCGCGTTAACTAATGTAATGTCCATCCAATGTTAACCCTGGGAACTCCTTGCCCATCCAATGTTAACCCTGGGAACTCCTTGCCCCTGGCTCCGCCTACTGCTGCTGCCCCTGGCTCCGCCTACTGCTGGTGGAAAATCACAAGCTAGTCTCCAGTAGGTGCAGGTGTCTGGAGGAAATTGTGTCTTTGAATCGGTTCTACAATTTCCAGATGCAAGTACAGATATGATGAGATATGTCATTCTCATCGTAACCAAGCCAAGTACGTGCACTTGAGACCTCGCATCTTCATGAATGTTAGACCCCTTGTCTCTCCCTCTGTTCCCCTTCCTATGTCTCTCCCCCAGCTCCTGTCGCTCAGATTGTAAGCCCTAGGGGCAGGGACCGTGTCTATTTTATTACTTTGTAAAGTGCCATGTACACTGCTGGTGCTATATAAAAGTTTGTTAATAATAATAATAATAATAATAATATGAATTACAGATCTCTTTAAACCAAAATTTTATAAACCTATAAAAATTAAAACAAATCAGAAAAGCATTGCACATACGCAAAATGGCTTCCAGGCCATTCTGCGCATGCACACCCTTTTCTAAAATGCAGCAGCTGTGTCACCACCATGTTGGAAAAGTGCAGCTAGTCTTCACATGTGCAGTGGCCAGTGCATATGTGCAGACTGGCTACCCTTCTCCAACATGGTGGTGACACTGCTGCTGCCATTTTAGAAAAGGGTGTGCATGCGCAGAATGGTCTGGTATCCACTTTGCGTATGTGCATAATTTTCCATTTTGATTTTTTGTTCAAAACTTATTTTATAGTTTTAAAAACTGAACCACAACGTGTGTTGCCACTGTTGCGATTTGGATTAATCCACAACAGCCCTTTACAAGCAGTTACGGATTAATCCCAGTCCATATTGCCCACCCCTAGTCTCCAGTAGGGCCATGGTCGGGTCTGGACAGGAGGACCAGCATCTCAGAGATAATTTCTGACTAGGAGAACGCAGGGTATGCATTTGGGGTTTAATACTAAGAATTTTAGTTACCAGTTAGGAATTTGTCAGTTGGAAAGCGACTTGGGGGTTACAACTGATCATAAGAGGAGGAGGAGGAGGAGGGGTCAATGTGATGCAGTTGTAAGAAAAAGGCAAATGCTCTCCTGGAATGTGTTAGCCGTGGTATTGCCAGCAGGGATAGGGAGGTATTAAGACTGCATCTGGAGCAATGTGTTAACTTCTGGTCACCAATGTTTCAGAAGAATGAACTTAAACTGGAATAAGTGCAATGTAGAGCTACCTGGATGGAAGACTTCCCCTATGAGACAAGGCTGAAGGAGTGTGGCTTTTTCAGCCTCCTCAAAAAGAGGGCTATGGGGAGATGTGATTGCATTGTACAACAAATATTTATTTTATAGAGCAGAGTTAATGCAATAGAAGGGGAATATTTGTTCAAACTAAAAGGGAGCATGGATACAAGGTGGCTATCAATAGGTTTAGGCTGGAAATTGGAAGGAGGTTTTTAACCATTAGAACAGTGAAACTACTGGAATAAGCTTCCAGGGGTGGTTGTGGGAGCAAAGAATCTAAATAGCTTCAAAATGGACTTGGATAAATGTATGGCATATGTCTTGTGAGGGGTTTTTATTATTTGATGCTACAGGACAAAGTGGTCCCCATCCCTCCAGCAGTATGGTGCCCCCCAACCCTTTCTTCCTGTAGCATCAAAGTTTTCTGGAGGTGCGGCTGTCGGGGCGTTCTGAAGCCTGGGAACGTACTTGCTGGTGGGGCCTGCGTGCATGCTCAGGATCTACTGATTGCCATATTTGGGGTCAGGAAGGAATTTTCCCTGTTGACAGATTGACAGTTGACTCTGAGGGTTTTTCACCTTCCGCTGCAGCATGCGTGTGGCTCACCTACTTGGGATGTCCAGAGGGTCCTTTTCCTAAAATTATTTCCTGTCACTTCAGGCATCGGTGTGTTCTGTCTGGTCCCACTCTCTACTTGTAGCTCTTCGTGGGATTTCTCTATGCAGATGCTTGGGGATGTAGCAGGTCCTGCAGTGGTGCAGGGGACTGGACTAGATGCCCCTTGTCACTCTGACTCTAAACCGGACCAGTGCCTCCAGGAGTATCTCCAGGGAGGAGATGGGATAGGAGTGCCTCCAGTGCAGCGGGGGAAGACTGTCTTGGGGGGAGGGGAGAGAAGAAATGCTGCTCTGCACTTCTACGGCACCTCAGCAGCTGGCCTTATAACTGAAACGAGCTACCGGCAGATTTAAAACCAATAAAAGGAGGTACTTTTCCACTCAACACATAATTAATGTATGGAATTGGTTGCCAGATCTTGTTGTCAAGACCAGTAGTATAGCTGGGTTTAAAAAAGAACTAGATAAGTTATTGGAGAGGAGGTCCATTAATGGCTATTAACCAAGTAGTTTACAGGATGAAGGTCTTACTGTCCGGAGCTGGGAGTGAACTATGGGGAATGGATTACCCATTGTGGCTGTTGGTCCATCTTCCATGTGATCGAGATTGGCCACTATCAGAGGACAGGATGCTGGGCTTGATGGACCATTGGTGTCTCAGTAGCCCTTTTCACACAGACACACTAATGCTGATAAAGTGGGTTACATTTTCTTATACATGCTGCAGGTGTGCTCTATGGGTGCCCTGCTATATGCATAATAAAACTAACACCCACTTAACAGTGTTTGTGTGAAAAGGGCCTGTATGGCACTAGTTATGTTGTGTTCTTAACTGGGAACCAGTGGGAGGGATCCTGGTAGATCAACTGAGATTGACAAGTGGATTCTGTGCACTATAATTCCAGCCACTCCTGGATAAAACTGATCATTTTACCATTACTGCATTATCATGTAATTGACTTACTGTGTTCCTACATTGTCACCCAATGGCTTCAAACCAGGGATCTGATGGGAAACCAAGTGTAGCAGGGAGCAGTCCTGTGGGGCTGCTGACCCTTTAAGAAGGGGGTTGTGTGGGCCAGCCAGAGGGCTGAGTGCACAGGGGTGTGGAAGAGCCAGCCCCTGAGCTGGGGATCAGCCTGTGGGGAGCACAGTCTGAGAAACCCCATGACAGAGTGGGCAGGTTACTGGCCCTTTAAGGCTGTGGAGAGGAAGCCTGGCCACGCCCACTCCACCGGTATATAAGGAGAGACCAGGCAGAGAGGAGAGTTTCTGCCAGGGAGCTGAAGGAGCAACATCTCCCAGAACAAGCCTTCCTGCTCTACACTCTCCAGGGTGCTGAATAATAGAGAACCAGCAGGACCCAGGCAAGTGGGAGAGGCTGTGCCCAGGAGGGAGCCTCTTGCCTGGGGAAGGCTTGGCCAGAGCCTGGGGGTTTAAGGCCTGGCTGGATGGACTTTGCAGGGTTGAGGTTGTGTTGCTCCTGAGTCTTCAGAGATGGACCGGGGCTTGCAGGGTGGAGATGACAGCTGGCAGCCCTAGGTACTGAGGACACGGGTATCCAGTAAAAGCCTGTGGATTAATACCCTCTGGACTGTGGTATGTCCTGAGGGTACCCCCTTCTTGAAAGAAGGGGGATTCACCAGAGGCTCAAGACACACAGATTAGCACGGGGTGAGCAAATTCCCCTTGAGTGACACCCCAGCACCACTGTGTCCCCCTGGGGACCCCCCTGCTACACCAAGTTAAACTTGATTCTAGAGTCCAGAGGGTAAACCGCTCTCTTTACTCATAATTCCTAACTTGTAGCCATGGAACAGATGGGAAAACAATATGCAGCAACATGGCAATGGGGTAAATTGATTAACCCATCGGTTAAATGATTACTACTCGGTATCCAATTCTTCTTGGTTTGGTTACTGCAAACTTGATGGTGGCAGATATCCATTTCAGCACATGGGATTCATTAATATGGTAGAAATAAGAACATAGTCAGTGCCATACTGGGTCACACCAATGACTCATCGAGCCCAGCATCCTGGCCAATGTCGGTTGCTTGGGAGCAGTACCCAACAGCTCCCAATGGGCAATCCATTCCCTGGTCACTCCTAGCTCCTAGCAGTCAGGTTATGTCCCCCAACCTACCTGGCTAATAGCCATTAATGGACCCGCTCCCCCTTTTCAAAAACAGTATCTTTTTTTGTAAAAAAACAAAGCCCTTTCTTTGTATTTATATATAACTGTATGAACATAAGGTAAAATATAGATTCATGAAATAAAAACAATCTCATGGCAAAGTTCAATTTATGTACAAGATTGAAGGATTTCCCCCCCAATCCTTTTTTTCAACCCATCTGTGCTGATTGGCCTTGACCACCACCTCTGGCAACAAATTCCTCAAGTTAATGGTGCACTGAGGGGGGAAAGTCCTTGCTTTTTTAGAATTTGCTGATAGTTTTTGTGGCATGTCCCCTGGTTCTAGTACAGTAATATACAGGCCTGCAAGGTCTGCTATGCAAGGAGCCCCCAGCTCCTTAAGGGGATGTTAACATTTCCCTTTTTCTAAGGTCTGTCAAAAATTCCCATGTTAGAAGCCTCTCCACGCTGCCCCCGCACCGTCCTTCCCCCAATCTGCACAGAGCCCTGGATCTGGCACTGCCTGCTGATCTCTCCGCATAGGGTAGCGTGGAAGTGGCTTGCTTCCTGTTCTCACCTAGGAGACGCTGTGTTGCTTAGGAACTGGCCAGGCTGCTTGGGAGAGGCAGGTGCTGTGTCACTGCACCAGCCTAGGCCTTTAACACTTTGGGAGCTGGGTTCTTGTATGGAATGGAAGGAGGAGGTGGGTGGGTAGGAATCATTTCTAGGAATGCTCACAACCTGCTCTGTTTCCTAGAGATGCTGCAGGTCAAATGAGTCAGCAGATGGCTGAAGTGGTTTGGAC
Source organism: Sphenodon punctatus (assembly GCA_003113815.1). Lineage (NCBI taxonomy): Eukaryota > Metazoa > Chordata > Lepidosauria > Sphenodontia > Sphenodontidae > Sphenodon > Sphenodon punctatus. The sequence goes on from QEPC01008474.1 coordinate 2,102,836, forward strand.
AGTGCAGTGACTTATTTAGTGCCACGTGGTGTGAAATGTGTAAAGCAAAGACAGGCTCACTCCAAATCCAAAGTCAGGATTGGGAGGTGCAAACTACAACGCAGATCCCAGCAAAGAGACTCTGCAGCTGACGTGACGGAGAGACTGAAACAGTGAGTCAGTCTGTTCCAGTGTCCCAAATACGAGGAAGTGTGAGAGAGAGAGAGAGACGTTCTTAGACTATCTGTGCCTGATCCTCGGGAAGGGGGAGAGGGCGGAGTGTGCATTGAGTTACAGAGCAATGGGCACAGTGATGAGCAAGGGGCACAGTGGGGACCCCACTTGGGAGAACTAGCCCTCTCTTGGGTGGAGTGTTGGAGTCAGGAAAGTTGAGACCCTGTACAAAATGCCCCAACAAAGGAATATTTGACACACATACTGATGTGCTTATTAGAAAAAGGGGAAATTAATTATATTCATGTTTATTCCTTTTGATGGTAAAATAAGTATAACTTCCCCTTCAGGCATTGGGGCTCCCAGTCCTAGGGTTGCCACCAATGCAAATTTTTAAGGAACAGTTATGAAGAATACATGTTGGAGGGCTTGCCCCTCCAACATGTATATCATAAGTGTTCTGTTCAAATTTGCATTGGTGGCAACCTTAGCCAGTGTACATGTGCTTTCTAGTCATGGTTTTTTTTTTGGGGGGGGGCGGAGGGGCTGCATTACTAGAGACCCCTCCAGGGCTGGGGTTTCTACACTGGTGATGCTTTTGGCCCATGTTTTTGAGTCTGTATTTTTCACACCCGTGTTGTTGTTTCAAGGCTATTCATGGACCTTGTGTACTAGGGACTCCTGCTAGTGCTTCCCCTCCAACACACGGGGCCCTTTCTGTTTGCAGTCTGCATCTGGCCCTGCCTGCCTCTGTCCCCCTTCTCCTAGTGGGATCTGTGCTTTGCATGGACTTCAGCAATCTCTGCTGCAGCGCTTGGCAGCTGGAAGAGTCTCTTGCTAACCTTGCTGGGGCCTCCCTGCTGCAGCAGCAGGGATTGTAGTGGGTGGCCCCCTCCCCTTCCTCAGCCTCTGACAGACGCTAGTAAACTGGCTTCGCCTTCCGGTGTGCAGGAAAGTCTTCCTTCTTCCCACAGTGGCTGTCGGAGTCTCCTGAATTTCATGCCACCGCTGGCTCTGGCATCATGGCCCCCGTTCTTGTGCAATCGTGCCCTTGCTTTGTGTCTCTTCACGAGGGGCAGGACCTGCTGAGGGGTCAGGGCCTACCTGGCTTTGGCAATCCCCACAACAAGGGCTGGGGTGTGTCGGGTTTGAAGGGGGAGATGCCGTCCTGACACACAATGAGCTGCCGGGGCGGGTATTTTTGGCTCAGCCGCCGCTGTGCTATTTTTATCCCCATTGATGGCCGGGATTCCGAGGACGTCAATGAAGGCAGGGTTGACGTCACGGAGGCCCCAGCTAGGCTGGGGCGGGAGCTGAGAGGAGAGCCCTGCCGCACAGATAATAAGCAGCAGGCAGATGGATGAACAGGCAGTGGGAGAGCAGGCAGGGTGGGTGCAGTGGGCGGGTGACAGCTGGGGGGATCAGTGGCCCCCCTGATACCTCCTGGGAGCACAGAATGGGCAGGGGTTTGTGACCTGCAGCGAGAGGATGAGGCAGCACCCAAGATGGAGAAGTGTGAATGAGCAGGTGAGTGCTGGGGGGGTCGGGATGGTCTTGAGAGATGAACTCCTTTGTTTCTGGACATTAATCCTTGTTGGGGGGCAGGGACCTATTCCCCCTAAGGAAGGCAATCATGATCTCTAGGGGTCCTACCCCATGGACTGAGGGTAGGAGAAACTTCTCCCTGCAGCTCCCTCTGGTGTGTATATTGGGGGGGGGGGAGAACGCTAGGTGCCTCCTGTCCCTGTGCCCAGTGTTCCCACTGTCCCAGGCAGTTTCTCTCCCCAAGACTGGAGTGGGGTCCCTGCCTCCCATGGGGGACTGCATGCACCTGCTTTGAACCTCATATTTGCCAAGTCAAAGGGTTTGGGGAGTTTTGGGAACAGAGCTGTCCCTCCTGCCTTAGTTTTCCAGGTCTGAGATGTATTTGTGCAATGTGTCCCCCTGTCTCAGCACAGACACCCTGCCCCATGGGAGGGGGAGGGGTGCTCTCCTTGCTGGCAGGGACAAGAGCAGTGATCCCCCAACTATGGGTCAGGACCCCAGGTGGGGGATCACCATCTGCAGCTGGGGGGCACAATGCTGATTTGTAGTAGACTGTCCTTGACCTTGCTGCTTCTGGGGCGTCAGTGTTACATTGAAGTCAGAAAATGGGCTGGGGTCCAAGAGCCGTGTGTGAGGGGGTGTGTGCGTGTGTTAACAAACCAGTCGATAGCCTCCACCTGCCTGTTCACTAGGTGTTTGCCCACTGGACACACAGCCCCCCACTCACGGCACAATCTGGAGAACGTGGAGCTCACCGTGCAGCCGACCGTGCGCCCGGTGTCCACCTCCCATCAATAGGCTGTGTGCGCAACACCTCTATGTACAGGTCCACCAATATGTGCTGGGGGTTGCCTGTTAGGCTGTACACACTAAACATGGCAGGGGGGTGGGAGGGGCTGCATGGGCCAAACATGGACTCCAGCGGCCTAGCGTCTGATTTTGAAAACACTGCATGTGTGTGAGATGAAAACTGCTTGTGGGTGTGCATGTGAGTGAGCAGGGTATGGGAGAGATCTGTATGTGCATGAGAGAAACAGGGTTGGGGCTGTGTGAGTGTGCAAGCAGGACTGGTCTGTGCACCCCTGCACATCCAGTCCATAAGTTCACTGTTTTGCTGCCACTCTTCCCAGCCTTGCCTGCTGCTGTCCTGGACTCAGTGATGCACAGATGCATGGAGGTGAGAGCTTGGGGTGCATGTGAGGCACAGATCTCTGTGTGGACCATTGGGGGGCGGGTGGATCTCACTCACAAAAACAGGCCAACTCTGTGGTCACTATCCTGGGGACTCTCTCCTGTGGCTTCACCACACTTTGCAAGCTTTTACATGAACAAATGTGGGGTAATTGCCCAAAGGGGAGCACAGGCTGCATGTTAACAATTGTGTGAACTGATTGGACACGCATAATTCCAGAGGCATGGGGGACTGCATCCCCCCAGAGTTTGGGGAACAGAACAAAATTCCAACCTCCATTGCCTCCCCCACAGGAATCTCTGTGCTCCGTGGAGTGTGACCCTATCACTGGAGAGTTACACTAAATGACCCCCTGAGATCCTTTCAAACTGAGGCAGGATTCTCTAGGGTTAAAAGCAGACTTGAAAGACACCTCTCCAGTCTTACCTTGAAAACCACATGGAAAGATTTCACAGCTTCCCAGGGCAGCTTATACCACTGCCACACTGTTCTAGGAGTTGGGAAGTTCACCCCCAATTTCACCTAAACCTACCTCTCTGCAGACTAACTCTTTTTGTCCTGTCCTCTGTGACAACTGAGAAGAAAAGCTCTCGGTTTTCGTCATGGCATCCTATTAGATGTTTGGGAAAAAAAGCATTGTAAGCCTTGCAGGACTGGACGTACGGGGTACAGCCCGAAGGGAGCAGAGTGGCTCCAGTTGGGTGAGGCTTTGCAAGCCAGGCAACTCTCTGCTATATAAAGCTGAGCTGGAAAGCCCACAGGGTTTGGTACTAGAGAGAGGCAAGTAGGCTGGAGAGTTGGCCTCTGGGCTTGCTCCAAGACAAGGGAGCTAGAAGTCACGTCCAGGCCCTACTGCCTTCAGGACTGTCCTGGATCTGGTGTGGTCAAGCCAGGTGGCTAGGAGCTGCCAGGAGGTTAGGAGTCCAGAGAGGGGCTCCTCCCTGTCGACGGCCTCATTGTTTCTTCTTGCAAGTTCTGGGAGTTGACTCTGTTCTGTTTTGTAAATAAATGAGCCCTAGGGATTGTAAACTGGGGTGCGTCAGGCATGTGTTTTGGCCCTGAGCCTGTGACTATGTACCCTGGAGCTACACCGGCCCCTGCCACACTTCTCCTCATCAGCCTTTCCTCATAGAACCTGTATTCCTTGATCATCTGTTGTTGCTGTACTCGGAGTCATTTCCAATTTGTCAACATCCTTCAGGAATAGAAAAATGGGGTGCTTGTTCTATGGAGCTGGGGGGTGGGTGGGTCTCTTCTCTGGGGAATTGTGGTGGCTCCTGTTCCCTGGAGTGCTGTCTCTTTGGAGGTCTAGTCTATGGGGCTCTACAGAATAAGGCTTAGTGTCTTTTCTATAGAACTAGGAGGGGTCTATTCTGTGTGTGGTTCTGTGGAGTTGGGTGATGTCTGTTCTATGGAGCTATGGGTGCCATTCTTCTATGGGGCTCCAGGAAGTTGTGGGGGGTGTCCTATGCAGCTGTGGTATTTGGAAATAAGACACTATTTTTTTTAGCCCCTTCTCAGTAGTAGGCAACAGGCTTGTTTGTGTATTTGCATATGGCAATACATGCAAATTTATGTAAATGAGCCCTGTCCCAATTCCTCCTTTGACACAGTGACCAATCAAGAGGGCAGCAGGGGAAGGGATAGCAAGTGGGGTTGGGGAGTTTGGAAGGGGAGTGGGCCCCATCCTGACTTGTGCTGGAGAGGGGTGGGGAGTGAGCTCTGGGCCTTAGAGCAGGGCCTCTCTCTCCCCTGGCTAAATTCTGGCTGTAACAGAGCCTGGCAGATTTGGGAGCAGCTGGGGATCATATTAATGCCTGAGCCTCTGGCTGCAGCTGTTGCCTGCCCCACAGGATGGGATCTGGCTTGGGAAGTTGCGTTGTCCCAGGATAGGAAATCAAATAACATGGGTCTTTCTGTACCATGCTCCTGCACCCTTGGATGTTGTGTGGGTGAGCTGCATTCCCCACTGGGGTCTCCTGCCCTTCAAGCTGAGAGCCCATACAAGGAATCCAGTCTGCCAGTGGTGGTGCCAGGGTCTTTGTCTTGGCCTCGTGCCTAAAGTTCCTGCGGCACTGGATGGGCCTCAGCTAGGGTTGCCAGCTAGGCACATTTTTATTTTAAGGAACACTTAGGAAATATGCACATTGCAGGGCCTGCATTTGGTGCCTAAGGTGCTGATGCAGGCCTTGCAACACATTTTTCATAAATATTGCTTAAAAATATGCCTAGGTGGCAACCCTAGCCCCAGCACAGGCTAAAGGCCAGGCAGGGAGTCACTTGGCAAAGGGAACCAGGGTTCATGCATTCCTAGGGAGGGGAGTGGGGGCTAAATGGTTAAACCAGAGGGGCTGGGATCCAGGACTCCTGGGTTCTCTGGGAGGGAGAGTACAGGGTTAGAACATGGGGTCTGGGAACAGGGACTCATGGGTTCTCTAGGTGGGGGATAGAGGATTAGAGCAACAGAGGGACTGGGATCTAGGACTGCTGGGTTTGGTGAAAAGGGAATGCACTATAGTAGGTCAAAGATGGGAGCTAGGACTCCTGGGTTCTCTGGAAGGAGGGGGTAGGGGGCTAGAGCTTGGGGGTTGGGAGCCAATATTTGGGGGTCCTCTGGGTTGGGAGTGGGTCTAGGGGTTTTAGAACTGAGCCAGGACTTCTAGCTCAGAGGGAAGAGTGAGGGCTGGGGGTTAGAGCAGGGGGGCTGGCAGCCAGGAAATCTGGTTTCTCAGGGAGGGGAGTGAGGGCTAGTAGATTGGAACAAGGGGCTGTGAGCCAGGATTCCTTGGTTCTAACCCTGGTTTCAGAAGGGATCCCCCAGCCCCTGGTGTCTATATATGGCCGTTGGCTTGCGCTCTGGGGCCTTGCTGACGTGCATGTGCGTGGCTCAGCTGCTGATGTCCGGCGGCCCTCCCCCTGTGTTGCTTGCTGTGCCGACGCCCCCGCCAGGCCTGGCCTCCCACTAGACACAAACATGCGTGCGTGGAGCTGCGCTGCATGCCAAGGAATGGCCTAGCCTTGCCTGATTGGAACCAGCTGGGCCGGATGCCCTCTGCTGCAGCCTGCGAGGGGCTGGGAACCAGGACTGCCTCTTGCACCTGTTGGGATGGCTGCAAGGGGGGAGTCGCTTCCCATGCTAAACAGAAAACCTACCTTTCCTCACGCAGTGGGGAATTAACGTGTGGCTCTCCCTGACGCAGGGAAGGCTAGGACGTTTCTGTGGGTGGCAGGTATCTCCACTTAGGGCTGGCCAATTCTGGAGCAGGGGGATGCCTTCCTGCAGATGTAGACCAGCTCAGTCTTGGGCTTCTTGCCTGTGTGACCCTGTTAAGAGAAATAAATATAATCCTGTGATTCCCAGACCAAGCCCCAATCCATAGGCAACTTGGAAACCTCTGCTCTGAAGGGTTGGGCACTGGGATGGGTGGAGTATGAGGCTGAATCTGCCTGGCTTTCAAGAGGTGGGGGCTGTCTTGGCCCCTGATGGTGCTCTAGGGTACATGGGGTATGATTGGAGCAAGCTGGGGGTGGTGGGTTTTTTCCTTCCCCTGAAAGGTTTTGGAAACCGGAGTTTCCATTCCCACTTGTCAATATTGACCACAGTTTCCAAACCTAGACATGTTGGGAGACTTTTTTATTTTTGTGTTTTTCGTTACTGGCCCCTATGAGCCTGTGCCGCCCCCCCCCCATAGCCATGTTCCTTTAACAACTGGCAGTCCCTTGTCTGGCAGCTAGGCCATCTGACCTGGCTCTCAAGGGCCCTCCAAGAGACTTAACATGGCCACAAACCCTGGGAGCAGTGTTGGGGTCCTGCAGGAATGGTGGCAGTGTCGTTGGCCTACTGAAGGGCCTGCCCTGGCTAAGCTTGCTTGCCACCTATGCAAATTTTTAAGGAACACTTATGAAAAATGCATATTACAAGGCATGGAACATGCAGAGCCTGGCCCCAACCTATGGATAAGTGGCAAACCTAGCTTTTGGTAACCATGATTATTTAGAGAAGTCCAGCAATGTACCTGGCACTGAACTGTTGTGATTAGACAGGTCCCTGCCCCACAGGGCTTACAATCTTGGACCAACAAGGGAGGGGAAACACAGGAGAGAAGAAACAGGGATACATTCAAAAAGCTGAGAAGTTGCAGATGCAGGTTCTGCCAGCAGCGACTGTGGTTGGAGCAGATTTATCACGTGATGGCTTGGATGCAGATCTCCCTCTCCCCCAAGGTGGTGGTGGTGGACACTGGTCACAATACGCATGCAGGAGCAGGGTGGGGAGCCTAGGGGTCTGGGTGTTTGACGTTGTGGCACCGGAGCTTCAATAAAGCAGGAGGGGACTTTGAGAACCTGCGAGGCTTCCTTCAGTAATGAGACAGGCTGCCCTTATGCACTAACCACTAAAGAGACCCACACCCCTGCTTGCACTCACACATCCCCCCTGTGCACACACAGAGGATGATAGATATATGAACACACAATCCATAAAAACAATTCAATACAACCCCCCTTAAAATTTTCCCCCTCAACCCTACCCCAACCCACCTAGCAACCCGCCCTCATACCCTGTCCTTGCCTACCAAATGCCTTTACAACAAGAAAGGACTTATATGGCCTCTGGAAGGTGCTCAGGCTCAAATGAACCTCCAGGGGAAGGGAGTGCTAGCAACAGGGCAGCAACTGAGAACACCCACCACCCCTGTGAACCCTCATTGTACGAGAAGACCACCCGATGGTACTCACAGGGAGGCGCTGATGGCAGAGGCCACAATAGGGCATGGAAGAACAGGCGGTCTCTCTGGTACATGGGGCCCAGACTGCTTAAGGCTTTAAAGCTCAAAATCAGCACCTTGAATTGTGCCTGGAAAGAGCTATAGGAAGCCAGAGCAGGCTATGGAGCACTGGTGTAAGGTGCTCACAGCACCTCGCCTCCAAAAGGAGATGAGCTGCCACACACCAGCTGTAGCTTCCCGACAGTCATCAAGACCAGCCACACAGAGCGCATTGCAGTAATATAGCTTTGAGGTGATGAAAACATGGATGACTGGCCACTTTGGCCAGATCAGAGTCGAAAAGAAAAGACCGCAGCCTCATCCGATGGAGTTGGTGAAAAGTGCTCCTGGCCACTGCCACAGGAAGCACTCGAAGGCTGTGAACCTGATCAACCAAACAGGGCCAGACTCTATCAATAAGAGGAGTCCCAATCACCTCCAGGGCCCAAAACCGGCCAACCATCGTCACCTCAGCCTTGTCTGGATTTAGCCTAAATTTGCTCACTTTCATCCAGTCTCCATAGGGTGGCCACCTGAGGTGTTTTTTTTTTACCTGACACTCCCTTGAGCCAAAATGGAAGTGTCAGGTAAAAAATGACCAAAAGTAGCAACCCTAAGTCCCCCAAAGCAGCCAGGCAATGGGTGAACACCCAGACTGCAGGGTCTGGATCCGATGAAAAGCAGAGTTAGAGTTGGGTGTCGTCAGCATATTGATGGCACTTCACCCCAAACCTCTGACCTTGACCAGAAGCCTCTCATACACATTGAACAAGAGGAGGGACAGAATGGGACCCCACAGAGGAGTCACGAGAAGACTACGAACGATCGCCCATCACCACTCTGAGACCTCCCTGACGGGAAACAGCAGAACCGTTTGAGGGGTCCCACCCCCACAACTGGTCCNGTCACGAGAAGACTACGAACGATCGCCCATCACCACTCTGAGACCTCCCTGACGGGAAACAGCAGAACCGTTTGAGGGGTCCCACCCCCACAACTGGTCCTGCAGTCATCGTGTCAACACCTCATGAGGCTGCTGAAAGATCTAACAGGATCAACAGGACAGAATTTCCCTTGTCGATCTCCAGGCACAGGTCATCGACCAAGGCCACAAGCATAGTCCCCGGGCAAAAGCCTGACCGGAATGGGTCCAGGAATCTGATGATAGTGAGACTATCCTGGAGCTGTTGGGCAACCACCCGTTCAATAACCTTCCTTAGAAAGGGAAGGTTAGAGACAGGCTGATAGCTTGTGTCCCCAGACTTGAACCTACAAGGCCTTGGGTTCCCAGAGAACCCAGGAGTCCTGACTCCCAGTCCCCTTCCTCCCCAAGCATCCAGGTCTCTGCCTCCTCACCCTGTCCTAACCACTAGATCCCATTAGTGTTTTCATTGGGGTCTCTGGGGTCCTGTCTGAAAAGGGGTGCTGAGCCTGGAGCTGCATGAGGCTTGCTAGAGCTGGCACATGTGCCCCACCATGCCAGCCTGGGCACTTAGGGGATTAGCCAGGAGCACGGTCTTTTACCTGTAGGCTGGGTGTCCAGGATTGGGATGTGCCAAGAGGCCTGAGGTCCATCTGTGCCATAGAGCTTTTGGGAAAACCGAGCTAGACTCAGGTGCTTGGTTTGGCACTGGGGGAGATGGGGTACATGCTGTGCCAGCCACAGGAGGTGTTAAAGCCACAAGCCAGTTCCAGGAAAAGGGCATCTCTCCCAACAGTCTCTCCTTAGAAGGGACAGTCTCCCTCGGAGATAGTGCTGGATTTCATGCCTCCAGCACCTTCGTTGGTTGCCTCCCAGGAAAAGTCCTTGAGAGGAGAATGGGGAGATGGTGGAATGACCAACTAAGTGGAATAATCAGCAGGAGAGTGTCTCTCCCTCTGTATGGACTTGGACTGTTGGGATGGGGGGGTGAATGTGTGTAATTGCACAAGGGGTGGGGCTGCTTTACTGAGGGGCAAGGTTTGTCCAAATGTTGAGATGTTTGAAAGGAGCTGGATCCACACCTGCTTCAAAGTGGTAGGGGGTGGGGAGTAGTGAGGGCTAGTGGTAAGAGAAAAACTAGTGGGGGAAGGGGGGGAGCCAGGTTTCCTGGCTTCTCTGGGAGAGGAGTGGGTTCTAGTGGGAAGAGTCGGGGAGGGGAGGCAGGTGTCAGTTCTTGGGGATGGGATGGGAACCAGGACTCCTGGGTTCTCAGGAAAGGGTGTGGGGGGCTAGTGAGTTAGAGGCAGGGGTGGGGGGCTGGGAGATGGGACTAGCCTTTCAGGGAAGGGGACGGGTCCAACCCAATATTCCATGATCCTAGCAGGAAGGAATAGAACTTGGGGGTCATGGCCCTTAACACTCCTGATTCAGTTAGTACATCCCACCTTGCAGGATGACCAACTCCCCCAATGAGTGTGATCCAGTGTCCACAATACCAGTGACGCTTACTCTGCCCCATCCTGCTCTGTTGGCCATAGCCCAGGGGTCACTGGCATAGACTGAGGGTTTCCATCATGCTGGCCAGGGGAAGCTTCTGGATGGAGGAAACTCTCCAGGAGACCACTTGGTTCAGGGCCTGAGCTGCTGGAGGGAGAAGAATATACATTAAATAAATAATAAAATATAAATTATCCCTGTTTGGAGTGGGCTAGACCCCCCCCATTAGCTTTGCCAGAGCGCCACTAGTGTCAGTGGCTGTTGGAGGCTGGACAAGGCCCACCTTGCTGAGGAGAGTATCTCAGAACGCCCCCCCAACCAGACAGCTTGGGGCTGTGACCCAGGGGACAAAGGTCATGCTTGTGACACCCCCTCCTTGCACATTGGCAGGGGAGTAAATACGTGTGTGTGTGTGTGTGTGTGTGTGTATGCACATGCGCAGGAGGGAAGGGGGAGCATTTTCCCCTTGACCTTAAAAGACCCTCCACTCCCCAATGGTCGTTGGGGAGCAGTGATATGGAGTAGGCTGCTTCTTAATTTCAGCCCCTTACAACATCCTCCCCCCAAACTCCCCTTTAAAAGAGAACACTTATGAAAAAGGCAAGTTGCAGGGCTGCCTTGGTTCCAGTGCAGCCCTGTACTGTCTATTTTTGTGCCCTCTTTTAAAGGGGTGGTAAGGCCACCCTACCCCCCCAACATCCTGTGGTCAGTTAGTATGCACTAGGGCAGTGGTGTGGATGGGAGCCTGTAAGATTGGGTCAGATGCACTGAGCTCTTGGTGCCATGGGTCACAGATCATATGGGCTCAGCGCCCCACCCACACTCGGCAAGCTCACGGTCTCTCCCCAAGCACCCCCCTCTCCCAGTGCTAGCCGTCCTGGGACGCGTGCCAGGGGCCTTGGCGCAAATATGCACTCGAGAGGCATCGTGTTACGCAGCCACTGCACAAACGTGAGGCCTTTAAGCAAACCCAGAGGCTGCTGGGGCTAAAAATATGTTTAACAATAGGAAAAAGTATCAGTCTTTCCGGCTCAGATTTATCCACGTCTTTATTCTTGGCCCAAGACAGCCCCTGGCCCCTCCCTGTGGTAGTAGCAAAGAAAGCACAGCCAGCAGGGGGAGGGCCTGGCATGGCTCTGTCCTGCAAGGTGCTGAGCGTGCCTGGTGCAAGGCAACAGCCTTGGAGTGGCTCCATCCTGTCAGGTGCTGAGCAGACATGGTGACTTCATCCTGCAAGGTACTTCTGAGCATGTTTTGTGCTGGGAGATAGGACTGGAGTGGTTCCATCCTGCCAGGTGCTCAGTGCACCTGGTGTCAGGGGACAGACTTTGAGCCAAGTGGCTCAGCATCCTACCAGGTGCTGAGCACCTTTTGTACATGAAAAAGGAGTGAAGTGGTTCCATCCTACCAAGTGCTGAACCAGACATGGTGACTCTATTCTGCAAAGTGTTTGGTGCCAGGGAGTAGGCCTGGAGTGGCTCCATCCTGAAAAGTGCTGAGCAGTCTTGGTACAAGGAGAAAGGCTTGGATTGGCTCTGTCCTGTCAGGTGGTGAGTGTCTTTTGCGCTAGGGGTGTGGGAAGCAGCTTAGTCCCGCAGGGTCCTGAGTGCGTTTGGTGCTAGGATGGTGAGGCACTGCACCATTCTGCCACATGTTGAGTACATTTCATGCCAGGTTAGTGGGAAACATCTTCTCCCTGCATGGTGCTGAGTAAACTTGGTGCCAGGGCAGTGGGAAATGGTTTTATCCTGCCATTCCAAGTTGGTGGAGTGTGGCTCGATTCTGCAGGGTGCTGAACATATTTGGTGGCAGGGCTTTTAGAGAATAGTTCCATCCTGTTGAGTGCACTTGGTGTCAGCAGGGCTGTGGGGAGCAGCTCTACCTTGCGAGGCGGTGAATGCACTTGGTGCCAGGGCAGTGGAAAGTGAATCAATCCTGTAAGGTGCTGAGCACCTTTGGGCAATGGGGAGCAGCAGCCTAGGAGTCTGGCTCAGGACTATAGGAGGCAGGACAACAGCAGCCCAGAGGGCACTGGAGAGCAGCATGGCATCTCACTTGACCAATGGGTGGGTGGGGTTTGTTTACCCCAGGACTCAACTAAAGCTGTTGTATGAGCTTTCATGTCGGGAGCTTTCCATGTACTGGGTGGTACCCCGCCCCCCCAATTGTTTCAAGCGCTTCTGTTTGGTTACAGCCACTAGAATTTAACCCCTGGCTGCAAGGTTCACATGAATCAATGGCTTTATCCAGGGGCTATTAACCCACTGTGGATAGCCCCTGCAGGGCCACCTTCAAAGAAGCAGGGGATAAAAGAGAATCGCCTCTTGACTTCCTGCATCCACCCTTGCCACAAGCAGAGGTTCAAGGGGAAATGCGACCTCTTCCCCAGCTGATTCTGGGCTGTGTTGCTTTTAAGACCTGAAGAGTGTTTGCCTCTCTGCCCCATGGGCAGGGTCTTTACCACAGGCTGAGCTGGGGCAACCATCCCTGACCCCACCCTTTCCAGGGGCCCTGCCTGCAGTGGTCCCTTACCTGGATTTAGTTTCCTCTTGATTACCTTTACATAAAAGTCTTCCATTAGATTGTGTTAATCGACCATTTGATCAATATCAGCTATGGGTATGTTACCGTTAATTTCTGAGTCATACCAAGGACATGCATGTTCTACATGTGTTGCTTTCTCTAGCTTTATCATACTGCAAATTTTAAGACCGGCCCTGCCCAAATCTGGGGGGGAGGGGGAGGGAAGCCGACAGGGCAGGGTCTGAGGAGCACCCAGGAAGGTGGTTGCAGCCTGCCCAGGGGAGGGGGAGAGGGACTTCAGCAGGATGGGGGCTGGATGCCAGGTCTCCCATGACAGGGGTGGAGTGACCAGCGCTCAGAAAGTAGGAGGGCATTGATTTAAAGCTGGGGGGACAGGAGGAGAGCCACTTGCCTCCCCCCTTGGAGTGAGAAGTGCTGTCAGCTACATATTCCTGGCTGACCTGGATTTTTAAACTTGCGTGGCAGAGCTAGGGGGCAGGGGTTCCCACCAGGTTCATTCTTGGGAGGAGGGAGCTCTTTACATGGGCCTTCTCTGGAAGTGGTCTGTGCAAAGCATGTGTGCACACATGGGGGTGGTGGGAACAGCCTCTCCTCCTGACCTGCTGCCCCAAGTCATCTTACAGGCACAGCTACTAATGTTTTAAAGGAGGATTCTTGTGAGCAGACACTACAAAGAGGTCTCTGTTGTGTTAGGAGTCGTACACAGCGAAAACCCCTGTGGGGGGGATTGGAATGTGTATGGTGTGGCCATGTTGGGCTTTGGGCTGCATGTATCTCTGCTGGGGAGATGGTCTGGTTGCTTTGGAGGAATCCTGTGCAGACCCAACCGTAACACAGGGGGGCAACTGTCCCAGGGCCCTGTCCTTACCGGCAGCCTCAGAGTGGTCCATGTTTTCACCAGGGCGGTGTGTGGAGGTGCCCCAATGGGGTGAAGCCACTAGGGACCTCACATTTTATAATCTTTGTTTAGATAGCGCCCTGCTGCCATGGCACTCTGAGCTTTTCACCTATAACAAAGCAACGCAATTTGTAATCCTCACAAAAACCCAATGAGGTAGGTTAGGCTGAAAAAAGATTGTGATTGGCCCAAGGTCACAGTGAGTTTCTGGAGGAACTTGAATCCCCTCCCCCATACCTCCCAATCCAAGTACTGTGCACTTACCCATTACACCACCATGGGCTCCACAAATTCTAAGGCGGACACCAATTTGTGTGTGTGTGTGTGTGTGTGTGTTGGGGGGTATTCAGATAGTGGGGCCATACTGGTGTGTCCATGCTGCATGCCCTGGTGTGGGGGATAGTGCAGCTGTTTTGGAGGGGTGTGTGTGCACCATGCTCCCCCATGGGGGGGATGGGCTTCCCCCATGGTGGGGGAGGGAAGAGATCAGAGTTGGGGCAGGTCCCAGTGCTCAGGATGTTGTAGACAGTTGGGGGAGGAACAGTATGGCAGTCAGTACTGGCTGGGGAGGGGGGCCAGTGTAAGGGTGCCCCAGCACCCGGTAGTACTGGGGGTGGCTGGCCTAGTGGAACCGTGTTGGGAGATTGGGGCCAGTGTGGGTGTGTTTGGGGGGGGGGGGCGCACAAGGTTAAGGTTGCCCTCTAAAAATGTGCATGGAAGCCCTTTATGAAAATGCCAGGTTGCAGGGCCGCAATGCAAACATGTATTTCTCAAACGTGTCCTGTCAGAATGTGCATACCTGCCCCCTACTTGTCCCCAGGGGGTGTGGAAGCAGCTCCCCGTCGCTGTGGTGCGGGCAGTCCAGCTGCACTGGGGCACCAGAGCACGCTCTCGAGGGTGTTGCTGGGGGCCCAGGTGGGTGTCGGTGGGGCAGCCCAGTGCAGCTATGCTGCAGGGCAGTGTGGGAAACCAGAGAATGCAGAGGAGTTGGGGGACCGGCGCGCCCCCGCTCTCTCCCCATTGTGGTTCTACCCCCCCGGGTCCTATTTTTAGCAGGGGGCCGCGTGCTGCTATTTATAGATCAAACCCTCCCAGGGCTGCGTCAATGGAACCCCGCGTGCGTCACGCGCCCGGCGCTGCGGGCCCCCCCCGCTCTGCCCGCGGCACCGGAACAGGCCGCCCCCCCGCGCCTTGTATGGCGAAGGCTGCCGCCGGCCCCGTGCGTCAGAGGATCCCCCTTCCCGCGGCCCGGCCCCTCAGCCCGTGCGTCACACGGCGTTTAAGAGAATCCCCGGCCATGGGCCGCCAGCCCCAGTGGCTTGTGCCGCCCTGCCACCAGCTACTGCACGGAGCAGCGCCCCGCGCGCCCGGGAGAGAGAGGGGGAACCTCGCAGAGAAGGGGACACCAGCCGTCCCCCAGCCCTCGGGTACGTGGATGGAGACCGCCGGCCTTGCGCTCCGCTGCGCCTGGAGAGCTTGTTCTGCAAGAGGGTCGCGCCCCCCCCGGGTCTGTGGATTGTGGGAGAGGGGCACCCTGGGGCTGTGGATTCTGGGGGGGTATAGATTGGGGAAGCACCCTGGGGGGTGTGCATTATAGGGACCCTGGGGCTGTGGATTCTGGGGGGGTATGGATTGGGGGAGCACCCTGGGGGATGTGCATTATAGGGACCCTGAGGCTGTGGATTCGGGGGGTATGGTTTGGGGGAGCACCCTGGGAGTTGTGGATTAAAGGGAGGAGACCCTGGAACTGTGATCCATGGATTAGGAGGTGCCGTAGGAGGGGATGTGGGTTTGTGGGGTATTTATTTATTTTAATCCATTTATACCCGCCCCTCTCACCCAACAGTGTCTTGGGGCGGCTTCACAATGAAACAGCAGTTATTGGAGTGGGTACCCTGAGAGGGGGAATCCTGTGTGTGTTGGGGGGGGGTGTCTTTTGGAGCTGGGAGGGTTCGGTGTATCTTTATTATTTTGTGGGTGTGGCCACCAGGAAATGATGCCAAAAGCAAGGTGATTATTTTTAAGGGTGCATTTTAAATTCAGAATGGTATTCTGTGCTTGGGAAAGTTGTTTTGTAAAACTAAACTAAGGGGGTGTGGGATGTCTAGGGTCTGTCTGTGTGGCTTATGGATTTTGGGGATGCATAACTTTACAGGGTCACTACCAGAAGGATGTTTTGGGGTGCATTTTTAAATATAGAGGGGGTGGTACTTTAGGAAGGTTATTTTGCAAGGGGGCACTGTGGGTGTCCATGTGGCTGATAGATTAATCTAAGGGGCTGCATGTTGACTAAAGAGGTGCGTTTTGGGGTCCTTCCTCGGCAAGGCAGCATGAAGTTGGAGAGGTCTGCATGGTGACTGTTTTATTTTGGGGGCAGTGTAGGTGTGTAAATTTGGAGAGTTGTTCCTCAAAGTGAAATGGAGCTGGGGGATGATTATTTTTTGGAGGGGAGGAGGGGAATGCATTGGAACTAAGGATACTTCTAATGCACTCTTTACAAACAGAAGGCACGGGCAAGAGAAAATGAGTGAGTTTAAATGACTATATGCTTGGAGGTGTGATAAATACTTCTGCCCTTTGGGAAAGTTAAATTGCCAGGTGGGATTGGGAGGAGGTGAATCTGGGTCAGTGACCCCATCATGGCACCCTTGTTTCCACCAGGAGTCTTTAGAGAGGACATTTGCATGTTTGAAGGTAACCTGAGCTGGAGGAGCTCTGGCAGGTGCGCACAGGTGACGTTAGGAGCTGGGGATTTCTCAGGCTGTTCTTTCCGCAGCAGCCCGTTATGGTGGCTCCGGGGGTGGAGCCCTGCGGCAGTGAAAGTGGTTTGTGGGGCTGCTCAGAGCCTGCTACAACAGGAGATCTCCAGATAACACTAAGAAATGTGTGGCCCTGAAATCTATATATGCCTGTAGAGGAAAAGATCTTGGCCCATTTGCTCCAGTCCCCTGGTATGCGACTGATATTCGGAGTTCCCATGGCCACTGGATTCCACATTCCTTGGGCCTGTTTGAACAGCAGTGACTTGTTTGATGCTGGACCAAAAGCCCCTGCTTTTAGCAAATCTCTTGAGGGCAGCCGGGGCTTGGATGTTCTTGGAGCAGTTTCGTTCAGGAAGACATTTTGGCATTGGAGATGCTCAGTTGTCCTGTTCTAAAACACGTTGCAGCGGCTGGACTGAGTTAGTCTGTCTCTGAATGTAGCTGTTCTTTAAAAACAAACTTGAGCTTTGATTTGCAAAGCAGCTTGGGCTGGCCCAGGTGCTAGGGGCAGGGGGAAGTAAATCAGGAGTTGACTCGAGGGGCTTGTAGTTCCTGGCTTGTTCTGCGCAACAGGTGCAGCGTTAAGAGTTCAGAGCAGACACCTGGCAACCACTTTCTTGGCGGCTGCTGGGGCTCCTCTGGTTTCAAAGCGGCTGCAAACAGACCTCAAAGGCTGGCACAGGCAACCCATTGCAGCTCGGCTCCTTAGAAGGGCGGTGGTTGACAGTTCTGTGTGCAGAGCTGCTACAGCAGAAAGCCTCCCCTTCCCTTCAGTGGTATCTACTGAGGAGGCAGTGGGACGATGCATTCACCTTGCACTGTAGAATCGGATGATTTGATTCCATGGGGTGGTGGGCATTCTGGTGAAACGATTTATAGGCCTAATTGTTTCCAGGTGAAATAGGCTTGATAGTGGAACACTGATAGCAGAATACCCTCCTCCTGATCATGCGTTTTTGTCCAACAGTGGCGTTGTTGTAGATCTGGGTAAACCCCATCCCAGTTTCTCAAGCTGACATAAATTCCCATCAACTTTTCAGGGGGCTTGATTTTGGCAAATGTCCCCAATATAGAAAAGGTTGCCCAGCTCCCACTAGAATTTGTGTGCTGCTCTTGATTACGCCACTGGGAATTGGCAGTGCCAGGTACGCACCTGTGACGTTAGACTAGTATCTAGATTGGTCTACACAGTAGCTGAAAGGAGGCAATGGGTTAAAGTTTTAGAAAAGCAAATTCAAGATAAACCTTAGGAAGGACTTGCAAATGTGAAGAACACTTAAGTTGAGAGGTTTTAGAATGGCTTGTGATGCAGGTTTTTAAGAGCAGGCTGGCTAAGTATTTTTTTTTAAGGTTTAGGGGTCTATTGAATCCCCCCCCAGGTTGGACTAGTTGACCTCTGAAGGTATCTTACAGTCCTAGCATTCTCTATGCAGAATTTGGTCGTCTTTCATGTTGCATGTATAGCAGTATTTTGGATGCACTCACAGGGGGTGCTGCTGAGCTGTGTGGTTGTGTGTGGTTTGGTTTGAACATTTTAAATCCTGAGAGGAGGAGGAGGTGGCTTGTTAGTCCCCAAATGTAAGGAATGGACACGAAGTATTTCTAACAAGGTCTTTATTGGACCAACCTTTGTTGGTGAGAGCATGCAAGGTTTGGGGCCATGCAAGACACTTTCTCAGGGATGGAAAAAATTCAATTGACCTGAAAACTTGCAAGCTCTCTCCAGCAGTAGCTGGGCCAAGAAGAGATCCTATGAACTACTTTGTCTCCATCTGATTTGGAAACTGTAATCTTCCTGCAGAGGGGGGAAACATACAGCGCCTTGGGAAAACCAGAGGAAGATGGGATTCCCTTTTGCAGCAGCACAACATCTGTCAACATGTTATCGAGAAACTGTGCAATTGATGAAGCTCTATTGGGAGATTTTGTAGATAGGACTTGGGATTTGGCATAGATCATTTTCTTCGGTGGTGGTTAATAGCGGATGCCATTTGAGCATTGGGAGAGAAACTTCAAGAGTTTGGCTTGGTGCATGGGCCCTGTTTGGTGTTGATAACTGAGCTAACACAATTATTTGTGCTGGCGTGAGGGATGTGATAGAGGGTGCAGGGAGAGTGGCAAATGTGGGAGCATGGGTGTATCATTTCCTGTTGCTGGAACTTCAGTGCTGTTGTAAGCCCTATAATGCAGGGCTGTTTGATTCCTCCCATAGCTTCTCAGTTCAGGGGTGTAACAAAGGGAGGATTGTCTCCCATTCAAAGGCTAGTGCCCATATTAATTTCTCTTTTCTCTAAGTTCGTTGTGCCCCTTTAAGTGCCTCCCCCAGCTAACTTGAAATGTCTTGGTTGTTATGCCACTGACAGGGTTCTAATCCTTCTGTTGTGTGTGGAGTCCTGCATCCTTGCACCACCAGGAGGTGGGGAGTAGGGCAGAGAGAGCCTGCTATTTATTTCCCAAAGGCTTAGGCTGTACATCTCCCCACCCTACTTTCTGGCTTGATGAAACCATCTCGAACCTCGTGCAATTCGTAATGCATCTGAGGAGCTTGCGCGCGTGGGATGTGAAATTTTGGGTTGTTTGAATCCCCAGTGGCCACGTAAACAGGTTAACCCCTGGGTCAATTGCCACAAACGTGCATCCCCCTTGGTGAGAGGGAGGTTCTGTATTGTTGATGATTCCCCTGTCCAGATCTTCTAGCAGTACTTGCTGGCCAGCAATAATAGCCTGAAAACGAGCTGCAAGGGAGTATGGGATAGCAGGAGAGTGGCTGGAAGACCTTTTAATTCACACATGCTAAATCCCCAGAGCAAACTTTTTAACCCTGGGCAAAATACCACATGCTACCCAAAAGGGACACTTGGGGTGGCAGCTACAAATGGCTAGAGAACAACTTCCTGAGGCCAGCATTTAAATTTAATTATTTTTGAGCATGCTTTTAGAAAGGAAGGGGTTTGGCATAGTACGGGGTAATCTACCCCTCTTCACCCCCTCCACTCCATGGGTAGAAATGATTGTGTGACTACTCCAATACTGTGGAGAAGGGGTTAATACATTTTTGGGTGAGAACAAGCCCATAAATGGGGCCTTATGCCCAGGGGGTAACCATAAATGGGGCCTTATGCCCAGGGTAAGCTATCCCTGACCATACCTGAAAACACATGGACTTCTCCAGGGGATTCTCCTGTTGCAACAAGCATGCTGCTTCCTCCAGCCCTTTTCCCTGGCAGAAATACACAATGACCAGATCCTCAGCCAGAGCTAGCATATTTTATCCCAGCTGAAGAGCTGGCCTTGCGCCCTTTTAAAACTTTGTCTGGAGGTGGCTCTAATAAATTCTGTGTCCTGAGGATGGGATGGGAGCATCTGCAGCTGCCATTGGAGGTGGGAAGTCCAAGCAAAGTTGCCACCATTAGCACCAAGTCTGTGTTAGGTCCACAGGGTAGCTGTCCTGTGCTAAGAGGAGGTGGAAGGCTGTACGTAGTGGCAGAGTTACTACCAGTGCTTTGGAATAGCAAGGGGGCAATCTGCCTGGATGCCAGCTCCCCTTGATCCATGTAAGTCCCATCTCCACGACCCTGGGACTCTTTGGGGAGAGGAAGGAAATTTGTGGGTGACGCATCCATTCACTATAATGGCACCCATGTGTGTTCCCTTGATAGCCTACAGACCAGACGTTAACTTCTGCCAAATTTGGCAGAGGGGAGGATGCCCCAAAAGCTAAGTGGGAACTCCAAAGTTTGTACTGATAGGTGCACCTGGAGGGGAACTTGGCTCTCTTTGTAGTGCAAAAATCCCATTGACTCAATTGAGTTTTATAACCAAGCTGCATTGGTTTGGGCGCTTGCTGTGTAGAATGGCTGAGCTTTCTCTCTTGGCACACACATGCCTCCTTGACCCCTCTAGTTTGGTTTTATTTTTGCCATTTTAAACAAGAGGTTATGTTTGCAAATGGGAAAACAAAAGCTTTGGCACAGCTGCCAGGGCTATGGTGTTGCAGCAGCTGCTTACATCACTCCCCACAAGCCTATAGGGAAGATGGCCCTTGAATCACCAGAGCTCACGAGCCAAAGGGAAACCGGCACGGAGTGGCAAAGGAGCTTGGGTGTGGAGCAGAAAATGTCCCACGGGTAGATTGTTAACCACATTGCCACCCTTTAACATGGCTGATTCTAATCTGTGAGCTGGGAAGCCTGGCCTAGTACTTGGAGAGCCAGTTTTGAATCACTGCTCTGCCACTGACTCTGTCACCTTAGTTAAGTCACTCGGTCTCTCTGCCTCACTTACCAGCCCTGCTTTATTGGAGGAGAGAGGTGTTCATATGGATGTTGGCAAAGAGCAGGGGCCAGGTTAGCACTGGAAGAAGTTGAGAGGGGAAGCTGTCTTGGATTTGTGTGGCATCCTATCAGTTTGGAGTGAGCTGTGTGGGTTCTGGCTCATGGTGTGACTGGTTGGATAATGCTGTTTGTCTGGGCGTGAAGTCTTGGGATTTTTCTCTTCAGAGATGCAGAGTGACTATGCCTGAATAAAGCCCAGGCGTTCTCATCTGGGGGATGCACCCCCATCCCAGCTTTTTAACCTTGATTGGCAGCATGACTCCGCCGATTGCCCTTGGAATTTTCTGTCTCAAGATTCCATCGTCCTTTGCAGCCCATTAAGGGTCCTCTCCCTGGCCAATCAGAGCCTGACCTTTAAAGGTCTGCAAGATGAATTACATTATCATCTTGCCGCTGCTGCAAGCTGTTAACTCGGCCGAGGACTCTTGTTACAGATCTACTTTATACAGCTCCGTTTGCTGTTATAACTTCCGTGGCTCCCTGGGGGGGTCAAGCATGCCTGGGGCCAGGGCCTTCTAGATGGCTTGATCTGTTGCTTGTATCGTGAGAGATTATAATTCTACTGCTTGGCTGACCCCCTGGAGATCAGAGAATCTTATGGCTGGAGGGGATCTCCGAGGCAGGCTTTACTGGACTACTACTGCTTGCCCACATCCTGATTTTCATGTGAGATTTCATCCCATGTGAAATTAGCAATAACCTAAGATTCCTGCTGGGCTGCATGCCAATGTTTTCCTTCTGTGTCCTGTTAGCTACCTTTAGCGTAATCCCATCCTCCATTACCCTGCCCTCTGTAGCAAGGGAGATTGACTACTCTCCATCTGCTGTCAAATATTTGAAAACCACTGTCTGCTCTTCACCCCACCTTGGATCATCTTTCTCCAACCTAAGCCTACTCTGCTTCTCCGATCTCTACTCCTAAGATGGGCATTCCAAACTCCTCTTCACCTTAGTTACTCCTCTCTGGATTGTCTGCCCCCCGCTTCCTGTTTAAAATGTGGTATCCCAAAACTGGACCGTCCTCTGGCACAGTCAAGAGTGGCACAGCCACTTGCTGGATCTTGCATGCGACGCATCTGTTCATGCAGGTGGTGGTGGTGGTGGTTTGTGGGAGGGCCAGTCCCTCAGACTGTGGGCATGCCCATCTCTGAGCATTGTCATGTCACAACTTTAACTTCATCCCTCTGAGATTTTTGTGAGGTGGGTAGGATGTTTGTTTTGCTTTTTCACAGTTCGATGTGAGGTGGGGGAAAGCCAGGGAGTTGAGCTTGCAGCCTCCTGATTTTTGGGACACTAACCTAGTGAGAATATTTATTTATATTTATAAAAAAAAAATTCTGCCCTGCTCCAAGCATCCCAGGGTGGCTTAAAACATTAAAAACACATAAGCAAAACAGTAAATTAAAAAATAGACAAAAAACCATCTCCCTTGCCAAAACCAGGTGGAACAGCCAAGTTTAACACGTATAAAGAAAGGGAGATCCAGGGCCACGCAAGTCTCTGCTGGGAGGGAGTTCCACAGCCTACGTGCGGCTATCAAGAACTCTCTCTCCTTAGTGGCCCCCTGTGCGGCCCAGGGGACCTCAAAGGGTGCTCCCAAAAGACCAGAGGTCGCTCCAGAGTGTGGAGAGCAAGGCGATCACACAGTAAGTTAACCCAACGCCATATAGGGCTTTATAGGTCAAAACCAATACCTTGAGTCGTGCCCAGAAGACTACAGGCAGCCAGTGCCGAGCCCGGAGCACTGGTGTTAATGTGCTCAAGGCAACTCGTTCCCATAAGGAGATGGGCTGCAGCGTTCTGCACGGGCTGCAGTCTCCAGACCGTCACCATGGGTAGCCCCATGTAGAGCATGTTGCAATTGTCCAATCTCAAGGTAATGAAAGCATGGATGATGGTAGCCAGGTCTCTCTCAATCGGAAACATACGGCCAAAGTCATCGCACCAGATGTAATTGGCAAAACGTACTCCTTGCCACAGCCCGTCTGTAGATCCAGGCGGAGCTGCGGATTGAGGAGCATGCCCAGACTGTGAACCTGGGAAACCAGTCGAGGGCAAACGGGAGCCGCCACATGCACTGTCTTACCCACTACCATCACCTCCGTCTTGTCAGGATTCAGCTTCAGTCTGCTCGCTCTCATTTAGTCCCCAACAGCCACCTGACATTGGGTAAGCACCAAGACTGCCGGGTTTGGGTCGGATGAAAAAGAGAGGTAGAGTTGGGTGTCATCCGGGGAGAATAGAGGAGCATTTCACCTGCCTGATGTACCTGTGGACCTCCCAGGGCTGGGGAAGATACATTATGTACCTGAATTAAAACTCTAGCATGAGGTTTGTTGCCCTGTACTGCCTTTTTCTGGTTCTGCTGAGATGCTTGGTCGTTCCACATTTCCCCGCTGTTTTCCAGGGTTTTTTCTTCCTGCTGAAGTTTCTCTATCAAAGGGCCCTCCCTCTCTTGTTCAATGCGGTTTCTGTGGCTGGGCATGAGATGAGGCACCACAGGGGTGTCCTTCCAAGGTCTTGTTTGGTGTCGCTTCCAGTGTCCTGCTTGCTGCTGCCAATGGGGGTAGACACACTTGGTCTTGGTCTTTCATTCTGATGCCACCACTGCCCCCTCCCCAATTTGCTGGTCTCCCCAAGGAAGGAGTCAAGTTGAATTAGCCTGTCTGTGCCACTTGAGTGCAGAGATGCATCTTCCCCCCCCCCCCAAAAAAAAAGGCAGACAAGCCCTAGAAACACAAGATCATGACTGGGGTGTGTGTGCCCTCCGGGATTTGAGCCCCATCCTAGAATTCGTAGGCTGGACTCAGAAACCCAAGAGAAATCTTGAGGGGTCTCCCTCTTCTGTGTTGGGTGGGCATGTGCTTGGTGGAGGTGGGGGGCAGCTTGCATACCTGTTGACCCCTGTCTCCATGCCAGGAGGGGATTGCTGTCCAACATTCTGGATTTTATCCAGGACAGGTGGTGCCAAGCCCTGCTTGCTTCCAACTGCTGCTGCAATGGGACCTGGGGGTCCTCTTCCCCTGGGTAGGACAAGAAAGGAGAGCCACTAGCCTCTGACTGCCCTATCCCAGTACTTATGAGGGGCAGGGTTATCATGGGATCGAAGTCATGGGTAACTAAGTTCTTAGCACCCTAACCCACAAACACGTGGCCATCTTGCATTGTCATCTCGATTGGCTGCGCTGGCTTTTCAAGACACTTGGGAGTCTACAAATGCCAAGACACAGTAAATGCTACCACGATGGGCTGGCTCAGGTGCCTAGAGACTGGAATGATTTGGGCCTCCTGGACTGTGGAGAGAGATGGACCTTCCAAACTTGGGGAATTGTTGAGCAAGGGTGTGCTGTATGTTGATGCAAAATCCATGCATTGAAATTTACCTGGCAGATCTTGGTCCTGTCTTGTTAAGGGCTTACAAAGAAGGAAATCCAAATGCATTGTGGCAATAAAAACAATAGGGGACCCTTTTCCCTGCATGGGGATAAAGTACAGTGGCTGAGACTGGTGGGGCCAGGATTTCTCAAAGAAATGGCATGTTGATGGCCAAGCTCTTTGGAGAATCTGCCCTTGTTCTTCAGATGGTGTTTGAAGAAGCTTGTCATCCCAGTTCCTTCAGCCCTGGAAGTCAGTCTCTGGGGCGGGCGGGGGGGGAGGGTGTCTTTTTGCCCAGTCTCTTTTCCTATCCTTTTTGGAAGCTGTGCTGCGCCAGCATTTGGACACTGTCCTTGCAGCCCATTGGCCACGCAAGGATAACCTTTCATTTGGGTGATCCTCTCGTTGGGTTAGACCAGGCTTACGCCCTCCTTCGCTATCGAGGGCTAACAACTCTGACTTTATGCCCCGTCTCCAGTGGAGGCTGGTTCTTATTTCAGTTCTAAAAAAAGGCCCCACCATCACCTCAGGCTGCAGCACTGACAACCTTAATTTACACCTATTTGCATCTGTAGCAGAGCTGGCTGGCAGACCCCCTGGTGTCAGCTACAAATGGTCAAAACAGACTTGTAGCACAATGCCTTCTCAAGTGTTCGGAGTGGCTGCCGACATGGCAAACAACCCCCAACTATAAAATTGGGTGTCCCTTAAATTGTCACATCATTGGAGACGAGGGTCAGGTTTTATTGACTTCTCCACGCATCATCCCAGCTCCAAGGGCCCTAAATCGGATCTGCTGGAATGCTGGGTCTTTGTAAGGTGACAGGGGAGGTGTGAAACCTATCGCCTGTCTTCCTTTCTCTTTTGCTTTTTAAAAATCTAAAATAAATAACTGTTCCTATTCAGAGCATATTTGGGGGGGGGGGAAAGAGTCTCTTGGCAAAGCATCTTTCACTGAGGATGCTTCTATATTCCCAGAGCAAGAGCCATGGAGGTGGCATACGCCTGCCATGCCAGGATGTGTGGCAGAACCCATTGCTCTGCCTGCAGATGTCCTGGATGCTTTCTGACTGGGGCACCTGAAGGCCGAGCAGTGGTATTGCCATGCATCCTTGCGGCGCTAAGCAGGCCTGAATTGCTCTCCACATCCTTGCCGTACGTATGAAAATTATGCCAATGGATGGGAAAAGAAGGGACTGTCCTAAAATCATAGGGTGGCTCGCTGGCAGAGGTGAGACTAGAACCCAGGTGTCCCGGCTCCTCGGTCAGTCACCTGTGCAAGGAGGCCCTTCTCCTTTGAGCCTGCCCTCGCCAAGCTAACTGTGCCCAGGTTCTCTCCTCCTGCCTGGGCCGGGATGCTTGAGAGGTCTTAGTTCTAGTAAGTCCCCGCCCCCCCAGGCTAATGTTCCTTTTTCTCTGGTGCAGAGATGCCCTGTATCCAGGCCCAGTATGGGACATTGCCTCCGAGCGGTGGGCACTGCGAGCGCTACCCGGCGGACCTCCTGAGCGCTGAGTTTGGCAAGTTTACCATGGACCTAGCAAACTCGGAACTGGCAGCAGCCACTGCCTCCCTCCCCAGCTTCAGCACCTTCATGGACAGCTACACTGGAGAGTTTGATGCCTTCCTCTACCAGCTACCAGCCTCCAACCCCACCACCACAGCTGCCTCCTTCAAGGTGGAGGACTTTCAGGTCTACGGCTGCTACCCCGGCTCCTTTGGCAGTCGGCTGGACGAGACTCTGTCCTCCAGTGGCTCAGACTATTACGGCAGCCCCTGCTCCGTCCCATCCCCCTCCACCCCAGGCTTCCAGACGCCCCAGGTGCCAGTGTGGGAGAGCTCTTTTGGGGCCTATTCCCCCCCACAGAGCTACGAGGGCATGAGGCCCTGGGCAGAGCCCCCCCAAAGCTCCCCCACCCAACACTCATACTTTTCCTTTGGCCCCTTGGTGCACAGTTCTGGGGTGCCCCCCCAGAACCCCCTGAAGATACCCCAGGCCACCCACCGCCAGCACTTGGGGGAGGGGGACGTCTTCACGCTGCCCCAGACCTCCCCACCAGTGGGTTATTCCTCCTTGCCACTTGGCCAAGCCTCGCCGGTTTTGGACAGCCCCGGAGTAATGGATGGTTCCCTGTCGCCGGCGAAGACACGCAGCCCTGGCTCCAATGAGGGGCGCTGTGCCGTGTGTGGGGACAACGCCTCCTGCCAGCACTACGGTGTCCGGACCTGCGAAGGCTGCAAAGGGTTCTTCAAGGTAAGGCCACCTTGTGCACTAACCCACCTATGCCTGGGCTTCTTCTGCATGGTCCCCTGGGCAACTGTGACATGATTGGTGTGGCTGCAAGAACTGCTGCCATTTCCTCTGGCAGGGCAGAGCAAATGGCGCAGCTTCTCCGGCTTTGCCTCATCGGGGTCTTGCTTGGAATGGAGTCACTGAAATAGGGTTGGTGCAGTCCAGGAAACTAGCAATGCCATGTGGCAGAGCCTCCCACTTCTGTAGGTTTGTGCTTTTGGAGTTGCACAGGCTTGGTTGCATGATGTGCTAGCATGAGCTCGGAGCATGTCAGGCTGGCCATGCGAGCTAACACGGGCTCCAGCGGCTGGGTGGACAGCGTGTAGTGCCAGCCTGGGACTTTACTAGGTTTGTGTTCAATTCCTACTCTAGTTTCCTCTCCCCCTTCACATCCAGCACTAATTCATGGTCTTCACCTTCCAGCCTTTTCAGGACCTTGCTCTTCCCTATCTCTGTCATTTCCTGCTATGTTTCCACTTGGAAACTCCCCCCATCTCCCCTTGAATCTCCAGCTCCCTAAACAGTTTTTAACCAATCTCCCATGCTGCTCCTTCCCGCCTGACTTTTCAGATTCCTCCTAAAAACCTACTGTCTGGCATTTTGTACCTCCTCACCCCCATCGATTGTTCACTGATGCGTCTCCTTCTACCATCGTATCCTTCAGTATCCGCACTCCTTCCCTTTTAGTTAAAGTATGTGCAGTTGCAACTTCAAGAATGTATCCCTGTCTCTCCGTGTGTCACTTTCTTGTCCATCCTAAATGGTAAGTCCTTTGGGGCACGGACCTCTGTCTAATCACAACTGTTCGGCACCACACAGATAGCTGAGCTATATAAACAATAATTAATAATATAGAGCTGGAGGTTTTGGCCATGTATACGGTCACCTACCTTGGCTAGACCATTCCTCCTCATCGCCTTCTGTCAATACCCACTCACCCCCATGCAAATGTTCCTGAACAGATGCCCTCAGCGTTCACTCCCTCTGTGTGGCAGTAGTCTTCAAATCTTATACCTGCCTGACTCCATTTAGAGTTTTCAGTCCAATCATGACCTCTGCAGTCAGATGTTAAACAGATCAATCAGCATTGTGCCCTCTGCAGATGGTGGCAACCTGGCTTTGTCTCCACAAATTGTGGAGGAAAGTTTGGTTTCAATCTTGGTGTTTTTGGTGGATTGAAGGAAGCAGCCGGAATGCTGCAATGGACTTGTGTATTTTGAATGGGTTGCTCTGAGGGGGTGTTGATCTACATTGTAGAGATGTCCTTTTTAAAGGGGGAGCTCTCTGTGGCTTGGAAGTTAACTTGTCAAAAGGAAGGTGGCTCCAACCCAAGCCACATGGCCCATCAGGCTGGTGTGGTTCCTGTGGCCTGTGTTGCACAAGGGAATGATGAGACTAGTAGCATGTCCAACCACCAGACTTTCCCCTACTCATTGAATCCGGTGTCCAGTCACAGCTGGTGGTCATCCAGTGGGAGCCCAAGCAGGACTAGAACCTATAGACTTCAGGGACATAGTCAAGTGCCACAGATGTCTCCACGTTGGTGTGCCAGTGGATAGAAACGTGCAGGAGTCACCGTGGAGGGGAGCATGAAGTGTGGTTTCTCTTGTGCATCCTTTGGTTGCTGCCCCTGAAATCGGAACCATGCTCGTTCACTCATAATGCCACATGGATGGGCTTTTGTCCTGTCCATCTCTAGGTCTGTGTACCCAAGTGTGACACTCTGACTACTTTTCCCTCCTGTAGCGCACAGTCCAGAAAAATGCCAAGTACATCTGCCTTGCCAACAAAGACTGCCCGGTGGACAAGCGGCGGCGAAATCGGTGCCAGTTCTGCCGTTTCCAGAAGTGCCTTGCCGTGGGCATGGTAAAAGAAGGTGAATTTTGTTCCTCCACTGGGGTCTGAGGTGGGATGGGGGGAGTGTAAGGTCATGATGAACACGGGGGGGGGGGAGAATATTTCCCTTTCGGTTTCTAGATTACCACTGCAGTGAGGTCATTCTAAAAGAATAGGTAAGTCTGAGGTGCTTGCTGTCCCATGATTGGCTGCTCCACCAGGCACAACCACCAATCGCAAATGAAGATGGTGGAGCGGTTAAGCTCTTTAAGACTGGGTTTAAGCAAGTGGCAAGAGTGGGAGTGGTCTTGTCAGGAATGTCCAGAGCAGGCCTGTGGCCGCATGGCCACAGTCAGAACAGGATGCTGCAGAGTCAGTGGAGGGGGTGTGCCCTAGGGGAGTAAGGTGTAAGGTCACTCCAGGGGGAGCTGAGATTATTCACAGTGGCGCAGGCAGGAAGGAGCCTCTCTAACCCCCATTTGCACATGGGACATTCAACGTCCCACCCCCATGCAAAATCTGTGTACTGTCAGGGGCTCTGATGGAGCCAGAGACAATGAGCAGAGCTGGGGGTGGTTATGGCAGTCTCTCCCTTCGGCTCTGAACAGGATTTAAACCTGGGACCATAGAGCCTTTTGGGTGACCACCACTCTCAAGCCCCTGCTCTGCCCTTTCCCTGTCTGAGCCTTGTCCTCTTCTCTCCTAGTGGTGCGGACGGACAGTCTGAAAGGACGCCGGGGCCGGCTGCCCTCCAAGCCCAAACAGGCCCAGGATGCCTCCCCTGTCAGCCTCATCACCTCGTTGGTGAGAGCCCACATTGATTCCATCCCCAGCACCACCAAACTGGACTACTCCAAGGTAGGAGGCCCTATGCTGTGTCAGCAAGAGACAGGTGGCTGTCGGGACTAGTGTTCTGATGGCCCAAACAGGGATGGAGGGGAAGCAGTTACTCCAGGAATTCCTCCAGGTTAACAACGTCTGGAGCAGCCAGCCTCCATGTGAGAACACACCCACAGCCACCCTCTAGCATCTTGCTTTTCATTTAAAATGGCAGTAGAGGCAGTCAAAGGAATAGTTTTTTATAGGACCCACTACAGTTAGTGGAGGTAGGCCAGCTTTTGAACCTCATGGGGTCCTTTGTCAGGCGCACGCAAGCACTAGCTATTGTAGTAAAGAGTGACTAATCTGCCTGAGTTTGCAGAGAGCCTGAAAGGATTGCTTCACAACCTTGGAGCAGGGCTGCTCCTGGAAATGCCCTCCCTTGGGTTCTCTTCCTGTTCCTGTTGGGATGGATAATGGATTCCCAGCCAGCCCTGCCCCACCTCATTCCTATGTTTGTTTGGGCTTTCCAGTTCCAGGAATCTGTCTCCTGCCAGTTCGAGAAGGAGGATTGTGTGGACGTGCAGCAGTTCTATGACCTGCTCACCGGCTCCATGGATGTGATCCGGAAATGGGCAGAGAAGATACAGGGCTTCCCAGAGCTGCAAAAAGAGGATCAAGACCTGCTTTTAGAATCTGCCTTCCTGGAACTCTTCATCCTCCGGCTCGCGTACAGGTAACGGACCATGTCCGTGTGGCAGATCTTTGCTCTCTTGGCTTTCCCCTGCTCAAATCTGGCTGCTTGTGTGGAAAATGCCTAAGTTAATCGATGGCCAAGCTGACTGGGGGGTGGGGGATACAACCTCAGGTCCTGGGTTCTCCATAACTCTCTGGGTGCCCTGGAGTGAACAACAGAGGATAGGTCACTTTTAGAACTGATCTGTGGCTTCCCCTGCAACTGGCCTAACCCAGAGTGTCAGGGACTACATCAGGACAGAGAAAGGGTGTGCTAGCTTCCAGGGAGAGGTGATCTTGTAGCTTGAAGTACTAGCTTGGCATCCTTTTGATAACCTTGGGAAGCAGCTTATTGTCCCCTCAAACAGCCCTGCCTCACAGGAGCTCAGGAAGGGCTTGAGATGGCTGGGTGCCCAGAAGCTGTGGTGATGGGCAGATAGCTGTGTGGCCCTGGCCTGTTTCCTTCAGCCAGATGCTACAACAGCTGTTCATGGAAGGGCTATCGACTGCCTACAGCAACCTAGACCCAAACGGGTGCGCTGAGGATTGAGACAGTGACTTGCCCAAGGCCACCTATTGAATTCCTAGCTAAGACCAGAGCTGAACCCTAGTCTCAAAGTCAAATTTCTTATCCTCTAAGCTACACTGGCTTTCACAGAAGCTTCTGGGTGGTGTTGTCTTGGTTAGTCTTGGCCAATCTTCTAATCCTCCCCTGCGTCAAGATCTGGCATGGTGGCAGCCTGCTTTAGTGGCTGAGGGAGATAAGAACACTTGAGTTTCTTGGACAAACCACAGTTTTTGTTTCCAAGGAGACCTCCTGGAAATCCAGGAGGGAGGCTTGGGCACTTCAGAGAAGTGGGTCCATGGATTTCAAGGTGTTTCTAAAGATCCCGCATGCCTGAACTGGTGCAGTTTATCAGGCCTAGCAGGGTGGAGGGCTGCCCTAACGTTGCAGGGATTTGAGCCTGCAGATCCAGGGGTCCGAACCCCTCACATGCCATCTTTGCTTGACCACTTCTCTCCTGTCTGTCTCCAGTGATGGGCCACATAGTAGCATCCTGCTGCCACAGCTCTTTCCTTTGTGATAATCTATGCCCTTGTGCTGCCTCTGGTCCCTCCGCAATAGCACTTTGGCTTGTCTCCTGCAGGTCGAAGCCAGAAGAAGGGAAGCTAATCTTCTGCAACGGGGTAGTACTTCATCGAATGCAGTGTGTCCGGGGCTTTGGGGAGTGGATAGACTCCATCATTGAGTTCTCCCAGAGCCTGCACCGCATGAAGATCGACGTGCCTGCTTTCGCCTGCCTGGCAGCACTGGTCATCATTACAGGTGGGTACTGAGAGGGGCCTGGGAACCGGGAGTTCTAATCCCCAGCTCCTTCTAGGAGACATCATGATACAGAGAGGTGGTTCAGACCAACAAATAATTGCATAATTACACCTTAAATTGCTCTTGCTTTGGATTTATTCACATCACAAGCTCAAAACCAAAGTTGGTGGGTTTTTTTTTGCAATTTATATGCCACCCTCCTCCAAAGGAGGAACAACGGTGGCTTACAATAAACAAAAATGTACAACCACACCAGACAAGAGTTATGACAACCCAGCTCACCCACCCCAACATACTCCCTCCCCCGCCACCCCTGATTTGGTTTCATCCACACTCAGTGATTTCCATTCCCCTCTCCAGACCGGCATGGCCTAAAGGAACCAAAAAAAGTTGAGGAACTCCAGAACTGCATCGTCAGCTGCCTTAAAGACCATGTGACATCCACTGCCAGTGAGCCCACCCGCCACAACTGCCTCTCCAAGCTGCTGGGCAAACTCCCAGAACTCCGCACACTTTGCACCCAGGGCCTCCAGCGCATCTTCTACCTCAAGCTGGAGGACCTCGTGCCACCGCCGCCCATCGTGGATAAAATTTTCATGGACACATTGCCCTTCTGAGGACAATGGGAGAGGCCACCACTCACCCAGCACTCCCTTTTGTGACTGAGGAAAGGCTGGTGTCTCCCAGTGGGGCAGGGGACAGGTTTTTCTGCCCCCCCCTCTAATCATGCCCTCCAGAAGAGGAGTCGGACGTTGCCTTTCCAGCGGTGCCAGAGAAGCATCTGTGAAGCCAGACAGAGGGAGACACAGCCGTTAGCGGTATCTACTCCAGCTTGGCTCTGCCGCTCACACGATTCACAATCTTTCCCTTTCCTTTTTATACCCCGGAGAATCCCAACGTGCCTTCTAGGGTTACCCATGCACAATGCTCCTGTGCTATGCTGCCTTCGCTGCTGCCACACACTTCCCGTGGGTGCCTGGGACCCAGATTCCTAACAGGACCGGCACCCCGAGATGTCCACACAGACCGGAATACCGGCTTGTACAATCAGAGGCGGCTGGAGACTCAGGACAAAGAGTTGCCTTCTCTCTCTTGCTACTGGAGGCACAGCAGCCCACCCCTCCAGGACTTCACCCACCCCTTTGAACGTGGGGAGTGGGATCTTCAAGCTGCTTGTGCTGAAGCATAGTGGGGGCTGGTTCATGCGTGTACCCTGCCTCCCAAGCCACAGCCAAATGTCTTGTGTTTTTTTTTTTAAGTTTGTAAATTGTAAATAAAAAACAGCACTTAAACCTTGTAAATACAGACAGATGAATAGATGGCAGAGGTGAGACAGGACGGATGCTACGTTCAACCTGCTTGCCTTATTGTACGGCGCCTTGACGCGGGCATCTTTTTTTCTGCCTATTTCTCTTGGCCTTTCTATGTATATAAAACTTGTATGTAAAGGGGGGGAGGAGGAACCCAAACCTACAAGATTTTGACATTTATATTTGTGTACTTCCCTGCCCCCTTGATTCCCAATAGGTGACTCCTCATTTCCCCCCTGATTATTAATATATATATTTAATATATTGAATAAAAAATCTAAGTAGCTTTCATTCTCCTCGGCACACTCTCTGCTAGATTGTGGGGTGGCGTTGGGTTGTTTCCCTATGCACTGGTCTGTCAAAAGCTGTCCCCCTGCCCATCGTGTAAGGCAGACAGATGTTGATCTCCTAGTGGGTTACCCAGATCTCATTGTGCATTCACGAGCCTGACACCAAAAATTGAAACCACTGCTTGGCGAATGATTCTTCCTCTGTTGCCTCCTTGCCTACCTCAACTGGTGATGAAAGGGTGTCGAGGCTCAAAGTGCAGTTAGTGTCATGTTTTTCACTCCCAGTCTGCAGAGAGCCTGAATCAACAGCCCAGGAGATAGCCGTCTTGTTCATTCCATATTGGTTTAATACAGCTTCAATATTTCTTATGCAGGGCTGCAGAGGGGCACTGATACAGCCCTGCAAAGCTCCAATATGCATAAGAAATGTTAGAACAGGGTTAAAGTGGAATTAGCATCATGTCTGTATTCACCCTTAGATAGGTATTGGTTATAGTTGTGGTAGCCTCACCCCCCTCAAGGCTATTGGTTCAGGCTCTCTGCAGATGCAGGCAAATGTCAGTCACACTTGGAGCAGCCTCTCCCAAAGGCTGTTTACGCATTGATGATCTGTTCGGTGCACCTCCAGCTACCCTGAGACCTGTTGGTGCAGGCTCTTTGCAAACTCAGGCAGGTATCATGCTCAAGCCACCATCCCCTCTGCTATTGGTTCAAGCCCTCTGCAGAGAGGCAGCTGTAAGTTGCATTTGGAGCAGTCCACCCCCACCCCCACTATGATTGGTCTGGGGATTGGTAGGGATCTTTCTGGTTATTGCATTTGCAGGGGTATGAATGCAGTAAACACAGATCACTGGTTGTTGGTTCAGCTTTGGTAGCTATTGTCTGATGTTGTGGCTTAGCTGCAGTCCACTTGGTCCTTTTGGTGGGTTCTCTTTGTAGCTAGGACAACAGAAGGCTGGCTTTTTCTTCCCTAAAAGGGGGCCTGCACCTGTATATCCAACCTCATTTCTAAAAAAATGAGGCAGGGACTTGTGAACCCAGTCCACAGCCGCATGAGAATTGTGCATCCAAGCAGAAGCTTGCACAAGAGGGCCCTTAGAAGGAACTTTAACTGGCAATCTAGAATTTTGGAGACAACCTAAATTTTTCTCCTGCAGTTAAAATAAATAAACCCCTTGTCCTATTAACAGCAAACCCCTGTCTTTCATCAGTAGTAAATCTGGGGTGGGTTAGAGAGCTACCCCATGGGCATGTAGGGAAAGGGTTAACTTATCAGCCTGTAAATCCTGATTTGTGGGGTTGACGGCGGCGGCATGGGTTCGCTTGAAAGGAGGAATGGGGCTGAGCGGAAGCAGACTTGATCCAAGAACAGGCGGTCCTTAGTGCCTTCGCATAATGAATGGATTAATGTCACCGAGAAGGCGAAGAGAAAACGGTGAAGGCAGGCGTAGGGTTGCCACAAAGGAAGAACACAAGTTGCAGGCCCTGTATTGGTGCTGCCAGTGCAACGTCTGCACCATGTGTTCTTAATGTATCCTAGAAAAACTTGCATATATGGCAACCATGGGTAGGGTGGTCCTGGTACCTAGCTGAACTGCAGCGGGCTTCTTTCTCTGCCAGTGTTAGGAGAGGAAGAGTTGATGCCACACCCAGTCCTTTCAGCCAACCAATAGGCGTGCAGACCCATCCACGGCGCCCATGCTGATGCAGAGGCCCGCTGTAGTGTCCTAGCCTCACTGCCAAGGGACAGGAAGAGCTGTCTAATCGCCCTTGTTGATCTAACAAGCACCAGGTTTCTCTCCATTGTCCAAAGCACCTCTCTCATCTGTGACAATGGGCCATGGAGCAGCAGAGGCTCTTGGCATTCCCCATCACTGACATGGGTCTTCTCTGCCCCTCTTCCTGCCCCCTTTGTGCTGGAGTGGGATTTACTTTGGTGGTTGAGGTGGGTAGTTGTTGTTTGTTTGTTTTTGGGGGGGGCGGAGAGAGAGGAGAAGAGGTGGAATGGTGCTCCTGCCCCCTGTAGCCAGGGGTGGGGAAGGGCCTGGACTCAGTTTGTCTGTGCTTGGGGGTAAAGGGGAGAAACTGGATCCTGGGGCCAGATTCAGACAGTGGGAAGGGAGTACATAAAAACTAGATGTGGGTTGCATATAGGCAGGGTACTTCTCTAAAGAGGTTAATGCCACTGCTGCTGTCTCCTTCCCCCCCAAAAGCTAATTTGCCCCCCCAGCTTCAGCCACAGGCCAGGCTTACAAACCTTACCAATGGTCCCCTCGCTCATCCCCACGGGGTGGCAAATGAGTTCCTTTAATGCCCCTTAAAAGAGGGACCATATTCTGTATCTTATAGCTGTGCCTGGCTTGCTCTAAGACTCGCTTGCTTTTTCAATGCAATCCAGGGTCAGGCTAGCCAAAAACAAAAAAAGAGGGGGAGGGCTTTGGGTTTCATCCGCATCCGTGCCCCCATAGGAACAGCTTGGGTGGGATCTGCACATTGATCCACTGTGGAAACTCTGATGCCCTTGAACAGTAAGTAATACCCTATTCCCGGGCGGCTGCTGCCCATTCTAGGCACACCACCTGTCATGCTGTTGATTTGTCCGCCCCCAAAATAGGCCAGGAATCGTGATCTCCCCTCCCCCTCTTGGACTGGAATGATTTCCCAACCTGGTAGAGAATCAAAGGCTGCTATTGCCCTAGGCTGTGCTGCGTTCTCTCCTAGGTGAGGGTTTTGCTGAGTGGCTTAGGAAATGAGGGCCCATAGAGCCCAGGAAGGAAAAGTGGCAGCAGCTCTGTCTCTTGGGGTAGAGAAGCTGTCAGCTCTCCCCAACAAGGAGGGCCAGAGGTGTAGGGGCTGCTGGTTGGTCCCATGAGTGCCTGCCTGGGATACTTGAAATCAGATCAGCCCCTGAAGGGGCAAAGCACATGTGTTTTCTGCTGTGCCAAGATTTTAAGGCCTGGATCCAGGGGCATAGTTAGGTTGGAATGGGCCCAGGTGCAGGAAATTGACTTTGGGGGGAGGGAGGTATCATCCTTTCCCTTGTTCCCATCTTATTCCTTCCCCCTCCCCCTTATGCCACCCATCTGAATGGCCAAATATGCAAATTTTAGAGAACACTTATGAGAAATACAGGTTGCAGGGTTGCATTGGAGCCACTGCAGCCCTGCAACCTGTATCATAAGTGTCCTCTACAATTTATATATCTGGGCACCCTACAGGCGGGTCCCATGCATGCTGCATGTGCTTCTGTTTGGATCAGCGTCCACCCAGCTGCACTATAACAGGATTTGTGTTCCTCCATGCTCCCTCCCTAGCTTGGGCTTGGTACAAATGTCTCTCCTGTCTCTGATAGCTACACCCCTGCCTGAATCAGTTCCAGGGTTCCCCCCACCCCCGCAGCCCAGTTTCTTCTTCTGCAGAGGTTGGGGTGACCATTCCCTGGCATAGCTGCTATTTGCTGCCCCATCCCATTGCTGAGAGACTAATCCTGCTCCAGTGTTGCTGTTAAGCTGCTGTGTCCTACCCTAGAGCTAGCTGCCTTTCAGCTGTGGACTAAGAAGTGGTCCCCCTCCCCACCCCCACCTCTTTTCCGATCTGAGACCCTGTAGGGGAAAAGCTGCCAGGATGGGACTAAAGAAAACACAAAAGGCGACAGCATCTCAGCCGACGTGAAAATTCCCAACCCTTTGGGTCTGAGTTTCCCCAAGCCTGGTGCCTGTTCCAGCCTGGGGAGCTAGACTCTGTGGGTGTGGAATGTTCCGGCACAAATCGGGAAGGGCTTGGCGTGCCAGCCAGCTGGCCGTGGGTACCTTTTCTCCGGACAGTAGCTGCATTGAGGTCTCTGTGGAACAACACGTGGGTGGGAAGGGACGGAGAGGCAGCCACACACATGTACACAGAGTGGGGGTCCTTAAGACTGGACAGGGGCTAGGGCAGGACCTCACCACAGATTAGACTGGGAAGCAGGCGGTGCCAAGTCCAGATGGCAGCCCCTCGAGAGGCAGGATGTTATTCCCTGGCTACTGACCCCTGCAGCAGAACAGTTTCCACGGCTGCAGCATCTAACCCCATTGCCCCAACTTAGACCTGGTCAGGGTTAAGCAGAGGGGTCCCCTGGATCTTGATCTTGATGCTCCTGTCAATCCATCCCCCCAGGGCCATTTGTCTATTCTTGGCTGGTTTCCTATGACAAGCAGGCTTAGGCAAGTGTTTCCACTTAACTTTTAAACCTTTGTAAACTTATCAATAACATGATTATATTGTGTTGTTGTCTTGGTTAGCCCTGTGAGGATGTCTGTGCGTGCACGTGCATGCACCAGGTTAGCAGTGCATACACATGGATGTATACATGTGCCCAGTTTTCCTGAAGGGCGTGTGCCCCTGTTAGAAAGGGGTGCTCATGTGTGTACAGTTCCCACGTCAGCACGTTTGTGTGCATGTGTGTCCAATTTCCTAGTTAGTAGGGTGTGCTCATGCCCATGTGTGCTCAATTCTTGGGTTAGCAGTGTGTGTTTGTGTGTAAGTGTGCCCAACTTCCCAGTTAGCTGTGTGTGTGTGTATGTCTGTATATGCATGTGCATACACACGTATATCTGTCTGGGCCCTGGTTAACATATGTGTGCGTGTGTGTACCAATTCTCTGATTAGCTGTGTGTGCGTGCGTGCGTGCGTGCGTGCGTGCGTGCGCGCGCGCGCGCTGTGCCTGTATATGCATGTATGTACACTGACTGTGCCTACGTATGCGTGTGTACTATTGTAGAGTTAGCTTTTTGTTCAATAACACACAGCAGATGTTTCTTCAAAACAGAACTTTACTAAGAGCTTGGAAGACATGCTTCCATACTGTACTGGCTGCATGGGACAAGATGGATGAGAGAGAGAAGAGAGGAGACAAGAAGGAAAAAAAAACCGGTTTCATCCCCTGATCCGCCCCTTACTGGACAAGCCCCCTGTTAAGCTTGCAGGGCTTGCAATAGGGTTTTACTTGTGACGGTTGCACAATCCAACACCCCTTCTCAACAGCCACTAGTCAAACCCACTAGGTTCATTCTTCTTAATAGCTTGTGATGGCGTTCCCCTACTAGTGGCTTCATGAATACATCCACTGTCATAGTCCTTGTTCCTGTGAGTCTTCCAGAAAATGGTATTTTATGTTAATGTGCTTGGTTCTGGGGTTGATTCTTTCTGCTTGCACCAGCACCATACATCCTTGGTTGTCTTCCAGGATCGGCGGGGGTCTGTCAAATTTTTGTCCCGGATCATTCAGAAGCGGTCGCAACCAGATAACTTCTTGTACGGCGTGTGCCGCTGCCACATACTCTGCCTCCATCGAGGAAAGTGTCACAGAGGCTTGTTTCCTACTGCACCAGCTGATGGGTCCTCCACCAAGCAAGAATAGGTACCCACTGGTAGATTTTCGGTACGAATGGTCTCCAGCCCAATGTGCCTCCGTATCAGGTCTGACACGGAAGTTGCTGGGAGCCGTAGCCTGAGGCACACAGTCCCTTTCAGGTGCCGTAAGACCCTCTTCACTGCGTTCTAATCCCTTTGGGTCAGGGCTGAGACTTGTCTACACAGTATACCTATTGCCACTGCAATGTCAGGCCTTGGGATTGTGGCAATGTACAAGAGCTTTCCTATCACCTTTCTGTATTGCTTATTGTCTGGCAGCAATAAGCTCAGTTCTTTGAACTCCTTTGGGTAGCTGGTTTCCATAGGGGTATTTGCTGCTTCACACACCCCATGCTGAAACTTACTATCATCTCTTCTATTGCCTGTCTTTGGTTGAGAAAATAGCTTCTGTCATCGTCTCTTTCCATTTGTATTCCAAGCGTTATGTTACCCAGGTTCTTAGTTTCAAAGTTCTGATTTAGAGCTCTCATTGTTTCGCACTCGTCCCCTTCTCGCTCAAAGCATACAATAAGGTCATCAACATAAATTAATACGAAGACCCACCTGCCCCTTAGTCTCTCTGTGTATAAGCACGGATCTACTTTGCTCCTGGTAAAATTTTCCCACATAAGCACCTTGTTTATTTTAGTGTTCCATGCTCTGGCGGCCTGCTTAAGCCCATATATATTTTTATGCAGTTTGTATACAAGATCCAGCCTTTCAACGTCTGCAAACTCCAGTGGTTGTTCCATGTAAATATCTTCCTTCAGCTCACCATTTAGGAACGTTGTTTTCATGTCCATATGCTTGACTTCCATATGCGTTTCTCTTCTGGCAGCTATACTTAACAATGTTCTGATTGTAGTGTGTTTAACTACAGGTGCAAATGTTTCATCGTAGTCTTCTCCGTACTTCTGGGAGTATCGTTTCGCGACAAGTTGAGCCTTGTACCATTCAATATTTTCCTGCGCATTGTACTTTATTTGAAATGGCCATTTACAACCTATAGTCTTTCTCCTGCGGGCAGTGGAGTAAGGGCGTTTATAGACGAGACAAAAAAGGCGGCTGATCCTTTGATCAGCCACCTTTCTTGCCGCTCGTCTATATGCCTGGGCTGCTTTTTAATCCGCGTCGGAGGGGGCAGCCGATCCTGCCCCCTCAGACGCGGATTCCCGGAGTGCCGGCTTTACGCCGCACTTCCTGGTCCCGTGCGAGAGTGCGCATGCGCGG
>QEPC01008474.1:2142152-2254561 GCA_003113815.1 Sphenodon punctatus
AACACTATGTACAAATCATGGGAACAGTGATGGGCACCAGCATGGTCTCCCAATACGCTAATCTCTTTATGGGCCACCTTGAAGAAAACTACCTAGAGAAATGCACAACCAAACCGTTCCTGTACCTAAGATATAGATGACATTTTCATCATACAGACAAAAAGGACTGGACTCCCTATTGGCATTCCACCAAAACTTTACCCATCACCACCACTCAGCCAAACTCACACTGGAACACTCCTGTAATAAGATCAACTTCCTAGACACCACTGCCAGCATAAAAGATGGATCCCTACAGACAGCAATATACAGGAAACCTACAGACCACCATACATACCTCCACCAATCCAGCAAGCAACGTAGACACACCAAGAAATCTGTTGTCCATAGGCAAGCCCTCAGATACCACAGAATCTGTTTGGAGGAGAAAACCCATAATGCTCACCTGGCCACACTAAAAACCATTTTCACAAAACAGGGGCACTGAATTAGAGAAACTGGCTATTGAAATACCTCAAAACAACCTAGTTGGGACCATTAGCTCAAGTGGTAGCTACATATACTTTGCATGAATAAGGTTCCAGGTTCAATCCCCAGCATCTCTCCTTCAGGATACCTGGGGGAGGCCTCTGCTTGGGGCTTGGAGGAGTCTCAGGTATCACACCAGAATGGCCTCTGCTGGAGATCCTGGAAGAGCTGAATTTTAAGTCCCTGCTGCCATGTCAGGTTGTGACAATACTGGGCTAAGATGGACCACTGGTCTGACTCAGTTAGGCAGTTTAAGTTTTGTTTAGTTTAACCTACTACAATACAAAAAGAAGGAACCTTCCAATCATACCCCTCTATTTTTCACATACCACCCCAAACTGGAAGCCATATGTGACATCAAACAACTTCAACCTATACTTGATGGAGATCCTACCCTAAAAGAGATATTTCCAGAGCCCCCTCTTCTAGCATTCAAACAACCCTTCCACCTCTCCCAACTTATTATCTGCAGCAAGCTCCCCTATACCGAGAACAGCCCTACTCCCACAGGAACAAGGCCATGCCAGGACAGAAGATGGAAGAGCTGCCCATGCATTTCTACTGCAAACAGTGTCCAGACACCCTGTGGAAACCCACTCCAAATACACGGAAACTGTACTTACAAATCCAATAACCTGGTCTACCTCATCCAGTGCACTAAATGCCCCCCAGGGAGCTACAAAGGTGAAACCAATCAACCCATATACAAACACATGAACTCACACAGGGAAATGATTATGGACAAGAACACAGTTTCTACTGTTGGCATCCACTTTTCCCAGAATGTCTCCGTCCTAGTCCTGAAAGGCAGCCTTCACAACAGCTTCCAAAGGCGTGCCTGGGAACAAACATCCATCAGCTTGTTGGATACAAGAACCAATGGACTCAACCAAGACATGGGTTTTGCAAGCCACTTGAGAAATCTGCAAGCCTAAACTAATCAGTCACAGGAATCTTCCAGGGGACTACTGATTGACTCTTCCCTCCACCCTTTCCAATGTAACTGCCCCACCCCATCTCTGTCCTTACCTTCCCATTATGTATTGTTCCCCAGTCTTTTTATATGCTACCTTGCTTTGCTTTGCTGTCTGCAGTTCTGACTCCTGATCTGCTTAATGAAGGACCCTGTGAGGACCGAAAGCTTGCGAACCTCCACCAACTGGAGTTGCTCCAATAAAGAGATCGCTGCGCTATTTTGTCTCTACCACCTATTTTGGGGACCAACATGACAAACAACACACTCCCTCCTCAGCTATTCAGGCAGAGAACAAACAATAGTTTACCCAGAACCTAGGTTTGAAGAGAAAGAAAGAAGTCTTCTGAAGAAGAGATTCCCAAAATTAGACAGGAACCAATTACAATTATCCCACCTGCCATATTAATTCTATCCATCACCATCCTAGCCTAATTGTGACAAACTGATATTCCATCCCATTGGCTAACAGCTTCTTGCTTATGATGCTGTTCTTTTCCCCATAACATTCAAATATAGTTAATAATTTCCCCTTTAATTGGTACTGTAATCCAGTTTCTTATTACCTATAGCTATGGTCAGCATCCAGCACTCTCCATCTTGAGAGAGACACAAGTGTGCCAATATTGTCAGTTCTCAGCTGCTTCAGCAATCTGTTCCAGAGCAACCTATAACCAGGGAACATCTGTGTTCACTACGTTTCCCCCCATTGTTGCCAGTAGGGAAAAGGCCGTGAACATGGGTCCTTGCCCATAACCCATAAACTAGTTCTCGAACTCTCAGCTCTTTCTGGGGGAAATAGATGTACCCCAAAAATCAAAATCCACCAAGCAAATGAGAGGGGATGACTCAGTATTTCATGCATTCCTGGTGGTGGCTGTTTCTAGAGACATGGGCCATAGGCGTGATCCAATATGGCAGCTACTGACTTGGTAAGTTCTGTTCTCCTTTGAACCCTGGCCTCTTTATGCCATCTCTCCATAGAAGAAACTTCTCCACCAGCTGATCTAAGAATCCAACTTTTCTTGACTTCACGTTGCAGGCAGCTTAATTGGTTTGGGGAGGGTGAGGGATGGTAATGGATACCCCAACAACAGAAGCATTGATAGGGTCTGAAACAAATAGCCGGCCACCCGCCCTCTCTGAACAATGGCCGTTCTGTCTGGGGCTGACAGTTAGTTTCCAAGGCCGCACAATAGTCAAAAGGGAACATGACGTAAAGGGAGGGATGGAATCCCAGCCTGTTCTTTTCCAGGCCTGGATTCCGGACGTTTTTGTCCGTGTGGGTTTAGGAAATCCTTGGTCACTCTGAAGACAAGGGACGCCTTGCAAAACTGCCACTAGGCCTCCCCTTTGTGTCAGCACCTCCTTGTTGCCACCAGCCAGGCCCGGAGCAGAGGTTTCAATGCTACTGCTTGTCCCAACGCATTGAGAGCCCATGAAGAGGGTTTGCCAGCTTGCCCTGAGCAACAGGAGGACAGGTCCTTTCACTACTTCATGGGGAGCAGGAGGAAGGGGGAAATCGCACCTGTGCAAAGCTGCCTTAGGGCTAATCACAGGCATTTTCCTGCTTGTGGCAATGAGGTGGGATTAGTAACTAGGTCCTATTGTCCCAGGACAGTGGTTTCTGGAGTCATGTGATCCCTGCTCAGTCAGAGCTTTATTTAAAAAGCCTAATCCAGTCTTACCTGCTCTAACCCACTGGGCTACACTCCTCTCTCAGAAAATCAAGGCCTTCCGGCTCCCAGCACCGTCTGTTTCTAGCTCCCCGAGACCCTACTCCCCTGACAAAGTCCTGGTTCCCAGTCCTCCTTTTCTAATACCTTAGACCCTACCCCAGAGAATCTAGGGGCGAATTCACACATGCAGCAATTACCTGGATTTTTAAAAACTGGTTCTCAATAGTTCGCTGTTAACAAGTCCTGTTGCATTCACATGCATGCCATACCGATTTTAAGTACAGCGAAATAATGCATTCAGACCTTCTTGTAGTGCGTGCTTACCCGGCTGCTCAGTGCGATTCAGTTACAGGAAGTGGCCTGTGGGGAGCCAGAAGGTTGCTACTTTGTAGCAAAGTACAACTTTGCTACAACCTTTGCTGCAACTTTGCTGCAACCTTTGCTACAACCTTTGTAGCAAAGGTTGCTACTTTGTAGAATCAGGGAGTAAAGAGGGAGAGCCTGAGGCTGCTGGAAAGAAGCCCCTCGCATTCTCTCCCTGGTTTCTTTCCGGTATCCCGCTGCTGCTACTGCTGCAGCACTACGGTAGAGGCAGAGGCAGATGATTGAAAGTCCCTTGGAGGGAAGAACTTTTTTGGGGAGAAGCATGGAGGGGAAACATGGAGGGGAAGAACTTTTTTGGGGAGAAGCTGGCTGCAGCCTGCACCCAGCGAGGCAACTACAGGGCTCCAGCTGGTCTCACTGCTTCCGGTAGGGGCAGGAGTAAAACAGCGCACTTGGAAGCACGGTTGCATTCACATCAGAAAAGATTACACACTAGTTAAAACCAGTACGATGTTGCTTTCACACTGCTGTTAAGTGCGGATTTATTGAAAACGGACAGCAAAAAGGTAGGTTTGAGTAGCTTTTCAACACGCATTGCTTTAGTGCGATATTGACTCCATTTAATCGAATTTAAGTGTTCAGACAGGCATGAAACATTCGTTGTTTTTTTTAAATCGCACAAATCAGAACGTCTGAATCCCCCCTAGGAGACCTGCCTTCCAGCTACCCCTGCTCTAACACATCATCATTAGTAGTTTCTTTAGTTTTCAGAGCACTTTACAATCCTGCTCTTGTTCACCCTCACAACAACCCCACGAGGAAGGCCATTATTATTTCCCGTTCTGAAGATGAGGAACTTGGGCTGAGACAATGGGGCCATCCTAAACCCCGCAGGCACATGCAAGCCACGCAGATCCCCATTGCAGGCACATTGTGCTGTGTGGGAATCGCATGCATGTGTGCAGGGAGGTCCGCGGGGTTTGAGGTCAGCCCCAGTGGGTTTTATCTAATGAGACTTGAGCCCGCTGCAGTCCATGTCTGGTTCGTGCTGCCCAAGCTCACACGTTTTGTGCGTCCAGCCTAATAAATGGGCAGCCCCCAGTGTGTCTTTCCTGTGCTTGAGGGCAGCCCCCACTGGCAGGGCCAGTGAAAGCGAGAGCTAAGGGAGGGGCAGGGAAGCGGTCACTCCTTGGACGCTCTAGGATTTCCTCCGGTGACTCTATGGTGCTGGCAGATCTGCACCTGCCGAGGTGCTGCCTGCAACCTAATTGGCGGGATGCAGACACATGGTCGCGCATTAACCCGCATTCTCTGGGAGCCCACTGTGAGTGGGAGCTGCGTGACCGGTGGGTGGGGGCCCATGTCTAGTGGTGGCAAACACCTAATAAATGGGCAGGTGGACACCCATCTGGTGAGGGCTCCTCTCTCACTTGTTAACACCCAGTGACTTGTGCAAGGCCACCCAGTGAGTTCATGACTAACAGGACAGGACTGAACCCTAGTCTCCTAGGCCCAACTTCAACACTTTACCCACTAGGCTACACTAGGGTTACTGCCTATGTATATTTTTCCAGGCCACTTGTGAAAATTACATGTTGCAGGGCCTGCATTGATGCCATAGGTGTCACTGCAGGCCCTGCAACATGCATTTTTCATAAGCTGCCTGGAAAAATATACATAGGTGGCAATCCTAGGGCTACACTGACTCTCGCTACACCCCACTCCCCTCCCAGAGAACTCAGGAGTCCTAGCTCCATGTCCTCCCTGCTCTAACCCACCAGACCCCACTGCCCCTGCCTCTGGACTGCTGCCAGCATCAGGCCCCTCCTGGGCAGAGACCAACATGCCCTGTCTGCCAGAGATGACTCCACCTTCAGCCTCCTGCCCTATAAAAACTAGCCAGCCTTCCTGGGGCGGGTGGTAGCAAAGGGTCCCCTTTGATGTTGTCCTTTGGTGGTAGATGTGGGGAGAATGGGAAACAGCTGAATAAGTGTTTGAATGAAAGCTGGAGTTTTGGGGCTCACAGGTTTGGAGGGATTTTGGTATGGCCGTGACCCACTGATGAAGACAGGGGTCAGGGCTTGGTGGGGCAGGGACTCCCCCGGGTGAGGGACAGGGGAGGGGGTGGGCTTATTTGTATATTACGATATTGTGTTTTAATATATAATATATATTGTGTTTACATGCATCTCAAATCCTACAGGAGACAGGTGGGATAGAA
Organism: Sphenodon punctatus; assembly: GCA_003113815.1. NCBI lineage: Eukaryota > Metazoa > Chordata > Lepidosauria > Sphenodontia > Sphenodontidae > Sphenodon > Sphenodon punctatus. Next base: position 2,147,878 of record QEPC01008474.1, read on the forward strand.
ATTTAAAATAAAATGATAATATCTCCTGCTATAAATCAGACAGAGTCTCCTCTGTGGCCACATGGGATTTCTCCATTGACCAGTCGGCTACATCTCCTGAGCTTCCCACCAAGTTTCTCTTCTTGGTTCTCACGCGCATCCCCGTGGCATGTGATCTCCTCGCTGGGAGGGACAGGTCATCCCCAGCCAGCTTCTTTCATCTGCATTTGATTATGTTAATTGATCTTGGGGGAGCTAGCATAGAAAACCAGCCCTGTCTCCCTCCCTGCCCCCAAACCTGCCAGGTCAAGATCTTCCATGGAAAAACACCCTGCTATACATAGCCCTAGGCGTGTCTCTCCTACCCCTGTGAGGGGAGCCTGTCTTTGTGAGAACAGGGGCTTTCCTGGAACAAATCCTGGAGACAGGCACAGAGTAGCACAGATGGCATTTGTCACCAAAAAGCCCATTCCGCAGGGTTGCCAGCTAGGCATATTTTCCCAGGACGCTTATGAAAAATACATGTTGCAGGGCCCTGCATTTTATCTTTGCCCTGGGCCCTGCAAATTCTAAGGTCAGCCCTGGCCTCACTCACAGAAGGTGATCCTATAAAAGAGCTCGTCTGAATTACTTTGTCTTCTTCTGTTATTTTGGGACCAACACGGCGCCCTCTCCCTCTAGACTTGCGCAGTTACTAAAGGTAGTTTTCATAGGTCCTCTTCGGAGCAGAATCTGTGGTATCCGAGCACTTGGCCATTTTTAGTGTACCTTGAGCGGTTGCTGGATGGGAGGGAGGACGCTTAGGTTTCTTGTTGTAGAGTTCCATTGTTAGGTTAGGTTTGACCTCAGGTCTCAGGGCTTTCAAACATCTCCTGGCTCAGGATCAAGCTAATGATACTCAGGGTCAACCAAGTATCACCTTATATTTTACTAGCCTTTGCATGTGCTGGGGAAGGGAAAGGAGCAGGCAGCACTATTTACTTAGACTGAAACTCCTGCTTTGGTTGCAGAGAGAGGGGGGACCCTTGCCCTGCTCCATCTACCCTTGCATCCCCCTTGCCTCTACATGCAGCCCCTAGGTCATGTATCCTACCCCTACCTCCTGTCCCTATCCTTTTATAAGTTTATCAGAAATATTCCATTAAATTTGCAAAAATTTACATCAACCCAATGTGTGTAAATTAATGCAAATTAGAACTGCCAAGGTTTCTTCCCTAGGAGAGAGGGGGCAACCTTAGTCCAGGACACCACCGATAACCTGGAGAAATGGTAGCTTCCAGTAGTGGTCACATCAGAAAGAGGACGGGTGAAAGCCCTGTGTAAAATTAGTATAAATTTTTATTTATAAGATTGCCGCATGTAAAATTAGTATAAATTTTATATTTATGCAAATTTGTGGGGCAGAGGTTGCCAGAAGTGGGCAGAGCCAATCTAATGGTAGGCGTGGCAAACCAAATGGTTAATCCAGTGGTGTGGCTTAACCCAGCAGCAAGGAGTTCCCAGAGTTAACATTGGAGGAAGATTACATTAGTTAACCCTATGAATTCCTTGCTGCTGCATGAAGCCCTGCCACTGGGGGATAGAGAGCCCACTTACTAAGGTCTCATCCCAATGTCTTTCTCCCACTAGTCCCATTTCTCCCTAGCAGTCTAAAAAAAATAGAGCCCAGGCTCACTGTGAGGAGAAGTGTCTCATCAAGCCGGTAACAACAACTAGTGATTCTCCACCATTTCAACCAACTTCTATTTTTCTATTTGTCTTCTGGTTTTTGTTTCCTTTTTTTATGAGAAATAACACCAAAGTCAACCTCAGAAACCTTTGAACAACATTGCACATAAGAACATTGGGGGTAACACACCCAGGTCACCCTTAAACCCTTTGAATAAGTTTGCACATAAAAACATTGGGGATAACACACCCACCTGTCTCTTATACACATCTAGATGTGTATAAGAGACAGGGGTAACACACCCAAGTTACCCTGAAAAACCTTTGAGCAATACCGTATTAATTATTATGATTATAAGCATTTGTATAGCGCCAGCTGTGTACCTGGCACTTTACAGAACAATAAGATAGATGCAGTCCCTGGCTACGGCTTACAATCTAATAGACATGGAGGGGGAGACAAGGAGAGGGGACATAGGGAGAGACACGGGATCAGTAACATTCAAGGGGATGCGAAGTCTCAGGTGCACGTGCTTGGCTTGGTTGCGGTTAGGCAGGAGTCAGCGGGGAGGGCAGACAGTAAATATTGAAGGAAGGTTCTAGCAGGCGTCGGGAAAGGCAGTGAGAAAGAGGTGGGTTTTGAGGAGGGATTTGAAGGTGCAGAGGGAGGGGGGTGAGGTGGTGTGGGCAGGGAGGAAGTTCCAGGCGTGGGGGGCAGCAAGGGAGAAGGGACGAAGGCGGTTAGGGGAGCAGGAGAGATGAGGGAGAGCGAGGGAGGGGAGAGAGGAGGCGTGAAGAGTGCGTGCAGGAGTGTGTAAGGAGACTAGGGCTGAGAGGTAAGAGGGAGCCAGGTTGTGAAGGGATTTATATGTGAATACCAGGAGTTTGTGAACAATGCGTTCTGGAAGGGGGAGCCAGTGAAGCGAGGAGAGGAGCGGCTGCACATGGTCGAAGCGATGGGCAGAGTGGATGACCCTAGCAGCGAGTTTTAGATGGAGATAAGTAGGGACAGGTGAGAGCGGAGGAGTCCAGCAAGGAGGTTACAGTAGTCAAGCCGAGAGATGACCGTGGCGTGAACAAGGGTTTTGGCTGAGGAGACAGAGAGAAAGGGGCGAATCCGAGCAATGTTGTGGAGGGCGAAGCGACAGGACTTGGCAACAGAGTCGATGTAAGGTTTAAAGGAAAGGTGAATATCGAAGATGAAGCCCAAGCTACGGGCCTGGGGAATGGGGCGGATGGTGACCCCATCAATAAGGATGGACAGGGAAGAGGGAGAGGAAGGGTAGGGAGGAAAGATAAGGAGTTCAGTCTTAGCCATGTTGAGCTTGAGCTGGCGTCGGAGATACCAGAGAGACAGTTGATGAGGTGAGCTCGAACAGACGGGGGGAGAGAGGGGGTGGAGAGAGAGAGTTGAGTGTCATCAGCATAAAGGTGGTATTGGAAGCCGTGGGAGGCAATGAATTTGCCAAGGGACAGGGTGTAGATAGAGAAGAGGAGAGGGCCCAGGGCAGAGCCTTGGGGAACCCCAACCGAGAGGGGGAGGGAGGCGGAGTTGGAATTGGGTAGAGACACATTAAAAAGGAGTGGTCAGAGAGGTAGGAGGAGAACCAGTCAAGGACAGAGCCACAGAAGCCTGGAGAGCGAAGAGAGTCCAGTAGGAGTGAGCGGTCGACAGTGTCAAAGGCAGCAGAGAGGTCAAGAAGGTCAAGAATGGAGTAAAGGCGCTTAGATTTAGCGACAAATAGATCATTGGTGATCTTGGCAAGGGCAGTTTCAGTGGAGTGAAGGGGGCGGAAGCCAGATTGGAGAGGGTCCAGGGAAGAGTTGGCAGAAAGGAGATCCAGGCAGCAGGAGTAGACAACATGTTCCAGAAGCTTAGAGGCGAAGGGTAGAAGGGAGACGGGTTGGTAACTAGAGGGGTCAGAAGGGTCAAGGGTGGACTTTTTGAGGATGGGAGAGACAGTGGCATGCTTGAAGGTGGAGGGGAAGGAGCCAGTGGAGAGGGAGAGATTGACATGTAAGGGGGGGGGACGACAGTGGGAGTAATGGAGGTCAGGAGGCGGGAGGGGATTGGGTCGAGAGGGCAGGTGGAGGGGTTGGAGGAAGAGAGCAAAGAGGAGTCTAAAAACACACTTCGAGGCCAGATGCAGAGACACTCCCACCAGCCAACAAGAGGTCAAGTCACACAAATCTCTGCAACATCTTCCTTCTCTCTTAATGTCCCTTTCCCCTTCCCCCAGTCCTATCTCTTCTTTCCTCGCAGTTCATTCTTTCTTCTAGGTTTAGTTTTTTTGTGTAAAAACTGCTCTTCTCTTCACCTTATTTTAATTTCCTCTGGCTCATCCTTTCCTTTTCTACATACAGTCCCAGACGGCCACTCACGAGGATCCCTCTTTCATGCCTGGCTGCCCCCATTGGTAGAGGGGTCTCATGGTTTTGCATAGGGTACTGCTCAGCCCCCAGAAAGGGAGCCTACCAAGATGAGTAGAACCTGCAGCCAATCCTGGAGGCGAATGAAAGCGGGAAACGTGCTCCAGGTCAGAAAGCTGCACTGGAGGTCTCAGGTAGGTCGTGGTGTTGCAACAGGATCCGGGAGAGAGAGTCTGGAGCAGCTGCAGTCCACGTGTTCCTGCTCTCAACTGGCTGCGTGGTGGCGGCACTACTGTGCATGCACGAGGCGCGCGCCCCCAAAAAGCCCACCAGCAGGCTGCAGCTGTGCTCTCTGCATTTCTGCTCTGGGCAGAAGTGCAGAAAGCGCAGCTACGGGCAGCTGGCATGGCCAGACGGTGAGAGACTCAGATGGAAGGGGAAATCCGAACACTTCAATGGTCCGGTTCCCCTTCCATCCCAGACAGCTGGAGCTGTCCTGAAAACCGGGCGGTCTGGGATAATCCCGGACCCCTGGCCACCGTATCCAGAGGTGATCTCTGAGAGGCTGGTTCCACCTCACCATACAGCAATCTGCTGGAGACTAGCTTGTGATGATCTACCTGTAGGTCACAATCTAACTCTTGGCCACCTTTAAACTAGACACTATGCAGCAGGGGTAAAACCCCTGCCAACACATCTCTACTACAGCCACTCTCAACACTGCCCCCCACGCAAAACTATTCAAATTACAAAGGACCAACACATGCCAATCACAGCCTCTGACATACTTCATTGGATGCACTAAATGCTTCCATGGAAACGATTCTGGTGAAATCAGTTCATGGATGTACCCTTGGTGGGGGGGCAAGCAAAAAAAATATTATGGACTCTCTCCAGACAGCAAATCCTCCTCCCTCTTCAGAGATGGTGCTGTATGGATCCAGATTTAAGGGGGAGCAACCAGCGATCCAGAGGTTAAGGGGGTGCCACCCAATGGGGAAGCAGGGGGGGCATTTACCACCCCTTCCCCCAACATAACGCCAGCTGCGGCATAGGGTGCTGTGGCACAGGGTGAGTCCAAAAGCCACAGGAAAAACAACATGTCTTGGCTCTTGGGGCTCAGTGAAGTAACAGTCCCAAAATGCAAGGCAGAAAGCTTCTCCCACTTCGCCTCAAATCCCCATCTCCTGATGCCACCCAAACAGCCCATGCCCCCAGCTGCTGGGAAACTCAAACATGTGCCCAACCGGGCTGGACTGCGAGTCCTCCTCTGTCCCAACCCTGGCAGGGGAAGAGAACAAATGCGTGGCTCGTCGGCCCTGCACCGCGGCGCACCCCGGCATGACAGGTGGCCATGACGGCCAATCACGGGCAGTCATGGCTAGCAGTCATGGCAGGCCCCGATCCCCTGCAGGGGATGGTGGCAGGAAGAGACATGCTGGCCCGCTACGGTCTGCCTGGGCGGCCCTTGGCCCAGGCTGTAGGCTCAGATTCATCCGGGGGACCACATCCAGGCCAGCCACCTACAGAGGCTGGGAAAGCAGCGGGCCCACATCGGGTGGCCTGCAAACAGACACGCCAGTGACTCCCTGGCCCAGGCAGGCCATAGCAGGCCCTGCTCTTGCATCTGTTTTCGCCCTTAGATGCCAGTAGAGAATAGTTTGGCACAGGGGACAACGAGTCCTTAGTCACCATGCCCCCCCACCCCCATGTCATGCCCCCTCGCCCAGCACTGTAGCGAGATTGTGATTGGCCTAGGCCCATCTCTCAGTTATGGCCCCCACTTAGGATAAAGGGGTGGGTCTCCAGGGTCGGGGCAAAGCTTACCCATGAAGGCAGCACTTCCCCAGCTCCCAGAAACCCCCACTCAGAGCAGTAGCAACTCTGCCAGCAAGAACCTTTTCAGAGTGGGTGGAGGAGGGATGAACAATCCACCCCCACTCACTCTGAAAACTTCATTCTTGGCAGGGTCCTTTGCAAGAGGTCTGAGCACTGCTAGGACATTTTCAGAGTGGGTGGCTCTGCTCTCTCCCCCTCTGAAAATTTCCTAGCGGTGGTCAGGTCGCTTGCAAAGAACCCACTCAAGGTTCGGAGCCTGGGCTCAACTGAGTCCCCTTGCTCCATGGTAGTAACTATACGCCTGCCCTTGCCCACATGGGGGAGGGAGCTAGTTTTCTGAGAATGTAGCACTCAACATAAGCAGCGGCAAAGCAGGAAAGAGCAGGGGTTTTAACTCCTAGGAGACACAAAGATCAGAACAGAGAGTTCAAAGAGAGGCAGTAAGAGGCATGTTTGCAAAATACCTCCGTCCTGGGGATTGCTACCCTCTACTAGTGCAAACCTATGCACACTTTTGTGAATGGCAAACTTATGCACACTTTTAAGGAACACTTATGAAAAATACATATTACAGGCCCTGCATTGGTGCCCAAGGTGCCAGTGCAGGCCCTGTAACATGTGTTCTTTTAAGTGTTTTCAAATATGTACCTCCTCCTCCAGGTTTTCCCTAGCTCCTGCTCCCCATAGATTGCTCACCACTGATGCTTCTCCAGGATCCACCTCCTCCCCTTGCAAGTAAGCTAAGGACCTGCACCTGCTGCATCTTCCTGAATGTGTCCCCCTCCCTTGTCTATCACAGATTGTATTGTAAGCCCCTAGGGACAAGGACCTGTCTCTAACCATGATTGTTCAGCACCAGGTACATTCCTTGTGTGATAAAAAGTTAAATAAATAACGCTGTATTTTTACTAGAGACATCAGCCCTGAGGTCCATACAGCCAGGGGGAGCAAAGTTAAACAGGTGTCTGTCCCCTTCCCCCACTACAATAGACTTTGGAGGGGTGTTCCCTCTTCCCTCCCAGCCTCTGTTAGACCCAAGAGGCGGATACAGCCATGAACTGAACTCTCTCTGCCGCAGCCAATTCACACAGACGCTCTCTCTGCATCACTCCCTGTCCCAGAATACTTTGCAACAAACAATGGCTGCCTCACTGTGAGCATCACGGGAGCCCTGCTTATGGCCTGAACCCCTGCCATGTGCCCAAAGTCCAGCCTCGTGCCCTCAAGCGGTGCCAGCAACAGCTGCGGTGCTCACTCAGATTTCTGCATGGAGTCACCAGACCTGCTGCCCCCCCCCCCAGCTCCGATACAATTTGCACCCTCCCTGGAGTGAGTTACACCCAATTTTCACACAGCTGAATAATTAGGGCCTGGATTACGGTTGCTAAGGGACAGTGTCCCGTTGCCCTGCGGCTGCTGATGCCGGTGCCAAGAGGGTATAACCGCTACTGGATCACAAGGTGGGGGCAGGGGGGCTGGTGTCATATTGCAGGAGACGTTTGGCAGCAGAGGAAGGCATACCCATCAAAAGCTAGGAAAGCTTAAGGTGTTCAGGCTGAAGCAGCTTGGCTAGTGGCTAGCTGAAGGCTTGAGTTCGAGTCCTCTTCCTGGCTCCCTGTATGACCTTGGTCAAGGTCATTCTAATAGCTGAGAAATGCTACCACCTTTGTCTGCTTAGACCCGGAGGTGGGGAACCTTTTCGCATCTGCTGGCTACTTTGAAAGTTAGTACAAGCTCTGTCGGCAGGATAGGAGCAGGGAGTGATGAGAATGGGGGAATGAAGGGGAAGGTCCAGAGATCATGGATCTATGCCATCGTAGATTGTAAGCCCCTTGGGGAAAGGTCCTGTCTAATCTTTTTATGGTTCGGCACCAGGCATATTGCTTCTGCTATGTAAATCAATCAGGGTTTCTAGTTTTCCATGACAAAAAATTGGAAAATCTCTGATTAAAAAAACAACAGAAATTCTCCGATTAAAAACTGGAAAATCCACCATAAAAGGGCTGTGAAACTGCTGTAGAAGTCCCAAAAAGTAACTAAAAAGGTCCCCCAAATTGATGGAAAGTTTCAGAAACTGGTGATGAAAAGTCCTGGAACGTGACAAAAATTATGGAAAAAATGGAATGTGGAATCACTGGTACCTTTTCAAAGGTAAAATCTGTGGGAGTCTCAGCTAAAAGGCAAAATCTGCAGTTTTCCATGGTTTTCCAAGCAAAACAGAAGACTAGGAACCCTGGTAATAATAAAATCGTGGTGTGCGCGCGCAGGCCATACCTCCCAACATTTTGAGTTATCAAGAGGGCTAAAGCCCCACCCCCTTGACCAACAAACACCTCCCTTTCATTCAATAAGCACCACCTCTTTGCACACACCCCCACGTATTCATGCAGATGCACATACCCCATACTTTCACACACACTCATACACATGTACCTAGCAGGGGCATGTCTCCAGGAGGGGATGAGCAGTGGGTCCAGTTGCCCAGATATCCTTCAGAAGAGTGAGGGGTGTGGGGGGAAACAGACTAACCCCATCAGTGGGACCCACAAACAGACACTGGGTCATTCTGGTGGCAGCTGCCTTCACAATCAGGGCATTCTCTGATTTGGTGGGGCTATGGGATTCCCCCCCCCCTCCCCAAAGTGGAAAACTGTTTGAATGTATGCTGTAGAGCATGGGTAGGGTACCTTGGGCCCAGGTACCAAATGTAGACCATGGCTAGTTTTCATGTGCTCCCAGTTCCCGTTTCTACCCACAAACACCAAAAGACTGAGTTCAGGGTAAGGGAGCAGAGATGAGGGCATATACCCAAGCAGATGGGACAGATCCTATGGTACAGAACCAGGAACTGGACCCTCTTCTTCGTGAATGCACTCCTTAAACACACCTCTGCCCACAATGTCTGTGCTGCCCTCAGAGGTTGTGCTAATTTTCAAAGTGGTCCCTGAGACAGGATGGGGAAAGGGTCCTCATCCCTGCTCTAGACCAAAGGCTCCCAAGCCATGGGTTGCAATCCTGAGCTGATATTTGTATGCTTTACTCGCCTTGGATCATGGGATTCTATTTAAAATCTCAAAGTGGAGCAACAGGCAAAAACACAAAGAAAATATATTGAGATCTACTGCTCTTTACTGTAACAACTTGCAAGGAGCAGCTGCATGCATTGGAACACTGCAGAGGAAGAGCTGACAATCTTATTTCTGATCCCCACTTTAACACCACTTCTGTTCACAAAGGGTAAAAACAGACACGTGACGGTGACCTGCTTACACCTGGGAGCCACCAGCACATCTGTTTTGGCACCACCAGATATTGGCTCGTGTCTGCCCCAGGGTGGGTAGGCAACTGCCCCGAGCTGTGTCCTTGGAAAATCTCCAAGGTCACAGTCCGGGCTAAGGACCGGCCATGTGAGCCAATGTGGGCTAGCAAACTATGGCCGGTTGCCAAGGCAGCCTGTCATTGGCTGCCATGACTGTCCATCATGGCAGGAATGGGGCGCTGGGAACAGGTGGGGCTGCCACCCGCATGTTTGTTGTACTCCCTGCCCTACCGAGCTTTGGGACCAGTGTGTCAGGCTCTGGGGTCAGGAGCCAGGGAGAAAAGGAGGAGAGAGAAGGGCGGGTAAGGGATGGAAGGGTTGGCCACTATGTCAACACTAAAACCTCTCCGCTGTACTCCGATATCCAGGAGACTACGCGCTCAGCACAGACACTAGACAAGCTGGCCTAAGACAACGTACGGCTCATCATCGAGGCCACCGGCCTTCGAGGCTGGGAAGGGGCCACCAATGGAGGTAAGCTGGAAGGGGGAACCAATGACTGGGGAGCGGGAAAGGGGGAGCCAGGAACAAGGAGCTCGAAGGGGTACCCAGGGATAGAAGAGTGGCAGGTGGAACCAGGGACAGGGGAGCTGGGGGGGGGGAAAATCGATGACTGGGAGCGGGAAGAGGGAGCCAGGAGCAATGGATGTCAAAGGGGTACCCAGGGATAGGAGAGCTGGAAGGAGGAACCAGCAAGAAGGAAGCTGGAAAGGGAAACCAGCAACAAGGAACTAAGAGGGGTAACCAGCAACAAGAGAGCTGGAAAAGGGAACCAGCAACAAGGACTAGGAGGGGTAACCTGCGATAGGGAGCAGGCAGGCCCCTGCTGCCCCCAAGGGGAACAGGGAGCCCAGCCAGAGCAAGGAGGAGAGTCCACTCCTACAAGCAGCAAGGGATTCACAGGACAAGAACACTCACACACAACATAATCACAAGGGAGGGGGGCCTGGTTAATGCTACACCCGATCCTGGGAACACAAACCCTGGGAAGAGCAGTTGCTCCACCAGCTTCCTGAGGCCCCCAGGAAGTCCTAAATACCTTTTGGAGACCAATCAGGAAGCTAGGAGACAAGCCCCCAGAAATGGCAACCAGGTGCGCAGGGGCGGGACACGCACCAGGCAGGGAAAGACAGTGAGGAGGATGAAAGCACCATCTATCAAGGCATCAGGTGGCACAAGCCACTCCGATGATGCCCCCCAAATGGCCAAAGGTTCAAGACCGGGCCGTGACACAGTGGCATAGCTCTCTGGCCGCAGGCATATTAGTTTTGTGCCACAACCTGGCCCCGGCCATGTAAGTTGAAGTTTCCTGCCCTGGGGAGCTGCCGCCCGGCCCCCACATGTCTGTTTTTACCCAAAGTGAGTGGAAGAGGCTGTCGTCGGGGTTGGGTATCAAAGTGTGTTCAGGCCAGGGAGACCAGTCTGAAAAAGCCAGAGGATGGGCCAATACTGTGTTCAAAAGACATGCCAGATGGGGGGCAAAACACAGCAAGCCAAGGGACTTTTGTAGCCAAAGTCAGAGAACCAGGCCATGCCAGGTTGGGTTGGGAGCTGGGTTAGGCACCAGGTCAGGAGGAGAGCTAGGGCTGGGCCAATCAGTTGGAATGCAGAGATCAGGCAAGGGAAAGAAAAGTTAGCCTTGGACTAAGCACTCCCATGCAGCTCCAGAGTGGCCAAAGCGTTTGCCTGGCCCCCTGCAGACCTGAATTCAAAACTGCAGCAGGTTCTCACAATGGGAAAGGTAGAGTTATAACCCTTGGAAAAACAAGAAAGCAAAGAGAATTTTTTACTCCATGCGGAATAAAGAGAGTTAAGAAATAACCAGCAGAGTCCTTCCCAGCATGCACTTCCAAGGCATCCTTTTGACTCCAGGCTTGTGTGATCATTTGCAAAGCAAGGTAGTTACTCCAGGGGTAACAACCCCAAGGGGGTGGGGAGTAGCCTGCTTGTACAAACACAACCCCAAAGGGGAAAACTAACACTGGAATGGATTCTCCCGACTCCTTCCATCGCCAACACCCACTGTAAGGGACCGGCCTATCACTCCCCTCTGCAGATGGCAGCAGGCTCCCCTGTGCTGCCAGCATGCTCTAGCTGGGTCCAGGCTTTCCCATCTAGGGCTGCCCTGGCCACACACCCTAGCCTCCCAATTGGCTCTTGCCCCAGGCTTTCCTTTGACCCACCCAGCTTCCTGATTGGCTGCGTGCCAGTCCACAAGGCTGGTCGGTAGGCACAAGATACTGGGTAGATTATCTGCTTACCTATCCTTCCTGTTCCTGAATCTGCCCCGCCCCCTGGACCTTGCTTGGACTCTGCCCTGATCCAGCCTGGACCTACTTCTAGCCCCAATTAGTGCTGCAGCCACCTATGCAATTTTTAAAACAAGGTTTATGAAAAATACATGTTGCAGGCTCTATGGTGCCAATGCAGGCCCTGCAACTTGTTTTTCATAAGGGTTCCTTAAATATTTGCATAGGTGGCCACGCTAGCCCTGATCCGCCATTGGAGCCTGATGCACCCAGGTACACCCATGCACTCGTAATTCACTCTCTGGCTGCTGAGAGCTTGGGGAGCAGGGGAAATGTGGTCATTTGATTAGGCCCCCACCCCCCCCTCCCTTTGAATCAAGCAGCCCAGAAGACACCCCTCCAAGCAAGGTTACTCAGCAATGTCATAGTTGCCCCTGCCGATAATTTTAGCCTTGACCTGCCTATAAATTAATTCTCCAGCCGCAGCTGCAGGAGGAGAGAGAGACTCGGAGCCCGTCTCCTTCTAACTGTAAGAGGAGGAAGACGTGTTCTTTCTCTTTCTTTTCCAGTACATACTGTCCTGGCACCAAACCTCCTTCTCCCAGCTGCTCCGAGACATGGCCAGAGAGTCTGGGATTACAGGACTACAGGATTACAGACTGCACAAGGAGGAGATGCAATCACTCCCCATAAATCAGGACCAGCCCTTCAGATGACCTTGTAGGGAGAATCTCCACTTGCAGTGTTGGGTCCTTGACACATGACAAACGCCGGATCCATCCAGTAGGGTGCAATGGCGTGTGTGTCTACAGGGGCATCCTGTAGTGGGCAAAGAGCTGGCTGCGAGCCCCTAATGGGATGCAGAGGCAAAAAGTGGCTGCTTCTGCCATCAAATGGGGACCAGCAAACGAGTATTTATCCCCTCTGCTGAATGGTTCCAGTGCATGGCTGCAGGGCCCTGGGCCCAGTACTGGCACCTGTGCATTTAAAAGGACATTGGCGGATTTCGAGTGGGGACAGAACGGAGCTTTAGAAACGGCTCAAAGGAAGCCCAGCAGGAAACGGAAGGAGCTGGGAACACGCAGTTCCCCCCAAAAGACTAAGGTGGCTTGAGGCAGAAGCAGCTGCAAATTTAAACTTGATGAACTCTTGAAAGAGATACTTGATCCAAGCGGAAGTTAATGGCCTACTTAATCTCCTAAAATCACAGAGCTGGAAGGAACACCAAGGGGCATCTAGCCCAGCCCATTATCAATAAGCTGGATACCCTGTGCCTACAATATCCTTGAGACTTATTATTATTAATTATTGTTTATTAAGCATTTATATAGCACCAGCAGTGTACCTGGCACTTTACAATTGTTATTAATGGTGACTGGTCTGCATCCATTGGGCTTATAATCTAAGGTAGACAAGGGTGAGGAACACAACTAGAGACAGACACACACATTCCCATGTTACAGATGTGGCACTGAGGCGGAGAGGTTATGACTCGCCCAAGGCCACCCAGGGAGTTCATGGAACTGATCCATTCCCGGCTATCCGCTTCCAGACCCTGATAGTCGGAGGTCTCGTCAACCCAGCAACTTGACTAACAGCGTCCTGGGAGGTCAGGGGTGGGAGCTGCTTTGAAAATTAGCATAAACTCTGTGACTAGGACAGGAGTTGGGTGCAGGGGGTGAATCCAGATCTTTGGGACTTTGCCATGGATCCACAACCCCACTTCTGGCGTGCATGCCCTCATTTCCATTCTCCCCTGAATGCACCTTTTCAGCGTAATGGTAGGAACTGGATTCGTAGCCCAGATCCAGGAATCAGAAAGAGGCTAAATGAAAAAACAGATGTGAGCCAGATTGGGATAACTGGCTGGACGTTTCCCACCACTGTGCTAAGAAAACTCTTCCTCATGCTCAGCCTAAACATCTTCCCGTTAAAGTTTAAGCCAACAATTCCCTGTCTTCAGTGGCCGCCGGAGTAGGTTTGCCAGATATGCAAATTTTCTCAGGACACTTATGAAAAATACATGTTGCAGGGCCTGCACTGGTTGCTGCTCGGCACCAATGCAGGGCCTGCACCCTGTGACACCGAAGAGAGTATCAGAGCACCATTTTTCTTAGAGCTCTGTGCACACTGTGTAAGCGTCTGAGGGGGTCGGGCTTGTTAGCGGAGGGGCAGAGCTTATTATCCAAGGAGGAAGGCCTCTCCCTCTTTGGCTGCTCAAACTATTGGGAGCAGTATGCAGCAGCCTTTTTAGGGTGGCCATAGAGGCACATTTTTAGAGGACACTTATGAAAAATACAGGTTGCAGGGCTGCATTGGTGCCAGTGCTGCCCTGCAACCTGCATTTCTCATAAATGTCCTCTAAAATGTGCCTCTATGGCCACCCTACCTCTGGTAGTAACAGAAGGGGATTCCCTGGCCCGGGTTCGATAGACAGGGTGTTGGATATGATGATCTAGAAGTGGACACTTCTGAACATATATGTTACCCAAATACACTCATTCCATCCCCTTCCTGCATACCTCGCCGCAATTCATCGGCTCCCAGGGGCACCAACCCAGTCTACGAGCACAAGGAAAAGAGGACCCCATCCCGACACCCCCTTCAGCCACCTGTTAACCATCTCAGGGGGAAGGGAGAGCAGCCCCCAGACTTGCTGCCACTGGGTCCTCAACCAACCTTAGCAGCCGCCTGACCTCACAACAGGATCTAAAAATACAGGCCTCTTGAAAGGGGGAGGCAGTGCAGGCGCTCGGCCCAGCTGGGCAGTAATTCAAGGGTAGACAGCCCCAGGACAGGAATAGAACCAGAGGAAGGGGACACATGGGACACAGACTGGGGGAGAGACAAGGAGGGGGTACAGAATCCTGCTCACAAACCATTCACCCCTCCCCCTTATCTAAGCGATCTGTTACTATGTTAGTTGCCATTTATGCAAAATTTTAGAAGATACTTATGAGAAATACATGTTGCAGGGCTGCACTGGAAGCAATGCAGCCCTGCAACCTGTATTTCCCATGTGTCCTCTAAACATTTGCATATATGGCAACCCTACCCTAGGTACATGCCTTCATCCCCATTCCTCTCTCCATCTAACCTCGCACACCCCTCTAGATATCCCTGTACACCTCCCTTCATCCATCCACGCACCCACCCACCTGCCCATAGACGCTTCTCTCTCTCCCTCTATCTCCCCGTCCTCCCTGGTTCACGCCCAGAGCCGGATCCAGACAAAAGCCAACTTTGCAACTGCACAGGGCCACGATGGGCTCCATGGATAAGCTAGAAACAACAACAACATCTGCATAACATCTGGGCCTCCAACACAGGGAGTCTGGTCTCTGAAAGGGAGGCTATATTTAACTGAATATCAAAAATAAATTAGGCTAACACTTTTTCTAATGGATGAGTCAGTGGGTTAAAGGAGGATGTGTAACTAGGGCGATCATTGATCCTGTTTGATACAGGAAAGTCCCGTTTTTGGATGGGTTTGTTCGTTGTCCTTTCTCTACGTGTTTTCCCCCTGTATCTTCCACATGCTGCCGGCGCTGCTACTTTCACCCCCACCCCCGGAAGTCATGATCTAGCATGGCTTCTGGGTGGGAACAGCAGCACGTGGACTCAGAGGTGAACCAGCAGTCCTAATGTTATAGGGTGGGGTGGGGCGGAGCGCTAGGGTTACCACACAGCGTCCAGATTTTCCAGGACAGGAACACTTTTTGTGATCCGCCCAACCCCATCTGGGTGGATTTTTAAAATATGCACCCATGGCCGGGATTTTGCTGGTACCGTTGTTTCTAGATGCTGGGGGGTGATGAGGTGCCGGACACATGTTCCTCTGGCTCTGCCCCTGCTGTGGCTCAAGGTTCTCATGGCAAGACCAGTCTCTCTGTACCAGGGGGCCTCTCGCGCACTCTGCCCGTATATACCTCTGTGGCCTTTGCAATTTGCTGCCCTTCAGCCAGGGACCTGTGTTCACTGCACCAAAACATCTTAAATTCTGCAACCACTTAAGCCAAATTCTGCAAATTTACCATGCCTATTAATATTTGCATAATTAACTTGATTTGCACAATTATGCAACAACGTATACATGCACATTTGCTTACCAGCATGCTTTTTTAACAGGTTTGACATAGAATCACAACTTTGTTAATCAAACACCACTCAAATCCTCTGTAATTTCAACACCCCAGACCTCCCACCTCATGTTAAAGTCCCAGACCTCCCTCACCAAACCACCCACCCACGATTCATCTCCCAGGGGCCTATTCACCCTCAGGGATCACCGTCACACCTCCCTGACAGACGGCAGCTGCAGCAGCAGTTTTAGTTTAGGGTCAGGTAACAAGTTTATGCCTGAGCCAGGATTTAAAGATCCTGCAGACAGTGCCCACTGCAGTTTCACTGCAATTTCAGCCTGGCACTGCGAGGACTGGCTGATTATGCAAAAATCTCTACACATTGCAGCAATGCAGTCAACGTGGTTGCCTGCCTTCAACTCAGGGATGATGCTGCAGCTATTTTCTCTCGGACTGCCGAATACCTGAGGGGGGGGGGAGGGCGGAGCTAGGAGGTTGAGGGGCTCCGAGACAAGACTGGGCCGTTGGCTCCCGTCCCTGAAGGTGACTCGTGAAGGGTGCATCGGAGGGTCAAGCCGGTAGCAGGTCGTGCTGGAAAGTGATGCAATCAGCAGGAGATTATTTTGGGCCCTGCTGACACCTCAGTCCATCACTCTGGCAAGCCAAGCTCTGGGCTGTGCGCAGGGGAAGGGACACCTGTGAGTGACCCACCATGTCACCACCTTTGGAAGCCACTTCTGGAAGCAAAACGGGGCCTTACAGAGTCAGCAGTGTCCAAGAAAGCATCCATTCCTGGGCCCTGCAAACCATTACACTGCCTGCCAGTTTTGGAGATTCCCCATGCATGTGCGTCTGCCTAACTTGAGGGGGTCCTGGGTTTGGGTTTTTTTGGGGGTTTTTTTTTGGGGGGGGGGGGGACACTGTGCCTGTGGGATTATGGCATCATCACTCAACTGGCAAAGCAGTGCGAGATAGGGTTCCCAATAGCATCCACATCCATCAGTGTTTGCAGCTTCGAACCTTCAGTTCAGTTCATCCCTCTGTCACTTTGCGATATCGGTCACCTTAAAATTTTGGTATTCCGTTATCATGGTGCTTTATGCTTTCAGTGGGGCAATTTGGCTGTCTTTGACAGGGGCCCCCATTTTCACCAGGGCAGAGTGCAGGAGCCCCCACTACTTACTTCCCAGATGACCACCTCTCAGGTCCTGCAGAAGGTGCTCCCAAGGGGGTGGGGCCACCAGGGCTCTGCATATCATCTATGCACTGGGCCTACTAATTCTAAGGCCGGCCCTTCCCTACCTCCCTCTTCTAATCCATTAGCGCCCCCTCTTCTCAGCAAGTCCAGGAGTTTTGGCACCCAACCCCTCTGCTGAAACCCACTAGCTTCTCCCAACTCCCAGAGAACCCGGGAGTTCTTGTTTCCAGCCCCTCCACTTCATTCTAACCAGTAGACTTCATTACCTTCTCAAAGCTGTGCTCCCTGTTATTGACCCGCTGACGTTGCCGGGTGGCTGTCCTCCGCCCACGTTTGGTGAAGACTGGAACAAACAATACTCACCCAATCATGTTCCAGGACGTGGTCTGGGTTCAAGGGTCCATGACATTTTCAGTGTGATTCCTTAGATTCGGGATGGAAAAAAAGAAAAGAAAATGGAATATTTACCATCTGATTATTATAATTATAATTGTGTTGGCCTAAAGAGAGGGGTTAACTACATTAAGGCGTGAAGTGGGGCTGAATCGCAATCTCATTTTTTTCATGATACTTGTCGAGAATCAAGCTTCTCAACTCAATTCCCGCGAGAATCGAGTAAAGCCCTGGTTCTGGACAATTTCTAAATCGAGATTTTTCTTCTTGATTTTCTTACCAGAGGCACACGTGTGCTCTGTCCCGTGTCCCGCGTCTGTCTGTCCGTCTTCTTTTCTGCAGCCACCAACTCCACGCTTGGGGGGGGAAGAGAGGACAAGAAACATAACTACACATGCACCGCCTCATGAATGTCACTTCCCTTGCCCCTCCCTCTGGTTCCCCCTTCCCTGTCTCCCCTCCCCGTCTTTAGATTGCAAGCTCTCGGGCAGGGACCGTGTCTAGCACCAGGTACATTGCTGGCGCTATATAAATGCTTATAATAATAATAATGCCACCAGGACATTCTGGGATACTGCTGGTGCCATTTTGGAAAAGGGCTGCGCGTACTCAGAATGGCCCGACAGCCACCTGCGCAGGCACAGTGGTTTCTTTTCTCACACCGTTCTCGAGTCCCACGAGATTCTTGTGAGAACCAAATCGATTCTCGTTTCAGCCCTAGGTATTTGGCTGAAGGTGGGGAAACAGTCTCTAATGCAGGCTGTGAGGAAAAAGATGGCTCGTGTGTGTAAGTCCAGGCCAGGGTGCTGCCAGAGGGTCCTTTTGTTCCCTCAGCGTACTTCACCTCACAGGAGTCTAACCCGAAAAGCCTGAGTAAGGAAACCGTAAGGGAGACTCCTGAGCTTCCGTTTAACAGTTGATTCAAAATCCTCCAATCAGTAAAAGGCATAGAGCCACCTATGCCATTGTCTAAGGACTAATTCCACCAATAGAATCCAAGAACAGTGTTAACCAATAGGGGGACACCACAGCTGAAGGGGAAAAGGCGGGAAAACATCTTTACTGCCATAGGGANCCTGTCAGAGCCAGGCGTAAGAGGCTTGCTGAGAGCACTCGGCTGCTACTGCACAGGGTGGGTAAAGGATTCTGTCACCTGTCAGAGCCAGGCGTAAGAGGCTTGCTGAGAGCACTCGGCTGCTACTGCACAGGGTGGGTAAAGGATTCTGTCACCTGTCAGAGCCAGGCGTAAGAGGCTTGCTGAGAGCACTCGGCTGCTACTGCACAGGGTGGGTAAAGGATTCTGTCACCTGTCAGAGCCAGGCGTAAGAGGCTTGCTGAGAGCACTCGGCTGCTACTGCACAGGGTGGGTAAAGGATTCTGTCACCTGTCAGAGCCAGGTGTAAGAGGCTTGCTGAGAGCATTCGCGCTGCTGGGACCCCTTTTACACTGTACCATGGAGGCATGGAAACTGTATGGGAATTAGCTCAGGTGGGAACGCGCTCTTCCGCTTCTGCCCCACAGCACCCATCCGGAAATGCTACTTTGGGGGAGCCGGGCCTGCGGGAGCGTTCTCTCGGAAGAGCGCGTTGCCACGTGCGCCAATTGCGGAGAGAACAGAGCCACGTTTGCTCCGACGGGCGTTGCCCTGCCTCCCGGGTCATGTGTGAAAGTGGCCCATGCGTTAGTGACGTTTGCTTCAGGAGAGAGCTTTTTCTATGCCCCATTCGGGGTCTCTGCTTGATGCGGAAAGGAGAACCCACATAGCCGCTCAGCCTCTTCCGAACCGCCTTTGCGTTGCTCCCTGAGGCAGACATATAGCCGTGTGTGCGTGTGTGTTTCTGCAGGGCAGACCACCCGTAAGGGAGTGGGGGGCAGTAGCAAGCAGGAGCCCCATGGCAGCAGCCCAGGGTGCCACAAGGGGATAATTTTATTTATTAAAATAACATTTTATTAATAAAAATAAGCATGTGGAAGGGGTTATGGGGGGCTGGAAGGAACTGGGAGGGGGTTTTTCATTTTATTTTTTCCATTAAAAACATATTATAAAAATTCACTGTGCATGTACAATATTGCTGCCCTGGCCATTCTGTGCATGCCTTTCCAAAATGGTGACGGCAACACAGGTGCCACTGTGGAAAAAGGTAGGCAAGCGCAGAATGGTCTGGCAGCCATTTTTTGCATGTGCAGTGATTTATTTATTTTTTTTAATAAAAAACAAATTAAATCAGTGCAAGGGGGGAAGAAATGGTTAAGGAGGTCGTTCTGCTCATGCACCCCCTTTCCCAAAATATGGCACCTTTTTGGAAAAGGTCAAACAATAAATTTTAGACATTTTAGATAGGAATCATTGTACTATAATAAATCATCAAAGGCTATCAATTCCACACAGGGCCCCAACTTTCCTGGATCCAGCCCATCAACAGAGCTTGAGACACCGGCAGTAGCACAGGTAGGCAAAGCAGCAAAAACAGGTGAGTGAACACCACACTTTGTTATTGGTATTTTAGGGTTTGACTTTGTACTGCTTTATTGGGTATTGTTTTTCAGGGTTTGTACTGTTTTATTGTATTTTGTATTGTGGAATACAATATTGTGTTACACATATTGTACATTGTATTGATTGCATTTTACTGACTCTACTGTTTTGGTGCATTTTTGTAAGAGGGTTCTCTATCTCCCAGGGGCATAACTTCACACCACAGCAAGGAGTTCCCAGGGTTAACTAATATAATGTCCCTCCAACATTAAGCCTGGGGCTGCTGGTTTAAGCCACACTGCTGGCTACAACATGGGAGACTTTCAGAATCTTTTCCAGGGTCACTAAGTTCCCAATCCACCCCTGCATAGTGCCTCTAGGGTCTACAACACTTGGCACAAGGGCACAGGTAAGGGGGGGGTGGCCTGAGGAAGCATTGGGTCACACTATGCAAGGGCCTCCCACCCACTTCCCAACTAATCCTCCTTTTCATCACTGAACCCCCCACGCCTTTCTCAAAGCACTCCTGCTTCAGCCCCCACAACTAATCCCCTAATAGCACTTCCCCCTCAAGTTCTCATACCCACACTCCTCACCTCAGCCCCCATAGATGTGTGCCCCACCAATTCCCCTCAAAGACCCCACATCTCAAAGCCTTTACTGTGTCCCCAAAAACCATCCTTCACAGCCCTCCATAGGTGTGCTCCCTACCAAGTCCGCCCTTTTCACAGACACTAAACAAACACTGATAAAATGGGTGTTACATTTTGTTATACATGTTGCAGGGCATCTATAGAACACACCTGCAGCATGTATAATAAAAGGTAACACCCATTTTATCAGTGTTAGTGTGAAAAGAGCCTTCCCCACACAACAGTACCACCTCAGCCTCCCCCCCCCTCTCCCCCATGTCCCTCAACCCACTCCCATCTCAGGCTCCCTGTAGCTACATTGCCCCCATTCGTCTCCCTCCAAGCACAACCACTATGCCTGCTTCCCCCATTGTTTCCTGGGTCACCAGGAGCTGGTGACATCACCTACAGTGGGCCCAGCAAGCTGGGTGTCAGGTGGCAGTAGCAGGTATAAATAACCCAGGCACAGCGCCAGCCGGACACCCAACACTAGGGGAGGAAGGGGGGAGACAAGGGCAAATATTTGACAGGATGGCAGGGATGTCCCTTGGAGAGGCACAAGGCCTTTCTGTAGCCGGGAAGGGACAGGAAAACCCTCCAGTCTGAATGACAGGGGAGGTGGAGGCAATGGTTATTTGTACCACCCTAGGCAAAAATGTATATATTTGCTGCGCTTGAATGCCAGGCCCCAACAGCCAGAGCCTAGGGAAGAAAGGAGAAGAAGATAGGGAGACAAGGGAAAGGAGGCAAAGGAAGTAACAAGAGAACCTCTCAACCACTCTCTGATACCAGGGAGACAAAGTGCTCAGCATAAGGGCCAGACAGGCTGGCCTAAGAAAGCATTCAACTCATCATTGAGGTCAAGGAACAGAGAACTAGGAAGAGGGAAGACAGGGAGCGAGAAGGTAGAGGCAGGGAGGTAAGACAAGGGGAGCAACAGGGGACTACAGGGAGTGAGTTAGGGAGCAACAGGGGACCAGCAACAGGGAGCAAAGGACCAGAGACAGGGAGCAGGGAGCCCAAGGCAAGGAACTGGGAAACAGAGCAGAGGGGAGCAACGGGGAACTAGAGACAGGGAGCAACAGAGGACCAGAGACCAGCAGTGGGACAACCAGACCTGGAGGAGCTAAAGTCCAGGGGGCAGCTAAAGGGCTAAAGAACCAGCAACATAGGGCTGAGAATTCAGGGACAAGGCCCTAATGGGATTGTGGCCAAGGGGGAAAAACAGTGAGGTTACAGAGAGAGACAAGAGATGACCACAGGGCTGGGCCTCCTCCTGACAGACAAACAAAGAACAAGACACACAGTGGGGGTTTCAGGGTATAAGGGAAACAAATCAACACAAAGGCAAGGTATGAGATGGGACCAGTCAGCATACATCCCATGAAGTCAGACAGAAATGGGAGGAGAGCTGGCCAAGAAATGCCCCAACAGATAAGAAATACACAGGACAAGTACCAGCACAAAGGGAAGGGCATCACACACTAGGAACACAAAGGAGACACAACACCCTAAGACTTACCAGTACAACACTGACACAAACAACAGCAAGCAAGACAAGAAGGCACAGGGTCATGGGCCAAGCAAGAGTCAAGAAAAAATGACCAGAAACTCCACACCTGCCACACACCCCTCAGCAGCCCTAAATACTCCACAGAGCCAATCAGACTCTGGCAGGTGAGCCCACACCCTCCACCAGCTGTGTGTAGGGCATAGAGCAGGAGGGAGAGGGAGAATACCAAGAGAAGGAAGGGAGCCAGTCCATACAGTCATCTGCTAATAGCACAGGAAGCAGGGAGACCTTCAGACAGGCTCTAAAACTGGGGGTTCAAGGCCCATCCTTGACAGTGAAAGCCTAGACAAATTATCCAGCCTGTGCCGGGGAGTTTGAGTCTCTTTTTCCTGCTACTAGGGACATGTTGATCCATTTCTGCTCCCAGGCTACTAGCAGGCCTGAGTTTATACTGCCTGCCCCACAAGCAAGGCATCTCCAACTCGGTGGGTGAGAATACTTAGACAAAGGCTGCTCCCCCCTGCCTGGGCTGCAGCACTAGCTCCACAGAAGCAGAGGAGCACCAGTTAGCTTCACCAGAGACAGGGACTTCACTAAGGTATCAGAGAAAGGACAGCTAGGGGAGGGGAGAGGAGGAGGGCAGGGGCTGTGTGGCCAAGGTGAGGGGTCCCCAATGGAAAAAGGATGGGGGCTGAGAGGGAGGTGGGGCAGGCTGCAAGGCGAGTAGTGGGGAGATCTGGAGACTGTTGGGAAACTTGGGCACTATGGATGTATATATATATACCGAAACTTTTAGCTCCAGCTTCAGCATCATCTTTTTATCTTTCCATCTACCATTATTAAATTATTGATTGACTGCATCCTCCTGGGATCCAGACCTTCCTTGAGAGTTGTGCTGTTCAGTTGCTTTCCAAGTCTCTCTCTCTCTCTCTCCAAATACTTTTTATTATCCATTAAGTAATACAAAACTTTTACAAACTAAGTCATGATTCTTATACTACTATAACATAATTTGGACATTAAGACAGTTGTCCATACTTTATTAAACCAGTCACAAAGAGGTGGTGATATTGGACTTTTCCAGTAAGCTGCTACTGACATTCTAGCTGCTGTTAACAAATTAACCATGAGTTCCAAGTCCTCATTATTTATTAAATTCTTCAAATAAAATAACACATTTTGGGGATTAGATAGTATTATATATCCAATGATGCCATTAATTATATCTAGAATTTGTCCCTGAAATCCCTGAATGGAGGGACAGGACCAAAACACATGAAGGAAATCTGCACATTTGGACTAACCTCTCCCACATCTATCTTGTGCTGTGTCATAAATATGACTAAGTTTATGTGGTGTCCTATATCACTGATATTGTGTTTTAAAAAAAATTTCGTTCGTATTAGCTGCTATTAAAGTAGTTTGTATATGAATCCAAATCCATTCTTCCATCACAATTGGATTTTCTAAATCATGATCCCATTTATTTAAAAATTCAACTCTTGTATGATCTAGTTCAAGTAAAATTGCATAGATCCTACCATTGAAACCTTTTGAAAGTCCTTTCACAAATAAAATTTCAAATTTAGTCTTATTGCTAATATAACTATACTTCCCAAATGATGTTGTTGAAACTATTGAAAGATCACAGGTCTTACCTCTCCCATTTTAAATACCACCATTTCATATGTCCTAACATTACCATTGTCCAAAAGCTCTTGAATATTTTTAAATCCATGAGCTTGCTATGTAGAGCTGTTGTCAATTGGGTTAGAAGAGTTCATTTGCTCATTAAAAAATAAAGATGTCAAAGGGTTAGGCCTGGATTCAACAAAGATTTCAATTTATACCATATAGATAATGTTGTCAATATAGAAGGACCTTTGCTCGCCTTTTCTTTCCAACCTCTCTCTTTAAACCAAATTAGCTTTTCTAACTGACATGCTAATTCTTCTTCTTCACGAGGAGTCATTTTGTCAGGATTTATCCAGTTTTTGCCACCTAGATATCAGTAATGTTGCTATTATCAAAGGGATGCTGACAAACAAACAAAAATTATATTGGGCAATATGCTTCATTTTTACTGCTGCAATTTTGCCTACCCATGTCAATTTGAGATTTGTCCTTTTCAACTTCTTTCATTCGTTTCATAGGACTGAAGCTGACTAATTGATCTAAATTATTAGTAATACATACCTAAATATCTCACTGGTGAGCTTTCCCACGGTGTGGAGCAGCTCTGTGACGGTGCTAAGTTATTCTTAAGGACCCTAAAAGGATTTGAAGGAAAACCCCCTCCAGCGACCACACCCAGGGTAAAGCCTGCTCAGATAGGGGCTGTCTCGTTAGCAGGGAAGCTGCTAGCCCTATAGGGTGGGGTGTGCTGCCCTCTTGTGGCCAACTTTAGTACTGATCGTGTCTACTTAAAAATGGACCCGCCTATGATAGTAGTATTGCTATTTGGGGCTACAAGAGCTGTCTGAGGCCCGGGCGGGGAGAGGGGGAAAGAGCAGGGGAAACTCAGTCCATAGCAGGCCACCCTGCTTGGGTCAGGCCTGTCCTTAAAAATCACGAGAGCTTCTGCTTTCAGTGCAAAGAGGAAAGTATGTTTCTTGCTCTCCTGATTGCGAGGAAATACTCGAAAACATGGCTGCGGTGCATCCTAAAGCAGAGATTCCCAAACCATGGATCCCAAATGGGCGTGTGTGCCATCTGCATATGGGGCCGAGTGGAGGGGGTCACGCTCCTGGATGGGGGTCACGGGATTAAGACTCAAAATGCGGTCACGCTGGCAAATACAGGTACAGAACTGCAGCAATCAAGGATTCAAAATGTCACCTAAAGGATCCCCCAAAAGACTCATAAAAATAACCCTCACCCCGTTTTATCCTGTTTAGCAAGGGTGGGGAACACCTGGCCTATAACTGTAGCCCAGATGTGTCCGACAGCTGCTTTTAATTTGGTCCCTTTCCTATTCCTGTATAAGGTGGGCAGTTATGCATATTTTAGGGGACACATGAGAAATACAGGTTGCAGGGCTGCATTGGAGCCAGTGCAGCCCTGCAACCTGTATTTCTCATAAGTGCACCCTAAAATTTGCTTATCTGGCCACCCTAGTCCTGGATCTGACCTGTGGATCCAGTCCCTGCTCTCAAACACTCCGGAGAAGGGAGATATTTATTTTATTTATTTATTAGATTTTTACCCCGCCCCTCCTAAAAACAGCTCGGGGCACGCTGTCAGGGGTATGGGATAGATTTATGTCTTTGATCTGGACCCTCACCTTCCTTCCGCCATTCTGATCACACACCCTAAGCATTCCCTCCCCAACCTCTATTTTCAGAGTGACCCATCGAAGGGAAAAGGTTGCCCACTCCTGGTTTAAAATCTTATGACTTCCAAGCCAGTCTCATGATTTCAGGGCCCTCACTCCTGACTAGCATTTGGAGCTGGCAATACCAAGGCTCTTAGTCACCCCAGCTGGTTGGGACTCCCCTCACACACAGCCAGACCCCTTTTCCCCAGGGGCTGGACAAGATTAAAGAAGGTGAGGTCCACAGGATAAACACCAGCCCCTGGGTCATCTCTATGTCTACTCTTATGCAAGTCATAAGAACATAAGTACCACGCTGGGTTAGATCACATCTAGCCCAGCATCCTGTCTCTGAGAGCAGCAGCTTCAGTTACTTCTGAGGAAGAGCCCAATAGCTATAGTGGAGTGATCCATTCCCTGCTATTCAGTCAAAGGCCTGGCAGTCAAAGGCCTCATCTAGCTATTTATATCCTTTGAGAACTTATCCAGTCCTTTTTGAACCCAGTTATGCTATTGGCCTTCACACAACATCCTCTGGCAATGAGTTCCGCAGGTGAACTGTTCCAGGGTAGATATAGCTTGCTCAGCTGTTAAATGTCTTTTTCCGCCTTGCGCAATTAAACAGTGGCAGCTAAATTCATGATTTATAACAAGACACGCGATAAGCGCGTGTGTAAATGCACGAGGGGGCTTTCCCCACCTCTCTTGGAATCTGCTTTCCCTGCTTATCTAATAAGATTAAATGTTATTTATTTATATAGCTCTCCTCCCCACTGAATGGTGCTGAGGCTGCTTCACCACAGTAGCACCATAAGATACCATAAAACAACTTAAAATCCATTTATAACACTTTTAAAAGGGGGGAGGTAAAGGTGGAGGGGGGAAAAAAAGCACATGAAGGGGAACCATCTGTGGATCCTGTGAAAGCACCTGGAGACTGGAAAAGCCTTCGGGTGCTTTTGGAAGGTGAGGAGGGAGGAGCTGAGGCAGATATCCAGAGGAAGTGACTTCCACATGGAGGGGCCTGAGGCTGCTGTTATCAGGAGTGGCCTTAGAATTTGCAGGGCCCAGGGCAAAGATAAAATCTGGGGGCCCTGCTCCCATGGCCTCACCCCCTTGGGTAAGGGCCCTAAAGGTGGTTATTTTGGGGCCCTGCTGGGGGGGAGTGGCTGAGTGGGACCACCACACTTTGCCCTGGTGAAAACGGGGTCACTATAGGCCCCCCTGGAAAGAGCAAGACCCGGGGTGGGGTAAGGCCAGCCCTTCCTGCCACAGCAATGGCCAGATCACCAGCTGATTTAGTACATGATGCTGGTCTCCCCAAACAGCGGGTGGTGTCTCAGGGCTGACAGCCAATAGGCTGAGGTTCCAGTCACAGGTCTTGAATTTCGGACTCAGTAATGTGATGCTGTCACTCTCTAGATTCGAGAGCAGTTTCTTTTTATGGCTGTTTAACATGACACTGGGGCTGATCCCCGACCACATCTGAGTCGGCCTTTCTGTCCTGCTGGCTTCACACTCAATTCTCTCTGGGCTCAGACTGTATGTTGGCACTTCCCAATGGCCTGGATTCTGGGGTCACTGTGTTTGATTGGTGAGCCTATGGTTGGTGAGAGCCTGCCGAGAGTTCTGCACATGCCACTGCGGTGTGGTATCTCCTGGTGCAGTCATTCTGGAGTAGAGCAGAACGTGTCTCTCTCCCCATCCCATTGGCCGCAGACCAGGCCTGGGTACTCTCTCATAGCCCCTTCTAGTGTCAGGTCTCTGCAAGCGGTCTGCGAGTCTGTATTTGGGGAGAGCCTGCCTTGGTTTTGCACATGTCAGTGTGGCACTTTGGCTGCCGAGCTGACTGTTCTGGACAAGAATCTAGAAAGCAGAAAGTGCATCTGTCTCTGGCCGATTTCACATGGACGCTCCCCCCGCCCCTCCCCGCACACATATGCAGGCGGGGTGAAGCGTCCGTGCGAACGCCGCAGCGGGTGCGGGGGAGGGATGGGTGGGTACCTGTGAGAACGCCATGGGCGGTGAGTACGGGTTCCACCCACGGAGCAACGAACCCCAGTGCCTGATGCTCTGTTCATGGAGATGGGTGGGGGTCTGTGGGAACGCACCCCAATGCACCGCTCACCCATCCCCCCTGCACCACCGTCCCGTTTGAAAAGGGCCTCTGTTCCGTTGCCTGCTCTGGGTTCAGGCTTGGTGCCGCTGGTCTGGGGTTGCTGATTTATTTTGTGAGTCTACAGCTGGTGGGAGCCTGAATGAGTTTAGCACATTTCACTGCTGCATGGGATGGAGCAGAAAGCCTCTGTCCTGCTAGCTGGCTGCACAGTTCCTCCCCTCTAGGAATAGAGCTCCAACAGCTGCCTCTCACATGTGATCTCTGCTTTGGCCAGGAGATGGTGCTAGAGGCAGGCTTTTCCTCCCCAGCCAGGCTCACTTCAGCCCAGCAAAACCAGGGAGTACGGTGTTAGGATTATGGTGATGCAGAGAGTGGGGCGGGGAGGGAGGGGGAGAGCACTCCATAGGGGGCGCTGTGCTGCAAGGAGAGAGACAGGAGGGCTCCATGGGGGGCGCTGTGCTGCAAGGAGAGAGACAGGAGGGTTCCATAGGGGGCGCTGTGCTGCAAGGAGACAGGCAGGAGGGTTCCATAGGGGGCGCTGTGCTGCAAGGAGCAAGACAGGAGGGCTCCATGGGGGGGCGCTGTGCTGCAAGGAGAGAGACAGGAGGGCTCCATGGGGGGCGCTGTGCTGCAAGGAGAGAGACAGGAGGGCTCCATGGGGGGCGCTGTGCTGCAAGGAGAGAGACAGGAGGGCTCCATAGGGGGCGCTGTGCTGCAAGGAGAGAGACAGGAGGGGCTCAGCAGGGGGTGCCATGCTGAGCGTGCCGTGTAGGTGACTCAGTAGGGGGCGCTGTGCTGCAAGGAATGGGGTGGGGAGCTCAGTAGGAGGCAGTGTGCTGTCGGGAATGGGGCAGGGTGGGCTCACTATGGGGTGCTGCTCTGCTATAGAAGCAGGACAGGGGGCACTGTGCTGCAGGGGGTGGGGTGAGGGGACTCAGAAAGGGATGCTGTGTTGCAGAGAGCATGGAAGGGACTCAGTAGGGGGTGCTGTGCTGCACAGTGGGGCAGTGCAGAACGGGCTCAATATGGGGCAATGTGCCATGGAGTGCAGGTGTGGGGATCAGTCGGGGGCACCGTGCCATGGTATGTGGTGTGGATGGATCAGAAAAAGGGGTGCTGTTTTACAGGGAGCAGAGTGGGGAACTGAGTTGGGGGCCCTGTGCCAAAGGCAACAGATCAGGAGGGGGCTAGTAGGGAATGCTGTGCTGTGCAGTGGCCAGCAGTGGGTGCTCTTCTCCCTCGTGTCAGCGCCGACCCCATGCCCCAGCGCCGGACATGAAGTGTCCGCTGATAATGGCTTTTGTTTTACCAGAACAAACGCGCTTATTCCTGGAAAGAGGGGGGAGGGGGGGGCAGGGCTGGTCTCTGCCTCCCACCCTCCTGCACAAAGAACAGTCACTCTGGCTCCAAGGCTCCTCAAACAGCCAAGAGAAGCTTCACCTCCCCGGCCAGAAGCCCTTGGCCTCCACTCTAACCAGGGTCCCCACAGCCTCAACTTCCTGCCAGGGCCCTTTAGCCTCTGGCAAGTGCCAGGGCTGTAGCTAGGTTAGAACGGGCCCTGGTGCAGAAGGGGGGGGGGCTGGCTCCCTTACCCAGAGGTAGGAGACACAGCTTCATCAAGGAATGGGAACCCTAAGGCTTGTGGGCCCAGGTGCAGCTGCACCCCCTAGCATCATTACAGCTATATCCTTGGCAAGGGCCCCTCAGCCCAGCCCTCCCACCCCAACCTTGCCTCTGGCTCAAAGAGTTCTCTGTACTGAGCCAGACTCCGCCGTGGCTGCAGGAAGGGCTCGGGGTGGGAGTCTCCAACGAGGAATTTTGCATGGTCCCAGAGGAAGTCCAGGCAGGAAAAGGGGCTGGATGGAGCCCAGAAACTACATAGAAAATCCCAGCCATGGGCCAGGCCCCCTCCAAACACTCTCGTCGCTGCCCACGCAACGATGAGCTCACGGTGTGTTCCAGTAGCAGCCTGCTGTGGCCTAGCCCCCCACAGTGCAGCATGACATCTCAAGAAAGCCAGGCCTGAGCCACCTTGGGCTGGAAGGTCGTCCGGTCGCCAGGGCTAGGAGGAAGGAAAAAGGCAGGGGGTTCTGGGGCTGAGGAACAAGGGGGTTCCAGCCCCAACTGCTCCGGAGTCAGTCTGAATCAGGGCAAGAGTGAGTCACAGCAACGCAGGGAAGTGAATGTGCCGGCGCAGGCTGTTTCGTGCAAGGAGCTGAAAGCACCACAGAGAAAACAACCCTAGGTAGCCTGCCCTAGAGGGCAGCAGGGCAAGGAAGGCATCCTGGGGCATTGCTGGGGGCACTGCAGCTTGGCGTCTGGGGACAGGGGAGGCAGAGCTCACTGGGCCTCCTGGCTAGGACTTGTGCCTCTCCTAGTGCTGCTTTCCCCCCTCCCTTCTCGACCTTAACAGTTTGGTTGAGGCCAGTTTCTGATCAAGGGCCAAATGGTAGCCCTAAGCCCTGCCATTCTGTAAGGCCGTATGTGGTGCTGAGAGTTGGCTGTCTCGGGCAAGATCGGCAAGTGGCAGGCTCTGTTCCGGAGGTCAGACCCCGAGGAAGCACAGGGCCCAGACTCGGACCTGGGAGACCAGGGTTTGAATCTCACCCTAGCCAACGAACTCCCTGGGTGGCCTTTGACAAGTCACAACCTCAAGTCCCTATCTGTAAAATGGGAATGTCTGTCTCTGTGTGTTCCCCTCACCCTTGTCCATCTTAGATTGTAAGCCACTGCGCAGGGACCTGTCTCTGGAAACATAAGGCTGTAGAGCGCTTTGTATGCCTAGCAGCACTACAGAAATGAGAAGTAGTGTGGGAGACTTGTTAAACATCACACCAAAGAGACTAGTAGCAGAACTGGGAAGAGAACCAAGGAGCCCTGGCTCCTAGCCCCTCCTCCTCTTCCAGAGAACCCTGGAGTCTTCCTGCTCTAAGCCACTAGACTGTACTCCCCTTCCAGAGAACCTAATACATTGTTGTATTTCCCCTTTTGCATTGCCATCTCCTCCCAACCTCTTCCTCGCCCTCTGAGTTCAATGGGCACACACCCCGCCGGCACCACTCTATATACCGCTGCTTTGCTTTGTTTCGTAACTCCAGACTTGCCTGATGAAGGACCCTGTGACTGAGTCCCAAAAGCTTGCACACCTCCATCAGCTGGAGTTGGTCCAATGAAAGATATCAGTGTACTACTTTGTCTCTATTACGTGTAAAACAGAACCACATGCAACAGACAAATAGAACCTCACGTGTACATGCTACAAACAGAGACAGGCTGACACGCAACAGGCTTGAAGACCCATGCACACGTGTTACACAACAGGCCCACACAAGGACACATAAGTTACCAACAGACACACAACAGTCTCACAACCGCATGCATGGATGTTATACTGACAGCTACACACAGGCTGATATAGCACAGGTGTCAGGGACACACAGAGTCACGGCAGGACCAGGGTCCAGAAAGTTGTTCAGGAAGGGGTCCAAGGCAACACAGGCGGGGAAACTGGCACATTGATGAGCATACAGACAAGGCAGGCAGGTAGAGGGACAGGCACGGCAGGGTGAGAAGGACGAGGTCCAGGGTGAGGGTCAGTAGGACTGGCTGCCGGGCAAGGAGCTCAGAGCACACACAAGGTCCAAGGGGAAAGCGGAGCTGGTCCAAAAGACGCATGCGGGACAGGATGGAGGAGAAGACACACAGGCAACAGGAAAACCAGAACAGCCATGCTGACCTGCCCAGGTTCCTGTGGCTTTATACAGGCCAGCAGCCAATCAGGAAGCTGGGGGCGTGGAGCAAGGATGTGATGGGGTGTGGCTTGACCAGCGCTGGGTATGTCCACCCTGGCCAGAGTGCCTCATCCAGCCACTATGCTCAGCCCCCCTGCCCGAGTGTGCTGGTTCAAGTCCTGGTCCTTACAAGAGGCACAAGGGGTAACCGGTTTGGCCTGCTATGACACACCTGTACATGGACCCCACCTGCGTGTGTGTGCTGGCACCGCCAGATGTTTGACCCAAGGTATCCCAGGCTGTGGTGGCGGCTACCCGGGCTGTGGTCCTGGAGACTTCCAGGATCACAGCCGGGGCTAAGGTCTGCCCGATCGGGCCACCCCAGAACTGCATGTTTGTTTCCGCACAGGCAGTCATGGCAAGGGCGGCAGGGCACTGCCTAGGGGCAGAAACAGCCAGCTGCATGTTCCCTGTTCTCCCCACCCCTGGGCTGTGTGACTGTTGGCCCAATCGGGCACATGTCACGGGGGGGACTGTTCTGTTGCTGCATTTTCTTTTCCTGCCCCCTGCACACACCTGCAGTCTCCCCCTCCCCCGTCATGCACGCTACCTCCTACACACTCGGGCTGGCACAGCCGTTCGCTCACACAACTCGTGCTGGCCGTGGGCAGGGATCTATTTACAGAGAGCTTACGTACAGAGTCCTCCCCCTGCCTTCCCAATGACACAGTTAGCTGGAAGTGAATGGGAGTGTGGCTTGGGGGGGGGGGGCTGGAAGGGGGGGCACAGAGTAAATTTGGAGCACATGTGTGGGGGGACACCCCCCCCTTTTGGTAATCCCAGCAGTCATGCACCTCCCTCTCCAGCAAAACCATGCCATCCCAGAACATGCTCACTTTCCAGTTCTCACCTGCCCAATCCTCCAGCAGAGCCACATTACCCTCTCGCCTCAGCTCCCCAAAAGAGCCCAACATCACCTTTCTGTTCCCCCATAGCCTACCCCAGATGCCCCTCTAGCTTCTCCCACCCCATGATCTACCATGAAACTACCATTCCAAATCCCCTTCCTGGACAAATTCAGCTGCAGCTCCTCCCCTTACTTGGCGAGGGGAGGCAATGCACCTTTGAAATTCAGTGGTGTGTGGGTTCTCCCCTTGATCATGTTCATAGGCTACAGTATGCCCCACGTGACATGCGTACGCTGTCTCTCCCCCCATGCTCTGGGGAACCCCCCTGCTGCTCCCAGTCAGAGATACCAGGGCTGCACTCCCCCTGTCAGCCTGGCCTTCCCCCACCTGCAACTGTTGTTCCACCGCAGTGTCACCACAATCACTCTGTTCTCTCCCCGCTTCCTTCTCTGGCTTTCAGTGACGCTTTCCTGACCCCAGCCAGAAGCTCTTGACGGTTATTACTGGGTTTAGTCACTGTCCTCCATGAGACAGACCTGGAGGACAGGGCTAACGTGAGTCTGGCCTTTTCCGCTCACCCCATGCCCCAGTGCCTGAGGTAAGGGAAAGACCAAGTGGCGACAGATTTAAAACTGGCAAAAAGGAAGTACCTTTTCACCCAACAGGCAATTAGCCTGTGGAACTCATTGCCAGGGGATGTGGAAACGATCAATAATGCAACTGGTTTATAAATAGGTCCATCAGTGGCTATTAACCAATTTGAACAGGGGATAAAACGGCTGGCTGCACCTGTCTGAGAGGCTGCCTCCTCCCTTATACTCCATCAAGAACTTTAGGGTCAGCTGAGGCCCACTGGCCAGCTGGGAGTCATTATAGTGGGGGAAGAATCCCCCTCACAAATTTCCTCCCACTGTGATTCCAGAGATATGAGAGCAGGGCTTATGCGGGCCAGCATCCCCGCAAATTTTAGTTCAAAGATTACTTCCATGGCTGAGAGAGATCTTTTGCTGGTTGCATCCGTGCACCGGCCAAAGGGGCCCGAGAGGTATGCTCGGTGGCTAGTCTGCAACTTTGAAACTCCCTTCTCCATGAGGTTTGTCAAAACCAGAGTGTTTTCCAGAGGCAATAAAAGACCCGTTTATTTGACCAGGCATTTAGCAGGTGGGGATGGGTTTTTAGTAAGAAATGCTACGTTTTTATAGTGTTGATTATTTTATCATAGACTTACGTATAGGTGCTCATGTTGTTCCCTGGTTGCTCTGACCTCTTGGGAGACTTCTAAATCTAAATAAATATATAAATTAATACACAAAGTGGGCACCACGTTTAGAAGGATCAGAAAAATTAGAGACGATTCAGAGGAGAAGGGGGGGTTGGACTAGATGATCTTGAGGTTCCTGTCCAATTCTACAATTGTGTGGTTTTTAAATGTCCTCGAGCTTCCCATGAAGTTACCAAAGCTGCCATTATCAGAGACTATTGGGCTACATCAGGGGTCCACAACATGAAGCCTGCACAAGGGAGAGGGGACACATGCAGCCCACAAAGCCCTTTCCAGAAGCCTTGAGACACTTGGCCTAAAGAAAGGCTATTGTCTGCAGCTCATAGATTCCCACTGCCCCCATACTTAGCCCTGGAGAGCTGCTGCCGGCAGAGGCACAAAGGCACATTCCTCCCTGCGATGCTCCCCTTTGACATTTTGAGCAGGAAATTCAGATGCTCGAGCTGGGGAGTGGAAACAAGGCAACCCTTGAACAGTTGCAGCTGGGAGAGGAGGAAGAGCTCTAGCAGCAACACTGGCAGCTCTCTGGGCTAGTTAGTAGCTTAGGGGAGCCAGTGCTGGCAGCAGCAGCAGCAGGGAAACCCCAAGAACCAGCTCCAGTAGTGGAAGGGGTTGTCAGCCGGAGCAGCTGCTTCCCATGAGCCTTTGGGGCCAGTTTTGGCAAAAGTACAAGCTACCAGCTCAAGACACCGTTCCCTGGAGCCCCCACCCACCTCCACCCCAGAACAGAACCATCTCTTATTGCAACAGGAGCGCCTGAGGCCAGACTCAGATGGCAGCATGGTCTCCCTGAAGCTCCTGGGAGTCGGCTTGGTGCCCCGGGAGCTGCTCTCTGCAGCTGCGGGGTGGCCTGGGGATTGTAGCCAGAGTCACAGCAGCAGCGGTGATATTTCCAGATGCGGGGACAGAAGGAAACAAGCCGCTGATTTGTGTATACAGGGGTGAGCAGGTGTAAGGGGGCATTATCTGATAGAAGATTCAATTGATGCATTTAAATTAAATTTGGGTCAGGAGGATGGAACTCCTGGGCTAGAAGGAAGGATGGATACGCAGCCTGGTGCACGCATGGGGTCATCCCGTGGGGTTTGGCCCACCCAACGATTCAAGCAGAGCACCCCATGGCAAGAAGGACCATTGCCGTTCCGTGATGCAGCTGGAGCAGGCCTGTTGGCCAGTAGAGTTGCCCCCTATGCAAAATTTTAAGGAATACTTATGAAAAAATACATGTTGCAGGCCGTGCACTGGGCACCAATGCAGGCCCTGCAACATGTATTTTTCATAAGTGTTCCTTTAAAAATTACATCGGTGGCCACCCTACTGGTCAGTTACCATGCCTGCTGCATGTCTGCTTCCCCCCCAGCCAGGAACCAAGGCCTAGGACCAGTGTGCTCAGGTAAAGGCATCACTCTTCTTCACCCCCCACCCATGATGGCTCATTTATGTTTCTCTTTATATTGTCTCAGCCTTCAGGCTCCCCACCTCCTCCCCTGTGTAACTAAGCTAAGCACACACACCTGCTGCTTCTTGGCAGTGATCCACAAACCACTAACTGCAGAGCAGTCCCATTGAAACCCCAGCCTTTGAACAGAGCCCCGCCTTCCCCTTGTCTCCCCTCCTTTGTCCATCCTAGATTGTAAGTCCATTAGGGCAGGGACCTGTCGTGTCAACCCCGCAGCCATGATATTTTCCCCACTTGGGGGCGGTTCTGCTCACGCACTGCTCTGCCAACTCTTCTCTCGCCCCTGCTGTTAGTCACTTGGCATTGGCCTCCCACACTTAGCAACACCCCCCCCCACCCCAGCTCATGGCTGTTTCATATTCGTGCCAGAGGTGCCATCATTCTGTAGGGATGAGAACGGCTCTCGCTACTGGGGTCTCCTTTTGCAGGGAAAACACCAAAATGGCACCCACGGCAGAGGATTTACAGGGAGGCAAGCGGGGGCAGACGACAGTGGGAACATCTTCCCCATTATTTAGAGATTATTCTCTTGCTCTCCCAGTTTAGGCTGAGACTCCAGCTAAAACGGTCCCAAGAACAGAAGTGCTGTGGCACTGGACCAGCCAGCTCCTATCCGTCAGGGGTTACAGAATAGCCATTAATGAACCTATTCTCCAAGAAGGTTTCCAGTCCTATGCGACCGGCCTTGACCACATCCTCTGCAAGCCATGAGTTCCACGGGTCAACCCCACATTGTGAGAATTAGCAAAGGTCCTTTTGTGTACTTGAAGCTTTCCATCTGTTGATTTTATGAAGGGCTGCCTTCCTTCTTGTATAAAGAACATAACTAAGAATAAGGGTCAAAGCTAAGAAGGTGGGGGCTGACTCCTGCCAGCATTTAAATTTCTCAGCAGGCAGACAAAAAGGTAAAACCACTGCTTGTGGTGGAAAGGGGGTGGTTGTGGCTCCCAACCCCCTATCCTAATCCACTAGATCCCCCATTTTCTCCCACAGAATCCAGCAGTCCTGGCTCCCACTACCCTCCCCAAGAACCTAGGAGTCTTGTTCAAACTTGCTAGCCTCCCATCCCAAAGAACTGGGAGTCCTGGCTCCTAACCCCCCCCCCACTCCAACACACTAGCTGCCCCACCCCTACCAGAGAACACAGGAGACCTAGCTCCCAGCCCCTCTTCTTTAATCCACTCGCCTTGGGTTCTTCTTCTTCTTCCTCCTCGAGAACCCAGGAGTTCTGGCTCCCAGCACTTCCACAGAATGCAGGATACCTGACTCCCAACCCCTCTTCTCTAACCCCCTAGCTCCCCCCTCTGGCCAGAACTCAGGAGTCCTGGTGCCCAGGCCCCTTGCTCTAACCTGCTAGCCCTCACCCCTTCCCAGAGAATCCAGGAGCTGCTAGTTATCAGCACCCCCAGGCGAGGCAGGTAGCCACCGATGTTAGAACTTTTTCGGTGGCTGCCCCTGTGCTGTGGAATTTGCTCCCAGAGGAGGCTCGGTTGGCTCCCACTCTCCTGCTGTTTCGGCGTCTATGTAAGACCTGGCTGTTCTGTCAGGCTTTTGACAAGGGATAGGTGTAGGGTGGGGGGTTTCCCCACATATTGTATTTTTTAATTATTTTTAAATGTTGGTATTGTTTTTACTGAATGCTGTTCACCACCTCAAGCTGCCCTGAGGGCAGGAGGGACGGGATATACACTTTAAATAAATAAATAAAAAACCAAGTCATAGGAAGTGCCTCTCCCATCCTCCTTCACTCTGGGCTGTTGCCCCACTGATTTTAGACACCATTCCCCATTGGTAGGGTGCAGACAGCATCTCTCTGCACATTGAGTGAAGCCTCACCTGGCAACGAATGAAGGCAGTAGCCTGCTTGTGAATCAACCTCCTAATCCCCCGCCCCCAAACCCATAATGGGTGCATCAGAAAACAGAGAAGGCTAAGCTCCCCCTGCCCACGCAGTCAAGATGCTAGCGCCCGAGGGTACAACAGGCGGCAGCCAGAGCTGCTGTACCGTTATTAAACCCACCCTCGCTTTACACAGGCTGCACATTGTTTAAACAGCTGCTGGTAAGAAGAGGGGGAGGA
Organism: Sphenodon punctatus; assembly: GCA_003113815.1. NCBI lineage: Eukaryota > Metazoa > Chordata > Lepidosauria > Sphenodontia > Sphenodontidae > Sphenodon > Sphenodon punctatus. Next base: position 2,184,487 of record QEPC01008474.1, read on the forward strand.
ACCAGGACTCCTGGGTTCTCTGGGCACGTGGGGGCTAATGGGTTAGAGCAGGGGGGTTGGGAACCAGGACTCCTGGGTTCTCNGGGGGGGGGGGGGGGAGGGAGAGAGAGAGAGTCTGGGGGAGTGGAAGCTCGCAGCTTGAGTAGTAGGGCAGGGAACCAAGGCTCCTGCGTACTGTGAGAGGGGAGCTAGGGAATAGAGGAGGGGGCACTAGGTGGCAGGTCTCCTGCATTCTACCCCCATCTGTCACTAGTGAGCTCCAGCCAATCCCTTTGGAGCTCATGTTGGCATCATCAGGTGGAGAGAAGCGTGCTAGTGGTGCCCCCCCAAGAATTTCACAGCCCTGGCCCCAGGGACTGTGTGGGTGTTTCTCACAACGAGGAGGGGGTGGTGCTGGGAGTTGGGGCTGCTCCCCAGGCAGGTGGCAGGGAGGATTTTGCTAAAATAAACCAGGCCAAGGCTTGTGTAAGCAACTGCCTCACCCACCCCAGAATAAGCACAACCAGCAAGTCAGTGGCTGGGCTGGCTTGCAGGTATCTCCCACACCAATGCCAGGGAGGATTGGCTGCTGCAGGAGCTGGGAAGGATGCCTGGGTTCAGGGCCAGCCTTAGAATTTGCAGGTCCCACAGCAGAGAGAATACAAGCTGCCTGTGGTGGCCCCTCCCCACAACCCTTCAGGGACACTCTCTTTCATAAGGAACACTTATGGAAAATGCATGTTGCAGGGCCTGCATTGGCACCTTAGGCAAAAGGAAAGCCCTAGGCACCAATGCAGACCCCACAACATTTTTCCATGTGTGTTCCTTAAAAGTTGGCACAGGTGGCAACCCTAACTTCAGCCACTGGCTTTCTGAAAAGTCTTGAATAAATCAAGACTCCCCCTCACAGAGAACCCAGCAGTTCTGGCTCCCAGCCCCAGACCTCTGCTCCCCGCCCCCCAAATGCACCTTCCTGCCACCCGCTGCAAGCTCTTTGGGGCAGAGACCATGCCTGTGCAGCCATGAAAGCTGCAGGAGAATAAGCCTCGTTCCATTACCAACCCCTCCCAGCATGGCCCCTTCTCAAGGGGGGGGGCGGGGAGGAGCTTTGCTGCTGCTTCACTTTGTTGCTCTATAAGCTGTGGATGTCACCAGAGGGGGGAGGGAAGCAGGTTCACAGCGCTACAGGAAGCAGTGACCAGGCCCTGCCATACCACTTCCTGGGGCCAGCTTTGATCTTGGCTATTTTGGTGCTGGGGTCAGGGCCGACCCAGCCGCTGTACAATTAGGCAGCAGACACAGGCTGGGGAAATGCTCCCAGCTCCAGACCACAGGACTAGCTAGGGCTGGTGGCAGCAAGGACAGGCAGAGCTCCTTGTGCAATAGAATTGCTTGGCCAGATCATGCACAGGGATGACCCAGCCCAGGCTCCATCTTAACAGCAGCTCCTGGTGCTTAGAATTGGGGTGCTATGAGGGTGGTAGTCATCCCTTTCACAGTAGCCCCCCTGGGCACTTGGGCAATAGGCAAACTTCTCCTTAAGCAGCTTGAACCAAGCCAGCTGGCTAGGCGGACACCCTCCCATCCTGATGCAGGAGCAGCAAGGCCAGCACTGCCTTCCACCCCATAAGCAAGATCGCTGGGAAGGGCTGCTGGCCAGGAACCCAGAGCCACCCCTGCTGCCCAGAAGAGGCAGTTGTGGGGAACCCATCCCAGGGAAGTCCCAAGCAGGAGGGTTTATACCCTTCTCACTTAAATTAAAGGCTGGAGGCTTTAGCCATTTCAAGCTGCCCCCACTGCTGCCTCTGCATTGCACCAAACCTCCAGCAACGAACTCCTGCAGCAGGGAGTCCCAGCAGTACAAGTCTACACAAAGCCAGAAAGGCCCATGGCAAGCTCTCCAAGGCCTAAGTGTAGCACCCCATCAAAACCTCATAGGGATCCTCAATGGGTGAGGCTATGCTACGAGGGAAGAGGGCACTAGATTGAGGTTATGGCAGTGGGATGATGCTCCGCCCTCCCTGACATACCCAGCCCCCTTCAGATGTTACAACCATTCCGTGAGGGGTGGAGCTAAATGGGGTGGGATGCTGGCACAATGGCATGACATACCCCGCCCCCTGTGGAATGTCACAACATCACCGCATTCCACAGGGGGCAGGGCTTGCCAACAGGGTCAACTCTCTCGTCCGCGACGCCCGAATCATGACAGCAACACAGGGATGCAAAAGGAAGCCTCTTTGCTGTATTTCTCAGACATTGAAGTGTCAGAAACAGACCTTGGCGCGTGCGTCAATACAAAACCCGCCCTCAACCCCTCCCCTGCTGCACATGTAGCTCCCCCACGCAAGTGCTTCCCCTTTCTCGCAGGGCGGCCTGCCCCCTTCTGTGGTCATTTCCTGAGGTAAGAGTCTGGCGAGCTGCAGAACTGTGGAAATCAGCACCCTCCCCCATCCGGCAAGCAGCCAGTGGGGGCAAGTTCAGTGAGGAGAAAGCCCACTCGCTAGGAGGCTGCCCCATCCAGGCTGAGGCCTGTTAGCAGCTGGGTTCTCCCTCGAGGACTGCCACCTATGCACATTTTTAAGGAACACTTACGATAAATGCATATTACAGGGTGTGCATCGGCACCTAAGGCTGGGAGGTGAGCATGCCTAAGGCAGGCCCTGCAACATGTATTTTTCATAAGTGTTCCTTAAAAAGTGTGTAAAGGTGGCAACCCTATCTCCCCTTCAAGACCATTATGAGCCTGGCGACCAGGAGGAAGGCCACCACTGCCCTTGAGGCTAATGCTCAGGGGTGGGATTCTCTATCCACTCCCCAGCATGTGGTCAGAGAGCCAGCGCTTTGTATTATCCCTGTGCAGGAGGAAGCGCTGCCCAGAGCTCACTGTCCAAGACAGCCTCACAACAGGAAGCAGAAAAGGCTATTTATCAAACACAGCCAAGGGGGCCAGGACCCAGCCTCGGAGGCACTGAAACAGGCAGGAGGTGGCCAAGGATGGCAGGAGGTAAGGGCTCATCCAAGGAGAGATTGAAGGGCCCTTGGCATTGCCAACTCCCTTCAACCTAACCCACAGCTCCTTGGCTGCTAAATCCCACACCCACACAGGCCCTCCCTCAGTCCCTGTGAGCACCAGGAAACACCCTCTACCTTCCCCCATCCCACCAGGACCCAAACCGTGTGCCGTTCACTCAGAATGAGGGGATGGGCCATCATCAATATGAGACTGTCGTGCCCCCACCCCCAGAGCCATGCTGCCAGGGGCTCCTGCCTCCTGCGCCAGCCCCTCTGGGGGGTGGAGTGGGGGGAGCTAATAAATAAATAAATATCCAACCAAAGAGCAGGAGCTCCCTCCCCTACACCCCTTCCGTAGTGGGGCGAGCACCCTCCCCCCCTACAGCTTGCTCTCCTCCTCCTCCAGGGAGCGGTTCAGCCCCGGGATGAATTTCAGTAGCCGGCGTCGGAAGCTGTGGGGTTTGCTTTTCCGGGGGGGCGGGGCTGAAGCCGCTGGCCCCGAGTTCTTTTGGTCACGTGAACGGTCCCAGAATCCAGCAGTGCCATTGCTGCTGCACTTGACACTGGCACTGAGGGTGAGCGTGGGTCGGGGGGGCCACAAGGTGGGGGCCGCCAGGGTCTCCAGAGAGTCAGCCGAGTCAAAGAGGCAGGTCTGGTAGACGGAGTCCTCGCTGTCGTCCGTGGCGGTGCTGATGCAGCCCACGCTGCTGTAGGTGCTGCCGGGACCCGAGAGCATCGGGAAGGAGGCGGAGCTGCCCATCCCCACACCAAACAGGGAGGAGCGCACCGACTCCAGTGTGTCATAGATACTGGGGTCTTTTACCACGATCCCTGGAGCAGGGGGAGGAGAAGGGGACCGTCAATATGCGAAGAGGTGATTGGGCACCTGGACCTGACTTACTCTGCCTCTCCCCTTACTGGGGACCCCTCCCAGATTGGAAGCAAGGCCCTCAAATCCAGATCTGCAGCTGCTTTGCTATCCTACTTCCGGGCTCCCCAGCCAGCCCTGCCTCCCCAGTCCCCACCTCCACCTCCCGTTCTATTCCAACCCTAGCTCTGCTGCTTTCCCTCAGTCCCCACTTGCAGCCCTTGCTATCCCCAACCTTGCCTCCCAAGAACTGCAGTTGCCTCTCAGTGCCCACCCGTAACGCCCTGCTATTCCAAGCCCTGGATTTCCCCCAACTCTGCCACTGCTGTTTAATTCCCTTTCGCAGCCCCTGCTATTCCATCCATGTGCTCCGCCCAGCTCTGCCCTTGACCCTCAAACCCAGACCCACATCCCCTGCCCCACCCAGGACTCCTGCTGCCCCTCAGTCCCCACCTGCATCCCCTGCCCTCCCCCCCTTGGACTCCCCGCAGCTCTGCCACTTCCCCTCAGTCCCCACCTGCAGCCCCTGCCCCCCCCCCCCCCCCAGCTTTGCCAACAAGCTTCAATCCCTTGCTGTCCCAAAGATTGGTTCCCCCATCTATCCTAGCCCCAAGCTCTGCTAGCCCCCTGAGCCCAAGGAAAGGACTGGACAGTAACCCCCTAAATCAACTCCCAGCAGGTGAGTAGAGGGGGCTGTTGCGTTTCCCACTTTTGGGCAGTCAGCTTTTTGGTACAGGGGGACCAAGTGCCATCCCTGTACGGCCACCCCCACCCGCCCACTCCATTCCCAGACTCACCATGCACCAGGTGCTGCTCTTGCACCATCAGCGAGCGATACTCGCCCCACTTCTCATAGAGTGTTTGCTGCAAGGGAAGGACAGACCAGTCAGAGAGCTGGTGGGGAGCGAGACAGGCAGTTTACGATCCCAGGTCAGAGACGCCCCCCTATCCCCCACTACTTTCTGTCCTAAGCTGTATTACTTCTGCTATGTTCGGTCTGTCTGGGTCATCTAGAATAGAAGTCTCTCCCTGGGAGCCAACTCCACCATACAGACACACCAGGCTTAATCTCCCATTTCTGCAGGGTCAGCCTTTTCGCTACAACTAAAACTCCTTTTACAAGCACAGAATGAAGGGTAAAACCAGTATAACAGCCACAAACCCAAATGAGTTACAGTGAAGCATACCAATCGTTTGCTAAAAATATATGTACACAATGGGTAACTATCAGATTGTTCTATATAGAAACAGTAAATATGCAAATTCTATCAAACCAAATCCGACACATTGTGAGCATCAGCTCTTCAGGGAAATCTTTTCAGAGTCATAATATGAAACAATATTGAATGTCAGTTTATCTGGTCAGTTACAGACACTGACATTTTGAAGGGAGATGTGGCAGCTTTTTAGCCAATTTGGAGCCTGAGGGTTTCTACTGGTGTTTTTTTTTTTATTGACCAGAGAAATTTGGTTTATTTCCCTGAAGAAGAGCTGATCTTTTAAACGCACCTGGTTTGGTTTATAGAATTTGTAGATTATTTATCCTTGCTATGTTTCTATACAGAATTGGATATTGTTATCCATTGTGTATATATATTTGTAGTCAATTCTTAGTTGTATACCTCCAAGTAACTGTGTGTTGTTTTTCAGCACTTGTTTAACCAGAGTTTCGCAAACCCCTCTCAGCTTCCATTATCATCCAACACATTTAAAATGCCATTATGTGCTTCCAGCCAGATAGGGAAAGAACTGGATTCTGCCACAGAAATATGCCCAGGAAGAATTCTCAAGGATATGGGGAATGGGAGGAGACTTTAGAAATTAGTAAATATAATTTTTCTGATTTCATCTCCCACTTCTCTCCTTCCCCCCCCCCCCATCACTTCCCCTTTAGCCTCTTCCTCTGTTACTTTTGCCTTTTCTCTCCCCACTACAAAGTCTTTTCTTTCAAGTTAATTTATTTCAAGACATTTCAAAGCTTATTTTTGACCAATGATAACCAAGAACATTGGAAATCCATTCTATATTTGTAAGATGCCATAAAACCAGGAGTCAGAGGGGAAAAATGCAGCCGGCGGTCACTTCCTGGATCTGGACCCTAGATCCAATACCTACCCCCCAAGCACTGAGGGACTGAACTCAGGGGAGGGGAACAGCAATGAGGGCCTGTGCACAAAGACATGGCCACAGATCCATGATTTGGCCCTTCCTCCACACCAAGCACCCCCGCCTCCGACTTCTACACAGCTCCTGGAGCTCATATGAGTTTTCAAAGAGGCCCCTGGGAGGAAACTGGTTACACATAGGTTTTGAAACCATTTTAATTTATTTTGTATAGCTTAAAAACACAATAAAAAGCTCATCTTGAAGAAGGAGAGGACTCTCTCAACTCCAACCAGCAGCCACTGTGATTTCAGTTCTGCCCCACTTCCACCTCCATCCCTGCCCCTCAATCCAGACCCTACTATCCTAGGCCTGGGCTCCCCCCCCTGCTGCCTATTCACCTTGAGGTACTGCAGCCGGGCCTCCAGCTCTGCCTTGCGGATCGACGTACCATACAACGTCTCCAGCCTGCAAAGCAGAGGAGCACAATCTCTGATCAGCAGGGTGGGACAGACACACAGCACAGCCCCTTTCCCCAGTGCCTGGAGGAACCCCCCCAACCCCTACTTGCCCAACCCCAATGTACTCACCCAAGTACGTTCCCAGAGGCCTTGATGATCTCGACGATCTCACGGTGCCGGATACCCTCCACACTCAACCCGTTCACACCTGTGATTGTGTCCCCTGGGGGCAGAAGAACAAATGGTTACAGCTGAATGGAGTGGGAATCACCAAGCAGGCCAGACTTGTCCCCAGTACTAATCCTCTCCCCGAGACCCCAAGCATTCTGGCTCCCAGGGTGCCCCCCCCCCCACTCTAACCAACTGTATCCAGAGAACCCAGGAGTGCTGGCTCCCAGCCCCCATGCTCTAACCCACTAGTTCCCACTCCCCTCCCGGAGAACCCAGGAGTTCTAGCTCCTAGCCCCCCTGCTCTAACCCACTAGTTCTCACTCCCCTCCCATTGAACCCAGGAGTCCTGGCTCGCAGCCCCCCTGCTCTAACCCACTAGCGCCCCACTTCCTCTCAGAGAAATCAGGAGTCCTGGCTCCTAGGCCAAAGAACAGCAACCACCTATGTGTTGTTGCTTTGGAATCAGACGGAGGGGGGTGACCCTGATGGAGCAGCCATTGTGTGAGCAGAGCAGCACGTGGCGAAGGGTCACCCGCTCCCTGTGTGGTCATCCAGGCATGACACCCCCAGCCTGACTGTGCGTAACCCACCCCAGGAAACGAGTCAGCATCTTCCCTGTTCCCAGCTTGAGCAAAGGAGGAACTGCTCCTAGACACTATGGTACCTCTGGCTCCAGTCTATGGGGTGGAAGGGGACAGGACTCTCTGGAGTGGGCGCTAGTGGGTTATAGCAGGGAGGCTGAGAGACAAGACTATGGGTTTCCTGGAAGGGGGTTAAAGTAGGGGGTTGGGAGCCAGGACTCCTGGGTTCTCTCCCCAGTTCATCTGTATGACTGCAGCCAGGCTTCTCCCACCATGTGCTGCAGCCAGAGTTCAAGCAAACGCCCCTGCCACCCTTGCATGCCTTCTAGGGGCCATTCCCCCAGGGCTTGTCCCTGCTACTTGTCAAAGTGGATGAGAAGCCAGGCGTGATCCTGCCAGCCAGCATCATGCTTGGGAGCAAGAGGGGCTTGGTAGGACTGTGTGGCCTGGGAACCAAGCCCCAAACCAGGGGTGTGGGATGCTGCCCTTGCCCTGGAAGAGGGGAGTCTCTCTGGTAGGATGGTGGGACAAGGCGAAGGGAGCTGTCCCCCCCCAGAGGAGCTCACCAGGTTTGAGTCCTGCCAGCTGGGCCGGGCTCCCATCGTGCACACGGCACACGAAGGTCAGCATCTCCACGCTGTGGGTGTCCTGGTGGTGTAGCCCGTAGGTCTGGAAAGAGACAGGAAGAGAGGAGATGGGGTGAGGGAACCAGGGTTTTGCAGATCCAGGCTGGCACTGGGCTGGGTTTCCATGCAAAACCGCTGGATCCCTTGCCCCTTCATATCCCCGTGTCAGCAGGGGTGGGGCTGGAGGGCCTGGGCTTCTCCAGTGGCCACCCCTGCTCCCAAGTGACTCCAGTCCCTCCAGCGACAGGCAGCAGCCGCCGGCTCAGTCTGCTCACCTGGATCTCAAAGCCAAAGGTCTGCTCTTCCTCCTTCTCCAGCGTCAACACCTTCCTGGGAAAAAGATAAACAGGACCCTCAGGGACAGCAGCTGTACCCACTCCCTCATGAGGCAGCACCATGGATCCCTTAAATTGCCCCCCACCCACCAGCCCCCCTTCCCCCTGCCTGTCCTAATGGGTCTCTCTTGCAGGGAAGAGGCCCATGCCCCACTTCAGTGCTTGACCCTGCCTCCCTAGCAAGACACCCAGACCAAGTTACCCCACAAGCTGGTGGTTCCCGGAGGTCACAGCTTCAGTAAAGCAGTCCTGCTCTCTGCCATCTGGGACGCAAGAAGGGACCGCAATGTGTGTGCTACCTTGCCCACCCCTTGCTCCCCCCCGCAGTGCCTCTCCCCCAGCTCGGAGAGGCACCTGCAATCTCGTGACTTTTGTAGCTCAGGTGGAATGAGTGCAGCTTCCTCCCCTCTCTGGGGGGAGACACCTGGAGAAGCTCTGGGACAAGTAGGCCTGCTCTCCTGGTGTGTAATCAACCTTTGCTTCCCCCTTGCCAGAGAGCTGGGGCTTGCCCCTGACATCTAGAGGCACCCCTCCTTTTCCACACCTGCCAACAGGAGCGACTTCAGGGACCAGCAGCTCTTTGTGCGCATGGCTGACCCCAGAGCTACAGTGTCCAGGGGCTCCAATGGGGCAAGACCAGACCCTGAATAATCCCCACTGAAGGCCCAGCGCTGCCCTCCAGACGTAGCCAGAGGAGTTTCAACTTCCTTGTGCTCAGCAACAAACACCACCGTAGGGCAGGGTGGGGGCCTCGATGGTCTGTTAAGGCTTCTTGCAGGCTGTTGCCACCCAAAAACACAAGCTAGGCTCGCTCAGGTGGGGGTCCCTGCCATTAACTGAATGCCCTTGGGGATGGGGGGACCCAGCAATGCTGTGTCCAGAGGCTAATTCGCAAAGCATGGGGGGAGGCACTACACTTTGGGGCTTGTGGAGCTAATAGCAGGTGTCAAGACCCTCTCCTATTCTGCTTGATGGGGAGGGGGTTGAGGGAGGCAGAACCCAATTATCCCCCACCAAATCTTCCCAAGGCAGGAGGAATTCAAGCCACATACCTCTGCTGCTCCGGAGAGTCGCTCAGAGTGCGCAGCTTGAACCCAGAGCCCTGGTGACGAGAGAAAGACATCAGGAGAGAAATAACAACTGAGCAGTTGGTGGCACAGAGAGACTGTGGGGCTCCCCAAAGGAGAACTGGGGGGGTCACTCCCTGAACAGGAAGGAAGGGCAGGGATGCTGGAAAACCTTATTTCAGAGACACCCCACATAATACACACTCCCCACCCTATAGAGCAGCCCCCACTCCCCCTCAATGCCAACAAGCCCCTTATTTTGTGGCCCAACAACCCTGTCCAGCTCTTTAGCTGGGCAGAGGGGAGTCCTAAGAACTGACCGGACCAATGTAAAGTAGGACACAATAATGGCTGGAAAAAAAGCACAGGACTGGAAAGGGGCAGAGATTAGCCATTACTTTGCACTGTCCAGGGCGGGGCACCAGCTCCATTGCTGTCAGTCTCCAAATCAAAATTGCTTTTCAAACACTCCCCTCCATTGGCAACAGGGGCACCCTTGCCCTGCCCCCCCCCCCCCCCCCCCCCCCCCCTCCCCCCCCCCCCCCCCCCCCCCCAGACTGTTCATCAGTCCTACTCCCAGTCTGGCAGCAGTTGAGCTCTGTGCTTGCATAGGAGGTGTGTTAGCTCCATTGTCCTTACCCTTTTTCAACCCACTCTTTGCCCCTCCCCTCCTCCCTGGGAGTTGAGGGCCCCCTGCATCTTACTCCCTCTCCTCATTCCCATTCTCCTGTTGCTTCCCCCCCTCCCACCCCAATCTTGCTACTCCATTATTTTAGAGATTCCCCCTTGCTCTGAGTGGAGCTGGAGTCCTCCTTGCGCCCCCACCCTCCAATACCTCCTCTGAGTGAGTGAGCTGGCTGTAGTGCTTACTAAAGGCATGGAGGTTTATCTGCTTGTTTTAACCGTTTGGCTTTTGGCCATTAATAAAATATCTATCTAACTGAAGGAGGCAGAGGTAGGGGCTGGGCAAGCAGGCACCCCCCGTTATCACAAACCAAGGTAATTCAAGAGCTTTCGTCCAAGCTCTGGAGTCAGGTCAGGATTAACCATTGCGCCGTCTAGGCCGCAGCGTGGTTCAGTCAATAGTGGCAGCAGCCCATGTACTCAGTCTGGGTAACACCACCCGACTGGGGAGCTTGCCACTCAGCTCAGCTGGAGAAGGGGTGGCAATCCGTATCAGTGCCTCCTAATTCCCAGCCCCACTCCCTCCTGCCCCAAATCTCTCCACAGAAACAGGTCACCGAGTGGGAGGCTCCCAATCCCTCCATCCAGCCTCGAGTCCTGAGGCCTCAGAATTTGTCCCAGATTAATTTAAAGAGGGTCCTGCATCTGCTTAACCCTGAATGCTCCTTCTCAGAATCAAGGTCCACTGGGCAGCGTTGCCTCCCCCGTCTGGCAAGCTCTTTGCACCTCGTGGCTCCATGCTGCGGGCAGATTAAAGTCCCTTGGAGAGAAGGTCCCCTTTGTCCCATCCCAGAACCCAGAATTTTTAAAATAAATCAATCGACTCCCCCAAACAATCCCCCTCATTGTTAAGTATGTAAAGGGGGGAAAGCGGTGCATGATGGGAACCAGTGGGCTGGTCAATCAGCCAGTCATTAGCATAGACGTTATTGCCCTGGCCAGTGGGTGACTCTGGAACCCAATTCACCATCAGCAAGAAGAACGTTGGAGATGCCTGTGGTAGCACAAACAGAGGCCAGATATACAGACAAGGCTGTGTGCGCACACACACACACCACACACACACACACACACACACACGTCACTGTGGTTCAAGTCACCTGCTCCGCCAAAGAGCAGCTGAGAACAAGGCAGCAACAGCCACGCACCCAAATGGAATCCTGCTTGAAAATAAACAGCCTCTCGTGCGCCCTTCCATGTGCCTCGGCCCGGAGCCCAGCTGCACATGCTCTCTCTCTCAGCTAAGAACTGAGTCTCTGCTAGACTGGGTCAGACCATCCAACCCCAGGATCTGCCAGGAGCCAGATGCTTCTGGGGGGAAAGCCATGGAGCAATCTGCCACCAGCTAGGGCCCTGTGGATTCTGATAATTCCATGCACACCCCCAGTACAAGTTCTGCAAGCAGAAAATCCAGATCTCCAAGCAGAATAAATGTTGGAAGTTAACCAAATTTTAAAAATTACAGAAGTTGAACATACATTAATTTCAGAGCATCCCATTCCATGAATTTTGAACATCTTTTCAAAGATTCACACAGGGAGGGGGCTTTTATGCTTCTTGGAGGGGTGAGAGGGTTGCTTTTCAGCAGCTGCTCCCTTGTTGTCCAGGAAGGATACCAGCAAACAATATTTTTACCAGTAAATATTATGTATTGTTAGCTACCCTGAGCTGCTGGTAGCAGGAGGATGTGGGGTAAGAGTATGTCCAAATAAATATATAGCTATGGAGCACCTATCACCTGCCTAGACAACTTGTTCCACTGCCGGCCAGCTCTTGCTGCTCAACGTTGGCCCTGATATTTAACTGAAGTCTTCCTCCACGGAACCTGAGCTGATTATTTCTAGTACTGCCCTCTGTGGCAACAGAGACCCCTTGTCATCTTCTTTGGGGCAGCCTGCTAGGCCGTGTTCCCAAAAAAAGAGAAGTAAATCAAAGGAACTACTTCGATTTCATTAAATAAAAGTAACTACTCCACTTTGGTAACATTCAGACAAACCATGTAAACTAAACAGCACTCTGTCAATTCCGCCCCCCTCCCAGCCGAGAGGTAATGATCAGTCCCTACTCCTGCACGGAGAAGCTGTTTGCACAAACCATTATGTTCAAAATACAGACTGAAGAGGCATCTGTACTCCAGACTTTTAATGAGCCCATGTGGTACTTTTCTTCCTACCTCTGAGTAACTCTGCGTTAGTGCCCTGGTTACGTGAACACTCCAGGAGCAATGTAGAAGGCAGGCCCAACATTACATCAAATTAACTGTTAACAGAAACCTGGCTTTAGATGTTGAAGCCTGTCTCCTCCATCTTTGCTTCTTTCAGCTAAACATACCTGGTCCCTTCAATCTTTATCCATAAGGCTTGCTTTCCAGACTCTTTAGGGGAGGGGGTTTGGAACCTTTTCCCTCCTAGGGGGTCATTAGCACAAGGCCTGAGGGCCACATAAAGTTGAGGGTGCGATTAGAAAGGAGAGAGGTCCAGATCATGGATCTGTGCATGCATCTGCCTCCTATCCTTGTGTGCATATGGCCTCATCTCCGATTCCTTCCTGCGATTTCAGTCTTGGTAGGAACTGCACCCAGGGGCCAGAACCATGAACTTGAGAAACTAGCTATGGGCCACATTTGGCCCCTGGGCCAGAGGACCCCCTACCCCTACTTTAGCATCTTTGCTGCCCTTCTCTCTCTCTCTCTCTCTCTCTCAGCATCTTCCAATTTGTCAATGCCCACTGGGATTCCACAGGGCTACCCCCTGGAGTGAGTGGTCTGTGGGATGCTTAGGTTTTGGGTCCCCCATGCATCACCCCTCAGAGGCAAACACCAACTCTCTGCTGCTCAGGGGCTGTGCAAAGCACCATGGGAGCCCTCCTCTCTGGTTCCCCCCCAACCACAACAGGAAGAAGTGCAGAGAATAAATAAATAACTCTTCTCCGCAGTCTGGTCACAGCCCTTCCTGAGCAGAGAGGCCCCTGGCTCCAAATGGCGACCAGCTGAGAGCTGCAGCCACTGCCACCACCGCTTTCATGGCAGATCAAGCAAGATCCCCGGCCAGTCCCGCTGCACGTGCATTGGAGCAGGCTGGGGGAACCTGTGAAGACGGATGTCTCCAACTCTAATTGAACCCAGACTGCCAGCAGACATGCGGTTCCCATATGAAGCCAGAGGCGGCTGTGAGAGACGGGGGGGGGGGAAGAAGCGAGACACGCCAAAACCGATGGGCTGAGGAAGCTGGATTGCCCCCACCCCACACATGCTCGGGGGAGCTTGGTCAATCAAGTCATGCCACCTCCCTAACCCCAAGACTGGGAGTAGAGTGCCAGTCAGAGCAGAACTGCCCATGCAAATCGCTCAGCACCAGGGCAATTTGAAAGTGAAATGATTGCGACTGCTCCCCCACCCATGGTTGACAGTTTCATAAACAGACCTTTTCATCTCTTGGCTGACAGAGCTGCTGGCTTCCTGCCCCCGGAGTTGGGGGCGGGGGGAGGGGGACACTCTTTGGAACTACAGATTTCTAAATGCAAGGAGCCAAGATTGATACAAAGGACAGGCTCGCCTGCAGGGAAGGGAGCGACAGAGCAGCCACCCCAGCTCTGCAGCAACTGTGCCCATGGGAGATCTGCCCCAGAGCAGACTGGTACTTGCTACGGGACAGAGTGCTCTGAGCGCACCAGTGTACAGAGACAAGCCCTGGCAGGGTTTGCTCTTTGTGGTGCTGCCTCAAGGGGGAATTAAGTGTTAGTCTTCCTGGGTGACAACAGCAACATTAGCCTCACTCCACTCCCAGAGAACCCAGGCATCCTGGCTCCTGGGCCCTGTGCTCCAATCCACTAGCCTCACTCCCCTCTCATGGAACTCAGTCCCCCATCACCACCCCCTGGTCTAACCCACCAGTCCCAGCTCTCCACCCAGAGAATGCAGGAGTCCTGGCACCCAGCCCCCCAGCTTTCTGCCTCTGTGGTCACTCCCAGAGATACTGCTATTTAAAATGACAGGCTGGCATTCCACATTTACTCCGCCTCAGTGAGCTCCCCATTCCAGTTTGTTGGGCTTTGCACGGCCCAGTGATGAATCTCTGCCCGGGCAGCCAACTCAGCTAAATCTTTATTGGGCGAGGGAGGACGAGACCTGCTAAAGTCCAGCCTCTACCTTTGCGACTCCTTCCAGATCAACATCCAAAAAACCTGGTATCAACCCAAAGTGTGTTGGGGCAGGGACAGTTCCTCCCCACAAACCACCTAAGCCCAATCACTACCCCCCTGCCCAAAACAGACATCTTTCACACAACACCCTTCCACCTTGGCAAGTTCACCCCTTGTTCCTTAATTCTGCATTTGCCTTGCCCTGTGGCTATGTGCTGTTCACACAGCTATTTCTCTGTATTTCCATTGCCCGACCTCTTGCATTAGGTGGTAGAGAATGAGGGGTTCATCACCAAGCACAGATGTACTTAGGATTTCACACAACGTTGAGAATGAGGGGATGTACCCACTCCACCCACTTGTCTAATGTTTGGAAAATGTAGATATCATGGGGGCAAGGGCAGGGGGCAGAAATTGAGGGAGCTGCACCTGTTCTTCAAACCTAGGGGAGACTCAAGGAGTCAAAGCTTAAGGATACCCCCTTGAGCATCACTCCTTGCCTCAATTCTGCATGGCAGCAGGATATTCCAAGGCAAATTAACACCCAAAGACTGAAGCAATCAAGCCAATTGCCACCCCTCTGGCACAATGCTCTCTTCAGCTGTTGTGCCATTCCCAGCCTAAGCAACCTGATGTCACCGTAGCCATAGCATTCACCTGAGATGTCACCAGGTTGTGCCACCCCCACCCCGTCCAAAAGAGTAATGAGAGGTTGACTTTTATGATCGGCTGCTCCAGGGGTCTATGGGGCCAGAGGCCACTGTTGCAGCCAAAGTTACTTTCAGCAGCCGTTATCTCCAACAGGCTGCCAAAGTCACAAGAACCTATTATGGGATGCGGAAGCTAGACAGGAAACCAACTTAGCGCTGCCTGACCGAACACAGCACAGGGAGGGGCAGAAAGGCCCTTGATAGGCCATAGGGTCCCCTTACGTGGACACACGGCAAATTCTACGTCAGCTCAGTGATACACCCCCACACCAGCATGCCACCCTGGCATGGTTTCTCCTTTAGATGTGAAGTTTGGGGAAGTATCTCTTGCATGCCATCATGCTTGGGACATGGGAAGAGGAAGTGGCTAAATCGATCTCATGTCACTGCGGCTGTGACAAGCGTAATCCCAAATAAAGGGGGCAGCGGGTACATGAGACTACACTGCATTAAACCTAAATCCCCATCCCGGCAACTCAATCCCAGTCATCTCAAACCTTCCCATTGTCGGCCACAGAGAAAAGAAGAGCCTCTTGCGTGGCTTGACGACTGCTACCCTGGCTCCACCCATTTCTGATCTCACTTTCACGCTGTGTTAATTAAACCGGGGAACCCCCTGCCAGAGGAGATTGCAAGAGGCAGTGTGTGAGGGGCAGCATGTGGGGGACGCTTCTCTCCTCTTACAAAGCTTCACCCAGCCCTGCCCATTATGCAAACTACCATGTTGATGGGTTGCAGAGTCACAAGTAACCAGGTTTCTGCCACAGGGTACTGTGAAGTGGGCCCTAGCAGCAGGACCAAGGGCTTCAGATCAAACACTGGTGTGTGTATACCCAATTTGGGGTGGGGGGGTGTTAAAAAAACCTATGAATAGCTTCCCCCAACACGTCACACCTTTGGAGCACAGACACACACATCCCGGCTCCCTGACAGCAACTCAATGCAGATTTTAAGCATCACATTAAAATGCAAATCTGCTAATGGAACGAGGGAAAGTTTCTGGCATTTATAACTGAAGAGTAGTTTCAAGGATCACGCCAGCACCAAGGATAGCAAGGGACTCAGACAGCCTGAACTGTTAAGGGGCACCCTGGATTTCAGACAACCCTGGTACACACCCAGCTTTTCCTCATACGACAGACTTACCCCACAGAGCCACCCACACCCACAACAGAGCCTCAAGAGACAGATGTACTCCCACCCCACTGCTCCACAGAGCCCCACGGAACAAACATGCCTGCCCCAGAGCCACACAGAATGGATACACCTTCTTCCCAAAAACTGCTTCACAGAGTCCCACAGGATAGATGCCCACCCCTCCCACCAGGCAGCCCTTAATTTAGGAGTCAGTTATTCATGCTCCCCACTCTCTTGTTGAGGCAGGAGGGTGAGAGGGTATAAAGGTTGCTTAGGGGAGAGAGAACTGAAACAGGGAACACCCAACCTGCACTGCAGACATGGACGAAGACAAGCAGCTTTAGCCTGAGATTAACCACACCTAGGGCCAAGCCTCCCTTTGAATCAGCATCCCCACCATGGACCAAGCCAGCTAGTAGCGTGCTTGGTCCAAAAGGACCAGGCAAATAATAGACTCGCCACACTCTGCCAAGCCAACCCAAACCTCTCCTCCCAGAGGGTGGCAGTGCCAGTGGGCTGGGGACCTGGGGCAGGAGGGCTGTGGTATCGGAGAAGGGGGGCAGAGGATAACTGATCCCCAGGTGAGAAGCCCTGGGATGTGAGGCTGGTCACACAGGGACCAAGTCTTTCAACCACCTCCCCTGGGACAGGGGTTTATGTGGGTGGGCAGCTGGGGCTCCTAGTACAAGGTGAGGACCAATCAGTCTACTACTCTTGGGCAGGGAATAGGAGGGTGGCGGGAAAAAAGTCCATCCAGGCTCTGGGCTGGGGTTAGAATAATAGAATTGGAAGGACTTCCGAGATCATCTAGTCCAAACTCCTGCTCAGTGCAGGAAATCCACAGCTACAACATCCCTGACAGGTGGCCATCCAGCTCCTGTTTGAAAACCTCCAGTGAAGGAGAGCTCACTGCCACCCTAGTCTGGGTCTGGTTCCGGTGTCCAAGGGTAGAGGGGTGGGGCTGTCACGGAAGCACGGTTTGAGAGGGGATTCAGTGGAATCCATTTGGCTGTCTAGCCTGGGGCATGCTTGGAGGAAGAAGATCAGCACCAGGGAGGCCAGGGGGTCTTGGTTCATGTCTCAGGATTTAGCTTCCTGGGCTTAGCAGGAGTGGCATGTGGAAGGTTGGGTGGAGTCTAAGTACTTGGGGAGACCCCAGTACTAGCTCTCTGGGTCCAGGGCAAATGTGCTGAGAGGGTACTTGGTCCAGGGCCAGTGGAACTGGCGTTGGGACACTCCCAGTCATTCACTTTCCTCCACAGAAGCAGGGTTGGAGGAAAGGGCGAGGCGAGAAGGTTCTGGTCCAAGGGCACGTTGGGGAACCCTCTCACACATCCTCCTGTGCAGGAGCAGGGGTGGAATAATCCCCCCCCCCAACATGAGAGTCTCAGTTGTGGGGAAGGGGGTGCGTGTCTGAATCATTCACCCTCCTGCTCCGGGGCAAGGCTGGGAAAAGGGGGTCTTGGGGTACGGAAGGGGGGACCCCAGTTCCTTTGGGGGAACTCTCCTCGCCTGCTTCGGGGCAAGGCCAGAAGAGAAGGAGGGAAGCCCCGAGACTCTGGGTCACTCATCCTCCTGCTCCGGGCGGGGCAAGACCGGGAGCGAAGGGACGCCGGTGGGGAGCCGGACGAGTCCGAGTCACTCACCCTCCTGCTCCGGGGCAAGGTACCCCCCGAGGCCACGAGCGCGCGCTCCAGTTCCGCCGTCCGGTACCCGCCACCAAGGCCCGGGGCCGCTGCAGCAACCGCATCCCCGCGGTCCCCGGGCCGGAGCCTCCGGAGCCGCCTCAGGGTCATGGCCGGGCTAGAAAAGGGGGGAAGCATGCCCGGTGTACACGCGGCTATATCAGGACCCGGGGGGGGCGGGGTCACCACGCCCCCTTTCCACAGACCCCGCCCCTAGATTGGGAAGACCTCGCCTCTCCACGAAAACAGTTGCAACACTGGAGGAATCCACGCCGCGTTCTTCGTAGACCACGCCTACTTCCCTAGAGACCACGCCTCATCAGGGAGCATTCTAAATACTCCCAGCCCACTAAACGTCGGAGACACGCCCCTTACCAGGGAGAGTCCCCCTATAAGCCACGCCCCCTCTCATTGCCCCTTTGTACGGAGACCACGCTTTTCCCCATGCAAGCCCTACCCCTTTGGGCAAAAACTCCCATCTCTAAGCACAGTAGAAAGACCAGCACTTAAACACACAGTCCCCCCTCCTCTCCTTTCAGCAAGTCACAGGAGACAGTCTTCTATAACAAGACAGGCAGCGGCCTATGGGGAAAACCTGACACAACACACACACCCGAGCTGGGGCTAGAACCCAGGAGTCTCGCTGTTGTCCAACCCACCAGATCCTAGTCTCTTCCCAGAGAACCCAGGTGTCATGGATCTTGGCCTATTACTCCAATCTACTAGCCCCCTTCCTCCCCAAAACCCAGGAGTCCGGACTCCAAGTTCTGGCTCTAACCCACTAGCCCCACCCCTCTCCAAAAGGATCCAGGAGTCATGGCTCCCTGTCCCCTCTGCTTTAACCTAGAAGATCCCACTCCTTTCCCAGAGAGTCCAGGCATCCATCCTGGTTCCCTGTCCTCCTGCTCTTCCCACTAGCCCCCGCCACTCCTGGAGAACCCATGAAAACAACAGCCATAATCATTAACTCTCCATTCTAGTGTCCTTTATCTTTGAAAATTTGACCTGGCAACCCTAGACTCTATGCTGCCGTCTAACTCTATGGTACATACACTTTGAATATTGTGTGCCATTCTGGTCACTCCTCAAAAAGGCCGTTGTAGAACTGAAACAAGTGAGAAAAAGGAATAAAGCTATATCAAAGGTATGGAATGAATCCATATGAAGAGCGGCTCAATAGGTTAGGGCTCTTCAGCTTAAAAAAAGATGACCAAGGGGTGGGGGGAAATGACAGAAGGTTTAAAAGTGTTGAGGAGAGGAGGTAAATTAGGGAAATGCTATTTACCCTTTATCACAATAACAGAATTAGGGGACACCCTATGAATTTAGCTGCTAGCAGATTTAAAACAAATAAAAGGGAATCCTTGTTTCCCACCACAATTAACCTGTGGAACTCATAGACAGAGGAGGATGTTGTGATTGCCAATGGCATAACATTTCCTGGTGGATAGGCCCATAAATAGCTATTCCTCAAGACAGCCAGGGGATGAGAACTCTGACCGCTGAGGACTGGGAGTGATTAACAGGAAAGGGATCGGTCCATTATGACCAGTTCTGAAGCAGCTTCTGTCAGAAACAGGATGCTGGACTGGATGGATGATGGGTCTGACCCAATATGACACTTTTTAGGTTCTTATGACCCCACTATCCTCACAGAGAATCCAGGAGTCCTGGTTCCCAGCCCCCTCTCTGCTCTAACTTACTAGACCCGTTACCTTCCCAGAGAACCCAGGAGTCCTGGCTGCTAGCCTCCTGCTCTAACCTTCTAGTCCCCACTCCCCTCCCATAGAATCCAGGAGTCCTGGCTTTCCGCTCTCCCCGCTCTAACCCTCTAGACTACATTCTCGTCTCACAGATCCTGGGGGATTTAACATGTTGAGACATTTAGCTGACCAACACTATCAATTAAAATAAATAAATAATACAAATAAATAAAAATCAAAAAGTTTTTCAAAAAAAGATGAACTCATTTGGAAACTGTCTTTCCTTCAGGAGTGCAGCCAGTAGGGCTGGGTCCTAGGAAGAATTGCCTTTGCAATGGCACAGGAGCCCATATAAGTAAGTCTGTAATGATGAGCGTGAAAAGCACCCTTGTAAAAGGCAGAGTCACACAGCTCAAACGGGAGGCACCCTGGCTTATGGAGAGACCGTGGCAATTCTGTTGTGGGACTCCAGCACATGAATTAACTAGAAATAACATTTGCGTAATCTATAGGCCTGCAGTCCCCAGCCCCGAATACACTGTTGTTATAATAATCTTTATTTTTACATAGCACCCCCTCCCATGACAGTTGGAGCACTTTACGTTTAACTAATAAACACAACTTTTACTTCTCACAACAACCCTGTGAGGCAATTTTGGCTGAGAGAATACTTTGACTGGCCCAAGGTCACTCAGTGAGTTTCTGGCTAAGGCGAGCCCCAAACCAGGGTCCTTCCCTACCTCTTGGTTCAAGTATTGCACACTCATGTTTAACTGAATATTTAAAGTTAATTTTATATAGCACCAGGTGCTGAGCGATCATGATTAAAGACAGATCCCTGCCCCTAAGGGCTTACAATCTAGAACAAACAGGACAGGGAAAAATAGGGAGCAAAAGAGATGCATTCCCATTTGACAGATGGGGAAAATGAGGCTGAGAGGCAGTGACTTGCCCAAGGCTGCCCAGCAAGCTCACGGCTAATATAGGATTTGAACACTGGTCCCTGAAGTCTAGCACCTTATCCACTGGGCTACACCAGCTCAATTAGGGTAGAATTTTACTTTTTTAATGGGTGTATCAGTGTGCGTTGGGGGATGCAACTAATAAGTGGGGGGGGGGAGGGGGATCAGTGTGTGTCTGCTGACATTCCTACATTAGGAGGTGGCCCATACAGATATTTTGCACAGAGCCCCCACTTACTTGGATCTGGCACTGGGTACAACTGGCGGGGATGAGGACTCCGATTCCCCTGAGAGCACACACTCCTTATTCCTCCCCTCCCCACTCGCCAGGCTCATGGAGCAGTTGGTGTGCACCATGAGGGAAGGGATGAGGAGAGGCAAGACCAGAAGATTGAATCTGTCCCCGTTGAGCGTTGGGGTGGGGAACCTTTTCTGTCCTGGGGGGCCACATTGAAAATTAGTATGAGCTCCGAGGGCCACAGAGAGGTTGGGGGCGTGTACAGGAAAAGGCAGGCCCAGATCATGGATTTGTGCTGTGGATCCGTCCCCTACACTCGTGTGCAATCCCACCGCTCTGCTCCATTATTCTGAGGTCAGTTTTTCAGTGCTTGGGGGTAGAGACCGGATCCAGGGGCCAGATCGAGGCAGTGAAGAGGGCCACATAAAACCTTGTCAAGGGCCTCGTTTGGGCCCCCGGTTTCCCATCCCTGGCCTAGAGGCTTGTGGAGG
This sequence comes from Sphenodon punctatus, assembly GCA_003113815.1. Classification (NCBI taxonomy): domain Eukaryota; kingdom Metazoa; phylum Chordata; class Lepidosauria; order Sphenodontia; family Sphenodontidae; genus Sphenodon; species Sphenodon punctatus. The sequence goes on from QEPC01008474.1 coordinate 2,205,443, forward strand.
AGAGAGTTAGAGGCAAACTCAAAGAGGAGGTGTCCATGCGCTCCTCCACTCATGTCCATTCTAGTCTCTCTGACAGCAAAGCGCTGCCATGCTTGGGGGGAAGGGCTGCTGTTTAGGGTCTGATCCAGTCCACATTGCTCAGCTCCCATAGCCTTTAACGGATCAGAATCGCAGCCATGGCGTTAGTCGCTGCAGCCTGGAGAGATGAAACCTCGGGCTGGGTCCCACACTGAAAAGCTGCACGCTCTCCCTCGCAGACGTTGTTCTGTTAAAAGAGACCCTCTGAACTACTTTGTCTCCATCAGGTGCTTTGCAGAGGCAGAGGATTTGGTCTGTGGTGCCATAGCCCCCTCTGCTGCCAACCTGCCCAACTACAGGAAGGAGATACACTAGTCAGAGCTTTTAATCTTAAAAGGGCACACAAGGAGAAAAGTTTTGCCACTGACTTCAGCAGCTGAGGATGGGAACAGACCAGGGAATTCCCACCAGGCCTTACTTGCTTGTGTCTCTCTTTTAGGGCCACTGAGTTTGGACTTGGAGACTAGAGGTGCTGGAAATCACCCCTTCTCCCTCCCAAAGGCCTCTTTTCTAATTGCGGATGTCAGGTTCCAGTGGGAGCAGGATTTGAGAGAACCCAGATCCCTTACGAGCAAGCACCGTACTCATTCAGTCATCAGGACTACTAGGTATTGAAGCGTATGTTTCGCTACCCTACAACTTTCTCTGGTGGGCTGAGCCCCAACTGTCTTTCGATTGGCTGCCCTTGTCTATAAAGCCCTCAGAGGAAATGGGAAGTGTCTCTACATCATCATTCCAGCCCTCAGACTCTCCCGTGTCCCCAGCCTGCTCCCTTGCCAGCTCACTGGAAATCTGGCGCTGGGCTCTGGTACGCTCGGAGCAGGATGGTCAGGTTAGGCTCCAACAGCTGTTTTTCCAACTTTAGCTCAGCTGCTGCTGTTTCTGCCAATCCCAACTGTGTTAAAGAGCTCTTTACTGCAGACTCTAGTGTTGCCATGATGGTCCCAAATGTGATAGATATCCCCACCTATCTCAGGGTGAAAACAGACATGACGCTAACCACCCTTGGTGATCATTTATGCATGTTTCAGGGCTGCATAGGGCACCAATACAGCCCTGCAACATGCATAAATAACCACCAAGGGTGGTTAGCATCATGTCTGTTTTCACCCTCACACTGTGCTCTGGAGCAGCCTCTGCAGTCCACGGGGAGCACCCTTCTTGAGGTCCCCCCGTGTGGCCCGGGAGGCCACTATGCAAAGGGCATTTTCGGTGACCGCACCTAGGCTGTGGAACCCCCTCCCCGTGGAGGCCCGAGTGGCCCCAGATCTCTCCTCCTGCCGTCATGTGTAAAAAACCTGGCTGTTCCGCCTGGCTTTTGGTGAGGGAGATGGGGTGTAGAGTGGGAGGGGGGGCTGGGAAGGCGAGGGATTGGTTCTGTGCCGTCTCTTTTTATTGTATTGTTTGGTTTTACTGAGTTCATGTATTTTAACATTGTAAGCCACCCCAGGCTGCTTGGAGCATGAGGGACGGGGTAGCAAATGATTATATAAATAAATATCTGAAAGAACACTTCTACCACCATGGCCCATTGCGGCCCCCAAGTCAGCCAGGGGAGCCCTCTTGTAAGTTGGATCAGTGCGTCAAGTCCGTAGAGGAAGGGGGTACAAAGAGGTGTTCTCAGTGCCTACCTCCACAGCTATAGAACACCCCAGATTTTGGCAAGGCTGCATGTACAGGATTTTAAAACGGTTTTATGTACTCTGGAACTCTCTCCCAGAGGAAGCTCGCCTGGCCCCGGGTCTGATGGCTTTTCGCCGAGCCTGTACGATTTGGCTGTTCGCCCAGGCCTTTGGAGGGGAGGGTGGGTGGGTGGGTTTAATTTATATTTGATGTTTTTATGTGTTTTTTATTGCTTTACCTGTTGTGAGCCATTCCAGGATGGGGCGGCCAATAAATATAAATAAATAAATATATTTAATTTGTATATTCCTCTATATTGTAACCCATCTGAACCTTGGGGGAAGAGGTGGGGTATAAATCTAGATAAATAAATAAAACAGAGACAAAGTCATTCCTGTGGGAGCCAGGATCCTCAAGCCGCTTTCCCCAGAGTAAGTGATTTGTGGATCACAAGTGTAGATCTTTTATTGTACAGACTTCTGTTGAGGAAAGCATGCCAGCTTCCAGGGCACACACGGCCCATCTTCAGGCATGGAATAAGTCAAAACTATAGACTGAACAATTTTATTATTTATTATTAAACTTTTATGCCGCCCCGTCCTACTGGCGCAGCTTGAGGCGGCTCACAACAATATAAAATGTAAAACCACAAATCACAATATAAAATATAAATGTATAATAAAATAAAAACATAAAATATCATAAAAAAACATCCCACAAGCCATAGCAGGCAGTTAACCCCCCGCATCCCAACTCCGCCCCCCTCTCCCATCTTCCTGTCCAAACGCCTGGCGGAACAGCCTGCTCTTATGTTGTCGACAGAAAGAGGGGAAGTTCGAGGTTAAGCGGAGCTCCGTCGGGAGGGAGTTCCACAGCCTCGGCCCAGCCGGGAAACCTGGGGGACTCCGAGGAGGGTGTCTCCAGCCGACCTCAAGGGCCGATCCAGGAGCCGGGGCGGTGAGGCAATCCCACAGCTAGGCAGGGCCCGAGCCATGTAGGGCTTTATAGGTCCCTCCCAACAGCCTGACTTGGGCTTGGAAGACTATAGGGAGCCTGGGCAGAGAAGGAAGCACTGTTATAATATGCTCATGGTGAGCCGCCCACGTAAGCAACAAATGCAGGATGAGTGTACATAAAAGCAAGCAATTTATTAGGAAAGGACTGTTAAGAAGAGTCACCAGCTTTTCAAACATTTCAATGCACAAAGGGCAGAGCAATAATCAAATGATAAACATTTAAATACGTTGTAGGTGTAAACAGCAGGTGGTCACCCCTTTCTTTAGTGGCTAAGGAAGCCCCCACCTTTATTTAGTACATGATTTTTGGTATCCAATACTTAGGGACCCATGTTCACCACACCGAAGAATCTTACATTCTGCCATGAGGGTGCAAGGATATCTATGTAACCCCATAGCCCATGCCCAGAGGGACTCCTGGGACAAGCCCCCCCCTCCAACCTAAGCAGAGACTTCCCCATGACAGCCAGGTCTGGATAATGCTGTCCAGCTCCCCCTTCCTCCTCCGGCACGTGTAAAGGCAGGTAAAATGTGAGATTTGACTGACTTTGAGAACTACTGACTGCCTGAAAACCCTGCGAGATAGTAATCCTAGTTGTGATACTAAGAGGAAGGGCTGCACTATCCATTCCGATTGATAGTTGCTAGACTCCACGTCGTTGCTGCTTGTTGTTGTCAGCGCTGCGTACGACTAGTAGAGCTTTAGAATTTAGAAGTAGTAGTAGCAGTCTTGTGGGGGACGGGTCCCAGGACTAACTTTCGGTCTCAAATGATATCACACAGGCAAATAGTTGAGGAGCTTTTAGGGCACAGCTTTAGCATCCAGTATTTTGTTCTCCAGAAAGACTTGCTAAGGTCCCCTCTTGGGCCCATAAACTGGAAGGAATCTGGGACATCCCCCAAGACAGACTGCATTCCACTTCGCTGCCTTAATAGTTATGACTAGGGGAGTCTCTGACAGTGCCAGCGGGTCCTGTGCATACATGCTTACCCACAGTTGGCACAGGAACCATCTTGCTCTCATTCATACTCTCTTGGCTTGGATCTTTCCTATCTAAAAGATCCCCTTCTACCCTCGGTTCCAATACGACTGCTAAAGTCAGCCAAAGGTGCTCTCTTGCAAGCTCTATCGCAGCACCACATCCGTACAGCAAGGGCACACACAGAGAGGCGGTCTTGGCAGTTGCTGCACAGCTCCCTTCCCCTGGTGGTTCATCACGTTGGAGCATTTTCTAGAAGCAATGCAAGACCTATTTATTTGACCAGGTGTTTGTCTGGGGAGGACAGGATCTGGGAAACTGTTCTTAATGGAATTTTAAAAATATTTTTATATATACACTGTATGAGTGTGTGCACACGTGCGTGTGCCTATCTATATATAATTGGTACCTGTGCCTTCAGGGAAGGGTGAGCTAAGAATTTAACAAAATAAAATAATAAATATCAGTGCTGCTTGCTGGCAACCCCCCCATCCCCAACTGCTCAGTCTCGCTTCCGTGTGAGCTTTTGGTAGGAAACCATAGATGTGACTATCCATGAAAGAGAGTCCGTGGTAGCCGTTATCATGGCCCCAAACCCACTGATGTGAACAGGACTCCCACCCATGTCGACTGCTCAGACCGGGGCTCGCCCCACCAAGGGTCATGCTGTTTGCCTCTCTTTGCTAAACAAAACCAAAGTTCCCCCATTATCCCTCACTGTCAGGCCCTTGGAAAATCACTGTATTCCAGAGGGAATGGGCGTGATCTGCATCAGCAGATAAACATGTCTGCAAGCGCCTGGTGCAACCCTAGAAACAATCCGACCTGCAACACAGGCGTCCACACGAGCAAGAGTCAAGCAAGAGACCGCTAGTTTGCTCTTCCCCTGCCGAGAAGCTAAACATTCTGGGATGGCGTGGGCTGCAAGAACAAGGGGGAAAATAGGAAACGTAGCCCCGCCCTCAAAATGAGAAAGCTTTGAGGCAGCAGCAGGCATGCTCCTGGTATTGGCATGATCAGACAAGAGATGCTCATAGACCAACTCTTCTAGCGGTCCCACGCCACACACGGCTGGAGCTACCATGGCATGAGAGGGCTCAGCTGAGCCTAGGTTATCACCTATGAACATTTTTAAGGAACACTTATGAAAAATACATGTTGCAGGCCCTGCATTGGCACTTAAGGTTAGGAGAAGAGTAGGCCAAATGCACCAATGCAGACCCTGCAACATGTATTTTTCATAGCTGTTCCTTAAGCATTTGCATAGGTGGCAACCCTAGTTGAGCACAGGCCCCAAACGTAGGGTGAGGGGGGACTGCAAGTGGCCTGAGTGCTAACCCCCATCTGCAGACTCTGCCCGATTGCTCTTAAGGGGCCCATAATTAGGGTCTGACCCCCTCCCCCCAAAAAAACAATCTTGCTATGCCCCCCCCAATGCCATTGTCTCCCTGGTTTTTGCCAGGTTACTGGCAAAGCTGTTGTGGTTTTTTCCCCCCCGCCAGTGAGGCCCAGCCTTCTTCGACAGCTTCGCAGAGCATTTCCCCCCTGTGTGCGTGCATGGCTTGGGTTCAGCAGCTGGTTTGAATTTTTAGCCAAGGAATGAGTTAATGCAAGCGGCCAAGCATTTCTGAGTAAGAACAAACTGCTGTGCAGGGCGGGTTGGGGACAGCTGGCCGGCAGCTGTGGGGGGGATTGCACAGAGGGCCAGATTTGGGGGATTTCGGAAGCCGCTCTGGAATGACGCGAGTTATGCGTGGCGCCATCTGAGGAGCACTCTTCGGAATCACATCCTAGGAGGGGTTTGGAGGGAACACCCCGCCTAGAATTAAATCAGGAATAGCTGGGATTCTTAGTGAGGGCTACAGGGTAGGGATTTGACACCTCTAATGAGCGAGCCTGATCTCCCGTAGCTTCCGGCTAAGCCAGAGCAGAGCTAGGAAAGCAGGGGGAAGGGGTGGGAGACCTCCATCCCCACATGGGCCAAATCTGCCTCACCGCAGCTGGTTTTCATTGGGTCCCTGGATCCAGGGGAAGGAAGGGGAGATGAAACATGCACTCAAGGGTAGGGGATGGATCCATGGCTTGGATCCATGTTCTGGACCAGCAGCATTGCAAGGCTAGCGCAGCCTCGTCCGGTCGCAGTTATAAGTCAGCCTAAGAACAAGGGGGTAGGGGAGGCTGACGCGTGAAAGCAGCGCTGGCTGAGTGACTACCCCCTGCCCTGCCCCAGAGCAGCAGCCCTATCAGGAAGGAAGTTTTAAGAGGAGACGGGGCAAGCACTCTCCAACCCCACCCACTCTGAAAGCTTCCTCCTTCTTGGCAGGGCCCATGGCAAGCAGACTGAGTACTGCTAGGAAATGCTCAGTGGGCAGGGGCAGAGTGTTGACCCTGCTCCCTCCCCTTCTGAAAGTATCCCAGAGACGCTCAAACCTCTTGAAAAAGGTTCCCTTCAGGGTGGCCAGATATGCAAAATTTAGAGGACACTTATGAGAAATCTAGGTTGCAGGGCTGCATTGGGTCCAAGCTTCCCCCCCCCCCGGCTTCAAAAAGAGACCTAGTCATCAATTCAGGGGACCAAGTTATGGACAATCAGGGTTGCCACCTCCTCCCTCCTGGAGGAAAGCCAGAGGTACACGAGAGGGATCAGGCCTTGCCACAGGGGGAGTTGGGGCACCTGGCTCAGGCCCCGCTATTTTATCATCAGGGGGCCCATCGTGGCCCCTATTTTCATCAGTGTAGAGTGCAGGCTCCCCGCTCTCTCTCAGCAGGGCCTAAAACAGAGCCACCCCATGGGCCCCACAGAAGGTACCCCCAAGAGGGCAGAACCAGAGGAGAGAAGGGGCCACTACGGGCCCCATTTTTAACTTTGCCCTGGGCCCCACAAATTCTAAGGCTGGCCCTGGGGAAGGTGTTGTCACGCAACAATCCATTCTCCCAGGGATTCTCAACCTGGTGTTCGGGAGCAGCAGAGCGTTCGAGCAATGTGTGAATAAAGTGTTCCCCAAGCCAGCTGTCCGTAGTGCTCGGGAGCACTTTGAAACCGTTCTTCATCCATTAAAGTCAATGTGAGTTGAGATTAATTGTTTAATTATCTCAATTTCCATTGAATCGAATTGTAGAGGGGAGACAACCTTTTTCCAGTCATGAGGACTGCAGTGACATGACTATGTGGGAGCACTGCATAATTTGCATGAAGACGCATCGATTAAGAACTCCTGCTACAGAACATCGTGATCTCATGATATCAGCAGGAGGCAGGGCCTCATCTGACAGAGGATGGGGCAAATGGTCTGCCGCACCCTTTCTGGCTTAGCCCCGCCTTGCAGTCTCATGCCATGACGGTCATGGAGGGTGCAGAACAGCTGCTACAGCCCACTGCCTTTGCGGATGTGGCCCAATGCTCCAGGTGAGCCACAGTCCCCCAGAGCTGACTTGATAGAAGCTAAGGCTTCCCGTGGAGCCCAGAAAGTCTGGCTCAAAGGCCAGAGTGAAACCCAGGGAAGTCGCAACCCAACAGACAATTCTCCCCACACCTGAATGTGAAGACGATCCTCTACGCCGCTTGCAGCAGCACTTAGGAAGCATAAGCACAAGTGCCATTGCAGGGAATGGGGCTCATGCCTCTGCTAAGTGATGGCCCCAGCATCATCCACTGACAGGATCAAGTTTCTGTCCATAAGATCTCCTCCCACAGATAAGATGCCTCAGGAGGGGGTGGGCTCTCCTTTGCTGGAGGTTTTCAAACACAGGGTAGATGGCCATTTGTCGGGGATGCTGTAGCTGTGGATTTCCTGCACTGAACAGGTGGCTGGACTAGATTACCTCAAAGATACCTTCCAACTCTGATTCTAGGAGCTGCCTTTCCTCCTTGGGACTCTTTTCCCTCAAAGAGATGGTTAGAAGCTACAGTAAGATCAACCTCTTACCTTCCCTTAGGTAAGCTGAACAGATCGTCAGCCTCCTCCACCCCGATTTCCTGGCTCTGCACCTCTCCTGGATTTTATAAACTTTTATCATCTCCTTCCTCTTGGTTGCGGACCTGTGTTTAGTACTGTACTTGGGATTATTTTTCCTTCCATGCATCACCTCACATTGATCAACACTGAATTTAATTATAGAGCCCACCTTGAAGTTTTGTACGGTGGATCACTTGGGTGAGGAGTCTAAGCCATCCAAATTTCAGGCAAAGCGGAAGAAACTTACAGACATTTGAATTTTGGAGGCAGAACTGTTTTTCTACCTTTTGCGACTTTTTCTCTTGACAAGCAAAAGCATGTTTAAAAAGTTGGCTGAAGGCATAGCCATGTCCAAAAATTCAAGAGCGCATTCCAGTCATTTCCTGAGTTGATAGATTTTAAAAATCCATCTAGTTTTTACGATGTTCTGAGGTTTCTATGCTATCCAATGGAGAGAATGAGATTTTAAAAAAACATCAAGATGTATGTGGGGCAGCTACGGGTGGGGAGCAGTGTGTGTATGGGCAACAGGCAGCCACATGATGGGAGGGTGCAGATGATGGGGACAAGGTTCTGAGGCACCCACGGGAGGAGCAGTGTGTTTATGGGAAAGGGGCACGCAGGTGCTGTGTGTGCTATATATGGGGGGAGAAGGCTGAGAGCTGGGGGATGTATATTGAGGAATGGAGAGGAAACTATGAATGGACTACAGTGGGGACAGGGATCAAGTCATTATTAATGGGGTGGGGAGGAGCTTGCAGTTCCCAGCTTCACTGTTGCCATTGCCACCGCCCCCACCCCGCCCCATTTGCAGAGGAAGAGAATTGAGGCTGAAAAACCAAGGCAAAGTGGGGATGCATGGAGCTTAAGTTGTAAATATGCAAGACTGTACAAGGTCTTTACTGCTTCCATGGTGCGCAAGTAAAGGTGGGAGCCTTAACTTATAGTTTCCATGCTTTTTGGAGCAGGATTCAATTTATAAGAGTCTTAACTTCTCTCAAACTTAAGGGTTTTTTGATCCTATAACAATAACACATACAGCACCAGGAATGTGCCTGATGCAGCACAGCCGTACTGTGGAGACAGGTCTGGGCCCTGAGGAAAAGGGCACATAAGGCAGGGCCAAAATACATCCATGAAGCTGAGAATTCACAGATGCACGTTTAGCTGAATTATAGGGAAAAGGAAGCTCCTGAAGGATGACACTGTAAAAAGCAGCAGCACAAAGGAAAAATGCATTTGGGGGCGGGGGCAGGGAGAGTTAGGGACAAGGTGATGAAAGAGCTAGCTTTGAAGGTAGGCAGGAAGGGAATCAGACTTTTTCTGCCATTTACTTCCCGGGTGTGCAAGATGCTTTAAGCTCTTCACAGTCTACTTGGGGCAGAACTAGCTTGCGTGCAGGATCAGGATCAGAGAGGTTTGCCTCCTTGCTAGTTTCCACATTGAAAGAGGCAGATTAATGAATGGACCAATGGAATCCAAGGCCCCCATAAACAGAGGATCCCATCCCTTTGGAAGGGGTTTGTCGTTCTGCAGGTGCAGGTGGTCCAAAGCAGGCTATGCTGGCATGACTGTGTTGGCTACTGGAAGATGTGTGTGATCGTTGCTTTTTGGAACAAGGAACACACAGCATCTTGACTATAGAGGAAAGGAGGCATGGGGATGAAACATTAAATGAGGGTGTTGGTTTTTGCATTTAAAGTCGCTTGCAGTTGCTGCAACTCCCTTAGAAAAATCAATTTTTGCCTCCTCCCCCAATCAATCTCAAAACAAGCTAGGCCATTTCCAAAGTAGGATTGGGACTTTGTTTGAAAGGAAAACCACTCTAATGTAGCAGCACTTTAGAGTCAAGGATTGCGTTAACAGGGCCATTCAAGCATAAATTCAAAGCCCAGCTGGCAGCTTCCCACCCCCTCCTCCAATTAACCCCCAACTGCACTTCTCTGACCCTATGGGGTATGCAAGACACCACCCGTCATGAAAGGATAAAGGAGGAAAATCCTCTCAGAAAATGTTCTGATCCCAGGGTGTGTGTGTCTAATCACAGAGAATTGGATCTGGGATAGAAAGGAGCTACTCTGTCAGCAAATAGGACTTAAGAATGGGCTCCGCTTCATCCAGTCTCAAAACCCCTTACACTCCTGGAGGAAAACATCCTGTAAATTTGAAATTAATAAACATTAAGCTTGTTAACGGGACTGAAAATCCCTTAATAGAAGAGGATGGCGTCCCTCACCCTAATGGTCCGGTGAGCAGGAGAATCCCAAGCCCTTTCTCCATCCTGCACATGGCAAGCCTGACCCCTGCTTTTGCACTAGGACCCCCAGTTACTGTAGAGTGGGAATGCGTCCCTGCTTAGGCCAAAACCCCTTACTCTCAACAGCACCATTAGTCCAGCAGCTTCATCTGCGGAGGTGCTAGGATGTCTCCACGGTCACTGTAAACAAGCCCATCACGGAGAACACAGAGGTCCATGGGCCAAGGGTGTGACCTCTGGCTTGTGGGAGATGGGACTGATGAATGCTAGGGGATGGGTCATTTCATGTACTCTGCCCCCCACTACAGCAGCTGGTACTGGCTGCTGGCGGGAGACACGGTACTGGGTCGGATGGACCACGGGACAAGCCTAACAGAAACTGCAGTCTTAACTCAGGCCTCTTCAATTCTCACTTTGCAAGTAGCGGAACAGCTGGACCATGCTCTGTCACCACTATTAACCTTATCCTTCCCGGGACTATCTACATAACCTGAATGAGACATGCGATGCATCTTGGCAGAATGGAGAACCTTTTTCCTCCTGTGGGCCCCTCTGAAAACCGTTACAAACGCTGCAGGCTGGGCAGGAGCTGAAGGCAGGGGTGTGCTCAGGACAGAGCAACTTTAGAGCATGGATCGTACCATGGGTCCATCCCGTCCTTGAATGCATGTGCTCGTCTCTGTTCCCTTACCCCTAGCTCACTCTTCAGGCTCAAGAATAGGGCCAAATAAAAGCCAGCTGCGGACCAGATTTGCCCTAAGGGCTGGGGTTTCTTAACCCCTGCTTTAGGCCAATAACCGGTTTCCAACCAAATCCTTAAAGGAAAATGCAAGACCCCTGCTGCAGCAGGATAATCTACTCCATAAGGGTTTCATCCTAATCCTCACCCCACAGCTTTCAACCCATCTGTGTTAGTTACCTCCAGAGAGTAACACCTCCTGCAACTCTACGTGGGAGGCAAGATGCGCTTTAGTATGAGCTGCGCTGACCGAACTGCCCTTGGGCTCACCTTGAACAGCAGCGAATGCCTGTTGAAACAAAGCTTCCCACACTGAGTCCAGTTGTGGGCCTTGGTTGCTATCAAAGGTCACGCTTGTCTACACTGGAGTAAAAGCTAGCTCTTGCCCGGTTTAGCCAATAGCCATACCCTTGACCTCCAAAGCATCCCACAGCAACGTGTTGCAAAAGGGGAAATTGTGTGTTGTCGGAGAAGGTACTTCCTTGGGGAGGGGGCTTCAAAACCAGGGTAATTTCAGCAGGTGTCCCCTTTGTACTCATCAACATCTGCTCCAGTCTGTCACCCAAACTGCAACATGCATACCATTTTCTCTCACACACACACACACACACACACACACACACACACACACACACACACACACACACCATTTCCCTTTAGACATGCATTCAGACAAGTGCTGTTTGATCAATGGTAACAGCGTAACTGAAGCCTATGCCACGAGGAACGCAATTGCATCAGGCCCACAGTCCGTTATCCTGTCTTCCACCGAAGCAGCTGCTGTTGCCTCAGAGAAGTGCCCGGCCAGTCACCAGAGCGATCCATTCCCTGATATCGACTCCCACCCTCTGACAAATCAGAGGTCTCTGCCCATAACCAAACATATACTACTGGCTGATATCCTCTGGCAGAGAGCTCCACAGGTTAGCTGTACATTGCGTGAAAAAGAACTTCCGTTTTAAATTCATGACTCAATATCACTGGGGTCGCCTGCTTCTATTATTGAGGATAAATGGCAGATCCATTTACTTTCTCCGTATAGCTCATGATTTCACCACACTCTCCCATCAGTGGTCTCTTCCCAAGCTGAAGAGCACTAACCTCTTGTACAGTAATGGTTCCTTGCTTTTGAGCATCTTTGGTGTCCTTCTCTGGGCTTCCTTCACTTCCACTTTTTGAGATAGGGGACCCAGATCTGAACACAATATTCATGGCAGAGGTGCACCATAGTGGCACTCGGATACTCCCCTCTTCATTTTTTTTAGCCCTTTCCCAATAATTCCTAGCATTCCTTTTGCCTTTGAGCGCCCCCCCCCCTATGGGCATGACTTTGAACTTAACACCAAATCTCACCTTCTGTTTTATTGCCCAATTTTCCCGACAGGCAAGATCCTTCTTTAACTTGTCCGTCTGCTTGGAATGTCATTATCTTGTCCAACTTGGTCTCATCTGTAAGCACGGCCATGTTACTCTTCACCCTTTTTCAGATCACTGATTATGTTAAACACCGGTCCCAGTACAGAGCCCTGAATACGGGCACCCCGCTTTTCACCCCATTGTGAAAACTGATCACTTTTAGCCAGTTACCTTGCGTAACAGCACCTCTACTGATCCCATGACTATTTAGTTCTCAAAAGTCTCCGATAAGGGACCTTGTCGTATGCTTTCTGGAAATCCAAACACAATAAATTGACAATCACCCTTATCTGCATGCTTGTTAACCACAAAGAATTCCAATAGTTTGGTGAGGCATGATGATTTCCCTTTTAAAAATTGTTGGCTTCTCTCCACTGTATCATGTTTGTCAATACGAATAATTTTTTCAGTGGTCTCTACCAATTTGCCTGTTAAGTTTCCAGGGTCACCTACACAGACTTTAAAAAAAAAAAAGAGGCATTACATTAACCATCTCCCAGTCCTCGGGGACAGAGGCAGGTTTTAGCAGTAAGTTACATCTCATTGTCTGTTTTGCAGTTTCATATTCAAGTTGCTTTTCTTTTTAGGCTTTCTTTATGTGAAACGTGACAGTAGGTAACACCTGTCTCTTATACACATCTAGATGTGTATAAGAGACAGGTCTAACCCTGTATCATCTCTGGTACTACACCAGCCAGCAAGGAGATGCCTCATTTTAAAGGTCTAGCTGAAACAAGCCCAATATGCCCACCCCCATGTTTCTGGGTCACAGTGTTCCAGAAATAGGAGGGTGTACTGGTTCCAGAGCTATTACAGGTCCCTGCCTAGTCAGGTCACAATGGGCGCGATGTCATGGTACCCAGTGAACAGTGGCCTTAGTGCTATGTGCCAGAGCAACCAGTAGGGGGGGCGGGGGGCAGAGGGCAGCAGGGGCTGGTGGGGGAGAATAGGCTTGCTGGGGGCTGTCAAGAAAGCCTATGCCTTCCATGTATGGACACCTTGGGTGTGCATCTTTCATCTCTTGTTATTTAAAAATTGTAGAGTTTGCTCAGATCCTTCCAGACCTGCTAGCCAGGGGTATGCTGATTTCAAGAGAGAGAAGACCCATGCGTGAATAAAACAAAAACTTTTAATAATGTACAACAGAAATTGGACAACCTCGCTCTTATATTAAAGAAAAGATCTTCCTATATTACAATGTATTTACATTTGCATACTGAGGAGGTAAAGTGTCTAAGTGGCTATTTTACAGTCCTTTTCTAATAAAATGTACAAAACCAAAACAAATAGAAAAGATTGGGAGCCAGAGGCTGGGAGAAGTACAGACTGAGATCTGTTCTGAATTCAAAAGTATCATATAATCGAGAGCACCAGCTGGGAACCCACATCTTTCCCCAATGCTTGTTTAGCTTCCGAGAGCGCACCCTTTAGACTCTAAATGGCTCCTCCTACCTTGAACTGTTGTGTAGGGTGCTGCCAGACGCTGTTAAATCAGCTGTCCTGTTAGCTGCGCTTTGGCCTCGGGCGAAGCGATGCTTGTGATTTTGCTACAGAAGGGTTGAGTTTGCAGAGCACTCCAGATGAAGAGTGAGGTACAAATGCTACATGGCAATCGCGCCCATCTGCGAGGCCCAGCCTTGCACACCTCTTCCAGACAGCAAGGGCCAAGTCGGCTCTTATTGCCGCCACTTGAGTGACAGATTGAGGCAGGTGTAAAGGAGAGCAAGTTAGCGAAAGAAGCTAAACAGCTGGATCAGTTATCAAAGGCAGAGGGCTTGCCCAGCTAAGGGAACACAAACCTTGTGCTCAGATGGGAACATGCAACGTTGGGGGGAAAGACCTGCGACATGGGGTTGGTTCTATAGCAGGTTTATTTCCTCCACCGCCAAGCAAGCCCACTACAGCAGCTGAAGAGTCTTCTAGTCCTTTAAGGAGCCCAGCACCTTGGCTTGGCAGGATTTGGCGAGCGAGGTATCACAGCAGAGATGTACAGTAGCCTCTGGCTTAAACTGTTGGAACAAACTGACTGGTGGTAGGGGAGGAGATGTACATTCACAACACACACACACTCTACAAAAAAAACAACAAATTCAAAACCTCCAGGCCTCCTGGAGGAAGGGCAAAGCTCACTGGAAACCCAACAGGAGCATGAGAAACTGGCTCCGAACACACAACGCAAGACGGACGCGATCACAGACGAGACAGTGGGGCCTGGGGTGGAAAGAGATGGACAGACACAGACAGTGAGAACAGAAAGCTGTGGTTATTCTAGTTTTTAAAAAAGGGCCCGGCCCTTAGAGCCAAGACGACCCCTTCGGGGCCAGGGCTCACGCTTCGAGTAGAAACGGTTCCAGTGTAATCTAGCTGCGTACATTTGGATGGGGTTTTTTTGTTCATTTTTTGCAGTGATTTCTTTACAAACCGGTTAAGAGGTAATTATCGATTTTTTTCCTTCTCTTACAAAGAATCAATGTTTAAAAAGTTAATCCAGATCCCCCTCCTAATAGTAATAATAATAAAAACAAAGGAAAGAAAAAGGATAAGCATCGTCAAACCACTCCATTAAAAAAGTTATGGCTTCGGGAGTTCCACGCTGTCGACGCCAGCCCAGTCGACACACCTGACTGAGCCCATGGTGCCAAAAATTTCTCACACCCAAACCAGTTCTATGTCACCCTGATTGGTTATTCAATTAAAAAAACAACAACAAAGAAACAAAAATCATGCAGTTACTCCCACCCCATTGGAGCCCAAGAAGTTACACATAGCTGCTTCCAGAATATAGGCGAGTAATATCTATCTATATATATGTATATTAAAAAGATGGGACACACTTCCAATCTCGTTCCCTAAGGGCCAAATCTGGCAGAGTCTCCAAATACATTTCTTTCCAATGGGTGCTTAGCGCCTGAAAGGGAGGCCTGAGGTCCGGAGTGCGTGCCTCTGTTAAGGTGTGAAAGATGGCAGTCACCCTGCTTCCCCCCTTGCTCGGGAATGACTGCGAGGAAATCCCGTGAATCATTCATTGCCACCAGGCTCTGCCCACCCAGAGGAACTCCTTGCTTTTTGGGGGGGGGGGGGGGGGGGAAGGGGGGGGCGGGCAATGAGGCAACTCCATGGAAAGTGACCCCTCCCGGCCAGTCCAACAGCTGACAGGCCATCTCCTATGTGAAGCTACACAATGGGCACCAGCACGTACACACACTCCAGAGAGGACACTAGATTTGCACATGCACAGGACGCACAAGCGGGGCAGGGGAGGGGAGGGAGGTGCCTACCTACAAGTGGGCTCTATACATGCCTACAGGGCACAGGGACGTCCCTTGGCATGTGCACACACTGTTGCACATGAGCGGCTAATCAAGCTAGAAGAGAGGCAAGAGGTTTCAGAGGCCGAAGAGCAGCCCCTGCGGCTCCAATGCCGCCGCCGTGTGCATGTCAGTCCTCCGATTCTTGGGATAGCCAGGAAGCCTCCCTCTCCACCCCAGGTTTGAGCCCTCTCCAATGAGCGTGCCACTGAACTGTACAGGGGTTTCCATCAGTCAAACGAGAGTTCATAGTTGGGGCCCCCCAAGCCCCTTCCATACTAGTCCCTCATTGCGCTGTCAGGAGGGGATTGTAAAAGGTTTATAGTGTGTTCCGTACCCAAGCCAGGGAGAAAGCTGGCTATGCAGGCCCTGCTGCCTGCAGGTCAGCTTCTCCAGTTGATAGCAGCAGGCTGGGTAGAAACGCGAGGTAGCCTCCCTCCTGCCCTCCGTCTCACCTCGACTTTAGCACGGCAGCTTTTTGTGCAGTTTTCCTCGGACCAGAGCCGGCGGGCTAGATCTTCACGTCCTCCTGGACGCTGAGCTGCGAGAGGGTTTTCTTGATGCGCAGGGCCGTAAGCCGCGCTGCCCCGTTGGCATACCAGCACTCCCGCATCATCTTCCCCATCACTCGTAGCGCCTACGATGGGCACAGACACACAGACATTGGCTCTTGCCTGTCCAAACAGTTTGCTCCTTCAGTCAGAGGTCAAGCCTACTGCTCATGCCAAGGGTGATGCACTACAGGCCCAGAAAGCTAGTGCCAGCCTCCTATTCACCACCCTGCCAGGACACTCACTCCCAGTACCGTTGCCCTTCCTGCCAGTAAGACAGAGATATGGACCAGCTGAGCCTGCACCATCGTGAAAATAAGACTGACTTGCCAAGTCATTTGTGGGTGCTTCTAAAGCACTTTTGTACAAGTCAGAGTCTGACTGAGGCTTCCAAATGGTCATGGGTCTTTAGGGGCCACCTAAACTGCAAGTGTCTCCTATCGCAGAGGGCTAAACAGCTGGTCTGGAGGGTATGGTACTCAAGAGTTCCTTGACTGAGAACGTTCTGGTTTGGCTTAGCCAGTAGCCCAAATAAAAGGACCTCTCAATACCAAGTGCAGTTTGACTTATGCAACATGGATACCAAACCCCACAACAGGGAACTGCTCCCAGATGCAGCATTTCCACCCTACGTAGAGAGCGGCAGCAGGGGCAAAGCTTGTGTGTTCAGAGGTAGCAGAAGGGCAAGAATCAATCTTTTTGCAGCCATCCTGTATCAAGGGCATTCGCTTTCTTGTTAATTCACAGAGTTTGTAAGCTAAAAACCCTGGCCTCCCAACAGAGCCATTCACTATCCAAATGTGCTTGGCCTCCCACACCCAAAGCAGTAACTACAGGCTCCTAGTTTCCAACAGAAATTCATGTCACCATGTTAAGCTAAGGCCTGGGTTCCCTATCCCACTTCCACCCATGCACAGCTGCTGCTAGCTGGAACCTAGTGCCCAGGATGGCACATCTATCAGCTTTGCCACTACATGGACAGTGCATTTCCTTTGAGGCTCAAGAGGAGACAGACAGACACCAACAGATCATACCTCGTAACTCTGCCACCAGTTGGGGATGTTTGGCCTCAGCCTCTGGTCACACACGACCTTCCGCATCTCCTCGATGGAGGGGTCAGAGGGCACAAGGTCATAGTAGGGGAGCTGATATTCTTCGTGGATTCCTAAGGAGATCAGAGATGCACTGCTGTGATGGCAGCTTTCTTCACTACAACAGCAGCAGCACTGGGCTGGTTAGTGCTATATGGCAGATGGAACAATCACACTTATGAACCTACAGGGGAGGCAGGATGCACTGATCCCAGCTAGACAGCAAGACTAGGGCGCTGGATTAAAGCCTCCCATCTCAGGCATGTGGAATCTTTGGATGCAAATCGTCAGCACCCGGTTTGCATTTCCTGTCCCCTGGCAGCAGCATCCCACCCTCAAGCTTCCCTGCTGAACATCGACTCCCAGCTGATACACAAGGAACGAAGCCATCAGCTGAACGAGCTGCACTTCCTTCTGCAAAGACAAACTTAAGTGACACCAGGGGCACAGCTTTCCCCTTCACATGACTGGCCTATGCCTGCCACAAGCCACTTCCCTCCCAGGGCCTGGGTGCTAGGATCCTCCTGCACTACTTCCAAAAGAGCTCCCAGGGCAGGCCAAAGCAACCATCCACAATGTCTGTGGGGAGCAGCAGAAAACACGTTACCTCCAGAATTGCACCTGCGAGCGATCTCCCAATAGACAAGGCCCAGGGCGTAAATGTCAGCGCACTTGAATGAATCGAAGTGTTTCATATTAATATTTTCGTCCAGGACCTCAGGGGCCATGTAGCTGCAGCAAATGAGAAGGAAACAATGGTTAGTTCTTTGCCGGAGGACTCACTGGGACATCATCAACAGCAGGCATCTCAGGGTAGCTAATGCAGGTAGGCACTAAGTTCTGTGCAGATATCACATGGTTAAAGCCGGGACCCAAAGGCCCAGCAAGCCAGGCGAATGGCATTCTGCTTACACAGCAGAGAGAATCCCAACACGGGTGAGTAGTCGAGGAGATGAACGAAGCTGCCTAACAGCGAGCCTTGAGGCAGGGCATGCCCTGGAAGGGAGAGTCATGGCAGGGGTCAGCCAAGTAGCCTCAGCCTTTGCCGAACAGGCAACTGGATCCCACTGCCTCAGACACTTCAGATGGGTTAAGGAGGACACGTTCTCTATCACGACTCTTAAGATCTCGAATGTGTCCTGAGCTGTGGTCTGGGCGCTGCTAGTAATCCTAGGATGCACGGTATGTACTGGGAAATAGCCTGCACATGCTCACACAGGCCAGGAGGTGGCAGGCAAGCAACACGCAGCTGCATAGGGCTGTCAGTGTCGCACCCCCCAGCCAGACATGCAAATTCCGCTCACCGTACCGTTTGGTTCCAACCCTCTGATTGGGCGCGATGTCAATGGTGTCCGTGACCGAGTCATGCCGGACAGCCAGGCCCAAATCCGCGATAGCGCACATGCCGTTCTTCTTCACCAGGATGTTTTTGGATTTCAGGTCCCGGTGGGCAATCCCAGGCTTTCCTAATGAGGAAAACCAGATTCCGTCTCTCTCGCAGCAGGAAAGGCTTGCTGAACAGGGTAGCGGAGGTACCAGAGCTGCCACGGCAGGCCAGCAGATGGCAAACCACAGCAATTATTTGTAGGTGCCCAGGCACCTCTCAGGAAATACAGCTCTACTGCAACAGGCTTTGCACAAACCCACCAGGGTAGGGACTGTACCTATGCAGGGCTTTACCATCCACCCTGCTGCTTCCTACTCTAAATGAAACATCCTCAGTGCTCACCATAGCCATCCTACCACACAAGATCCTGGGCTGCCTGCAGGTACACTTTTCTACCAGGAGCTGGACTAGGGTTAGCTCCTCCGAACCGCCTGACTACCGTTTTAAAACAAAACACATCTCCGCCTCTCTCTTTTCTTGCTAGCAGCAGTTCTGCGTTTCTAACCCCTCCAGAGCACCCTCTTACCCTGAGTGCCCACGATCTCCATGTGCAGATGTGCCAGGCCACTGGCCGCAGACAGAGCCAGTTTAATCATCCCCTCGATGGTCACCGTGTATCTGTTGAGGTAATCGAAGAGGGAACCATGCTCGTGGTAATCCGAGACCAGCCAGAGCTGGGTCCAGGTGCCGTTATCTGTTGAGAAGAGAAGCAGAGCGGTTGGTCACAAGGCAGGAGGGCAACAACACCTTAACTTCTGCTCCAGTGTCTCAAGACTGGCAGCCTTGGTAGGAGCACAGGAAGAATGCAGAGTCGGATCTCTGGAGCTGCCAGTCTAGGATAAGCAACAGGAACTCCAGAAGGCAAATGCAATGATCTGCCACACACATGCAGGACATCTGCCAAGTGGCTCTTAACACCCATGCTAAGAGGTCGATGCCTCTTAGCAAGAGAAGCGGTTTTACTGACCCTTCCCAGCAAGAAGGCTTTCATGCTGGAAGCTTCTTTTAAACCGTTTTCCACACCGAAACAGAATGGAGAAAGCCAGCCGACCCCAATCAGGATAGAAGTACTGAGCTCATCTGGAGCAGGGCAGCCTGGGGAAAGCTTTTCTGCAAGACAGTCCCGCCTGCCCCCCCCCACCTCCCCCCCCGAGGGGGAGCTAACTGGGGCAGCAGGACCCAAGCCCCAAAGTCCTCTGACAGAGACTGGTTCTGAATCCTCCAAGCTACTAAGGGCTTGAAAGGATGAACCTTGGAGAGGGTTTCTATTTGCCTATATGTAGTAAACCAGTCTGGGAGGATAAGTGGAGGTGGGCACTAAAGGTGGAATCAAAGACGACAGCCCACATTAGCCTTTGCCAGGCACTTTCCTGCATGCCCATCTATTAGGCATTTGTCACGTGGTCACCACAGAGTGCAGGGACACTGTGGGCCAACTGGCACCCACGTCTGCATCTCATCAGTTAGGCTGCCTGCAGCCGTGCTGGCATCCAGGCCTGGCAGTGTACATGGTCCCACCTAACGCACCCAGACAGCTGAGAGGCGGGGAGGGAGCTCTAGCGCCCCGCTCAGCTGAGATCACTAGCGCCACTGGTGGAACTGGTTGCAAAAAACTCATGAAATATGGGCAGGGGGCTGCCCATTTATTAGGCTGGATGTCTAAAACATGTGATTGGGGGCTGCACGGACCGAACACGGAGTTCAGCGTGTCACTGTCTCATTTGGTAACACCCCAAGTCAGTCCTATGCCTTCCTCAGTACTTAACATTTACAAATTACCAGGGCCCAAGCCTGCCCCAGGAGCTATGCTACCTGGACCAGAGCTCGTCAGAGCAGGGGACTGAACCCTAATGCCCAGCTAACAACCCAACCACTGGACTAATCTGCGTCTCCACAGCAGAACATAGAAGAGGAGGAGAGATTGCGATTTAATCTATATGTCCACCGACACAGCAGGTGGAACAGGAAACCCATGAATAAAAGCCAAATAAACCAGCCAGTTTTTTTCTGGACTCCCTCCCCCGCCCCAACCCTGAAATCGCCAATATCAGTCTTTTTCTGGGCTTTCACCTTCCAGGATGCACACTCCTCACAGGAACATTTCCCAGGGCTCAGCTCCTCTCACTTATATTTAATTGCTTGGGCAAGGGCATATTAAGGCACCAAACTGGCAGTATGTCATGGGGGCCAGTCAAGTCTTGGGCATTTGAGTGGCTGGGATGCACCTCATCACAAAACTATGCAGACAACAGGATTCCTTTCTTTGAGGATCATTTAACGATAAGACCCCAAACCTAACCTATTACAACGCAAATGCCTTTACGCACCACTTCATTCACAAATCCCAATAGCAAGCCACACTCGGACCTCAATTACAGCTTGGGAAACCAAGGCAGGAGTAAGGCCCCCACGCTTTGCTCAGAAGGCAGAGACAGCACACAAATACCTTTGTTATCCGCAGCGATGAAGCCCAGGATGTTTTCATGACGCAGCATGACCGTCTGGTAAATCTCGGCTTCCCTAAACCAGGATCGCTCCTCCCGCGAAGAGAAGATTTTCACTGCCACATCGCCACCGCGCCACCTACCACGCCACACCTCCCCAAAGCGTCCTTTCCCAATGATCTCCTGCAAGACGATTGTGCGAGCCACGGTGCGCTGGACAAAGAGCGGCAAACCTGATGGCAGAGTAAAGGGGGAAATGACTGAAAGATCAGTGAAGGGGAGGGGGGTGCGCCTGGGTTTGACCCCATTACATTTAACAGTCTTCCTGGCTTGCTAACAAGGCTGCCAGACAATTAAAATTGTGTGGTTTTAACAGATTAGTTAACTAAGTACTACAGAAGAGCAATACAGGTGATGCATCACAAGTCATTCGAGTTCTTTGGTTGTTGCTAAGTTCGGGTTTTGTTTTGTTTTTTTTAAAAAGTCTTAAAACTAGGATTTCATTCAGTTTCAAGTATTTGGGACACATTTGTAGTGTATTTCAATCAGTGTTCGAAACCTGACTGATGATTCCAGTCCCGCTCGCGAAGGAAAAGAGACGAAGGGATGAACATGACATTTCATGCATGCAAGTGTAATGCTTCACTCCTATGTAACAGTGCACCCCCACCCACATTTCCCACCAGCAGAGCTCTGACCAGCACCTTGTCATGACTGGGAGCCCTCGCTAACCTCTTTTAAGTGTGCGCGCAGACAGGGCTCAGGGTCCTTTACTGACACACCAGTCACCACTGTGTCGCTCCACCAGGCTCACTGCAATTCCTTTATCACCTGAACTAGCCATTTCCATATTGGGTGGCACAGATTAGTTCCAGGGATGGTGCCGAGGATGGGTAAGAGTCAGGAAGGGGATGGAGAGAGCCTGACAGCTGTTTCCCTGTCAGTGCCCAGAGTTGCACGTACGCAGTCTGTCCTTCTAGTTCCCTTTTCTTATTTCCCACAGAAGGGATCATGCTGCACTGGAAAGAGGAACTCTCAAGTCCTGTTGTGCCACCGTGCCTGTGCTGGAACTAGCCATACACAGCAGCTCAGCAAGATCCCCATTCAGCATTTTGGGGGGTAGGGGGGGATAGAGAGCAGTGCTGGGAGCTGCCACTGCACCTAGTCAATCTCTGTCCAGATCAAAAGGCAGTACACCAGCAAACTCTCTCCTTCCCTGCCCCAGCAACTAACTGCTTTCCCTTCCCTGACTCCACAGATGCCTCTCGGCTCAGCTCCCAGTTCCCCTGGCTCTGCTGCCATCTCTGAAACTGGATGGGACAAGAGGAAGCAGAGGGGGAAGGAGGAGGGAGAGAGCACGCTACAGGAAAGAGTGAGGGGAGGCTTGCTGTATCTGCCTCTGGCTCCCCACTCATCTTGCTTACCAAGGGAAGGCGAGTGCCCTGGGCTGGCTTCTGCTCTTGTTCTTCCATCTCTGCTCCCCTAGAGTACAAGTACCTTCTTCCTCCCCCTCCCACACCCCTCCTGCCTCCATTCCTTCCCCGGCACACACGTACACACCCCTTCCCCACCACCCCCTCCATTACCCTGCTCTCTTCCTTTTCTTTAACACCCCAGCTGCACAAGCCCACCCAACTTAACTGTTATCTACGTTTTATCATTTGTTAAGAATAAACGTAAACTTATAGGGGAAATTTGGTTGTCAGGGTGGTGTGGCTAAGTTTGACTTTGTGGAGTGCAGCGTCACAGGATCGAGCTTGGGAACTACTGACTTAAACGCTTTACCATAGCTCCAAATAAAAACTGAGCCCCCAGGCCTTTTGAAAGCCAGGCAAGACCTCAGGAGGCCCCCACAGCAGGTCCCCTTTGCCAAAGGGCGAGAACCAACTCAGTTTCTAACCAAGTTCCCCCACTCTACCACAGAAATGGCACAACATGGATGTTATTTCATCACCGGGGCAGAACAGAGCCACCATGAAGACAGGCACAAATCCCAGCTCCAGATCTCTACAGACATCAATAAAACTGCACGTGCTTATGTACATCTAAGTACAGCTCAATGTGTTCATGCTACAGGGGTCTGCATTTTTCAGCCGTTCCAAAAATAAATTGTCCCTATGGGTCAGGACCTTGGGCTGTGGTCCTATTCAAACAAGCTTAGGCAGGGTCAGTATTGCAGTGCAAGGCACAAGGAGCATTCAACAGCTAAGTGGAGAAGAGCCGCCTCCAAGGAACGGTCAAAGGAGACTGCCATTTACTGGAGTCAGCCGTGCCACAGGAGATTTTTCAAGCATCTGGCAATGAACTGCAGTTGCCATCTTTGGGTGTGTCTAAGAGGTGATAAAACCCAGACAGACAGGCTGACATGTTCTATTTTACGTTGCCCCCACAGTCCATGCGCAGCGACAGAGGCCTGGTACCTGATCCGGAGCCAGAGGTAGAGAGATCATAGACCAGGTCCTGCAGAGTTTTGTCCTTGGACAGACACATCTCGCAAGAGGGATCCTCCATGTCCAGCCGCTGGCGATTGTGATAGACCCGCTGGTGGTGGTGGAAGACAAACACCACTACAATCAAGATGACGAACACCAGAAAGACAGGACCTGCAATCACAGCCACCAGCTCCACAGGCCCCCAGCCAGACTGGAGCTCTTTAACATGGCCTTGAAAGTGGAGAGGGGGAGAGGAGAAGAGAAAGAACAAACGTTACAGATGAACTGAATCCTTCAGAGGTTTTCTAAGTCCCTGAAAGAAAGGCCAACACTCCCATGTAGCTTCTACTTCATGTCTTGGGGCTTCATAAGCGGTGCTCCAGACAGCCACATTAAAGCTCTGGCAGAGCTGAGAGGACAGGACAGAGGAAACAAGTTGGTTGCATTAAAAATTCTAATGGAGGAAAGAATAAGCAGAGTCATGAGCTTCAAAACTTTTATCAGCTCCTGACTTTGTGTTAGAGGAATATCATTCCATCGCGCATCGATGGAAGACAGTGCAATGATATGGCGTTTGTGCTGCGCCCCATACAACAGCCTGAAAGCGCTTGTGATGCGCCCCCCCCCGCAACAGCCTGAAAGTGAGACTAGGACATGGTGCTTCCATCTGCTCTGCAGGACAGTTCTTGTAACATTCTTATCAAACCCCCTTCTTCCTACATCCTGTTCACAAGCAGGCCTGCACTTATGTCATTCACCGTACAGAAGTCTCATCTGCCCATGTTTGACTCTGGAACCCTGTAAAAGCTACTGCAGTATCTGGCTCCCATACTGCACTAATTGCCAAAAAGGGGAGCTTCAGATCTGTGGGGTTGAAAAGTGCTTGGTTACCCAGGATTTAGTAGTATAAGTTTTTTTTAAGAAGAAAACAAAAAAGCTAAGCACAAGTTTGCATACATAAGGTTCCCTTGGGGATATTTTCTCCCATAGCTGAAGAGTTGGTTTCCCTTTCTCCAGCACATTTAGTTGCCTCGCGAACAGCTTAAGGTAAATCTAGAAAGTTGCACCTTCCGCCGTATAGGGGTGCAAGGACTAACAAACCAGTACCATGCAAATGAGATAAGCAATGGAAGTGCAGTGCCACAAGGAGAATCCAAGGCTAGAGCCACCTCAACCTCCAAGAGGTTGCACATTCAACCCAGAATTTGGCAACAGGCAGGCAGACCCTGCAATTCTTTCAGGCAATGCTTTGTGGACAAGACTGATAGAGGGAGACCGGATAACTGGGTCCCTTCTGTGTACTAGATGGGAGGTTATTTGGACTCTGAGCAATCTATCGCATGGCCAGCAGGAGGCAGCACCAAGTTTTCAACCAGGCTTGCATAGGGACGTTGCTCCCTCGCTTCCCCAGGCGTGTAAAGCCGACAGACCTGAAAGATAAGCAAAGAACAACCCAACACCCACAGCCAGCGGGGAAAACATAGGAACAACTCCAAAGGGGTATAAAACAAAATTTAGTCAGTAAAACAAAATAGTATGATCCCCAGGTGGGCCAAATAACCTCCCATCGAGTCCACAGAAGGACAATTCCCAAGTAAGGGACACAATTGTCCGTTCTAGGGACTCTCAGTCCGGTTATTCGGACTATGGGAGGTAAAAAGCAGTAAGATTATTCAGCATAGGGCTGGACCAATTTAAACAGTGGTATCCAAAACACTCTGCAACACCTGCCTCCCAAAGGAGGCCTTGACAGAATCAAAGACATCCATTTTGTAATGTCTAGCGAATGTAGGGAGTATTCGCCACGTAGCGGTCCTGCAAATCTCAGACAGGGGAGCCTGGGAACGAAAAGCCCAGTTCGTAGCAGCCCCCCCAGTAGAATGGGCAAAGACTCTAGGAGTGGGGAGTCAATCCTGCAGCCCTATAGGCACCGGCAATGCAAGCTGATATGCAGCGTGAGAGGACTGTCTTGGAGGCCCCATTTTCCTTAGATTGGGGATGATAACAGATCAGAAGCCTGGAGGTATGGAAGGATGCCATACACTTGAGATAGATTTTTAGGGCTTGATGGAGGTCGAGAGTGTGCCAGACTCTTTCAAGGTGATGATGAGGGCACGGGTAAAACGAAGGCAAGATGACTTCCTGAGTGAGGTGAAAAGAGGCCACCCTAGGCAGGAAGGAAGGGTCTGTGCGCAAGATGACAGACTCCTTTCTGAAAGAGCACAGTGAAGGGTCCATAGAAAGGGCCCCAATCTCAGACACCCGTCTAGCGGATGTTATGGTAATAAGGAACGTGACCTTGATTGAAAGGAAGTCAAAGGGACACCTCTTGGAGGGGTTCGAGGGGAGAACCAGTTAGGGCCTTAAGCATCACATTCAGGTTCCAAGAGGGAAACCTGTGGACGACTGGGGGAGAGATCTTGCGAGCCACCCTCAAAAACTGTCTGATGTGCGGGTGAGCAGAGAGCTGGATCCCGCTACAGGAACCCAGGGTGCTATTGATGGCAGCAAGCTGCCAAGCTAAGGTGTTAGGTCTGAGGCCCTTGTCCAGACCCTCTTGCAGGACACGTGCAATAGAGGGGGACTTGGAGGGAACCCTGTGTGAATGACACCACTTCACAAACACTCTCCAGGTGCACTGGTAGATATGTCGTGTGGACTTGTGTTTCGAAGCGAGCAGTGTAGCAATGACGGTATCCAAGTACCCCAGGTGCCGAAGGACTATGGTCTCAAGAGCCAAGCCGTCAGCTTCAGGAACTGAGGCTGTTGGTAAAGCAGAGGGCCCTGGGACAACAGATCTGTTGAGGCGGGGAGGCTCACATGCTCCCCACCACTGAGAGGTGGAGAAGATCCAGAAACCAGGGTCTGCGAAGCCAGTAATGGGCCACCAGGATGACCGTGGATTTCTGTTGCTTGCACCTGTCTAACACCCTGCTGAGAAGGGGAAACGGGGGGGGAGGAGGAGAAGGCATGTAGTATCCCCAGGGGCCATTGTTGGCCGAGTGCATCGTAAGTTTCGGCTCGGGGATGAGGGTCCCAGCTGAAGAAACAGGCAGCTTTGGTGTTGGGAGGGGGATGCAAAGAGGTCGAGAACGGGCTGTCCATATCAAGAGACCATGAGTCGGAAGGCCAAGGGACTAAGGAACCATTCTCCCAGGTCCAGTTGTTTGTGACTGAGCCAGTCCGCTTCTACATTGTCCACACCCCTTATGTGTAACGCTGACAGCGACATAAGACAAGTTTCCGCCAGCACAGGAGGCACGCGGCTTCCGCATGTAGCGAGAGCGGGATCCCCCTTGATTGCTGACATACGCCTTGGCGGTCGTGTTGTTGGTGAAGACTATCAGGTGGTGTCCCGTTACTTGCTGGGAAAAGTGCCACAGGGCTAGACGGATGGCTTTTAGCTCCAGCCAGTTCATGCTGTGAGCGGTCCCTGGACGACAAGGTGCCCTGGGCAGCCTCCATGTTCAGGTGGGCCCCCCCAAACGAGAAGACTGCCGTCTGTAGTGAGTCTCACGCGGATGGGGTCCATAAGCAGGACTCTGTGCCGGAAGCAAAGAGGGTGTTCCCACCAATTTAGTGAGAGAAAGACATCTGGGCTGACAGAGGAAGCCCGGTGTGCCTGATATCAGAAGTGTCTGCCACGGTTGGAGGCACTGCTGTAGAGGGCGGGAGTGAAGACGCGCCCACTGGAGAGGACGAGTGCAGGATATCATAAGACCCATGAGAGACGCCAGCGTGATCAGGGGCATACTGGGTCAAGATCAAATCAGCGTGATTAGGTTCCGGATCTTGTGTTGACACAGGTGGGATGAACACCCTGTTCACAACGGTGTCGAAGATCACTCCCAGATGTTCCAGTCGCTGAGTGGGAGTGAGGTGGCTCTTGTCTGCAGTGACGAGGAAGCCGTGGTATGACAGGTACTCAATTGAGCGTTGGAGGTGACGGAGCGTGAGATTCCTTGTCGGAGCCTTGATGAGGAGGTCGTCCAGGTACGGGAAAGTGGCGATGCCCTCTAGGCGAAGGTTCGCCATGAGCGGTACGAGCACTTCGGTACACGTTCAAGGAGATGAGGCGAGGCCAAAAGGGCAGGGCGCGATACTGACAGTACTGGTTCTGGTAGCAAAAGCAGAGCCACTGTCTGTGTGCTGGGAGGATGGGGACATGTAGTTAAGCATCCCGGAAGTCCAGAGACGTAAGCCAATCTCCTGCCGTCAGGGCTAGGGTGATGGAAGAGAGGGTCTCCATCTTGACTCATTGTGCTTTTACCGCTTTCTTGAGGTGTTCTAGGTCGAGAACTCGCCCCACTCCCCATTCTTTTTCTCGACGATGAAGAGGATGGAGTAAAGACCCATTCCCCTTTCCGGCGTTGGCACGGGTTCTATCGCTCCGCTGTGTAGGAGCCTAGAGATCTCGTGACCCATGGTATCTTGTTTGACTGGGTGATGAGAGCAAGGAGCGACGCAAAAGAACTCTCTGGGAGTGTACCCGAGTTCGATTGTGTATCCCTTCTGCACTGTTTGCAGGACCCAAGCATCCGTGGATGCGCCCTCCCATGTATTTGCGAATAGCTGGAGGATAGAGCTTGGGGAACAGGGCTCGGAGCAGTCAGGAGTCTTGTTTGTGACTGGGAGACCCGGATCGTTTGGGGTAATACGTCTGGGTCTGGAATCTGAGAGACCTGGATCCGCATCCTTGCTGGTTTGTGCCGTGGGGATCGGGAAGACCAGGTGGTGACAGGAGCGTAGCTTCGCCTTGGGCCCTGTGAAAACCGCTGAAAGGGGGGAAAAAAAAAAAAAAAGCTTTTAGCAGATTGAACCTGGTGAAGTGAGTGCTTTTTCTCTTTGTTCAAGGCCTCTGCTAGTGCTTTATCTAGTGCGACGCCAAATAACTTGCCACCTTTAAATGTGATGTTCATCAGCAGTTTTTCTGCTGGTCGGTCCGCCCACCAGGAGCGTAGCCAAAGCCTGCGTCTGGCGGCTACTTTGGTTGCCATCCCTTTGGCTGCCCACGTGACCATGTCCATAGACGAGTCTACTAGAAAGGTGTGCGCCAAGGTCACATTATTAGCTGGCTTCCGTGAAAGGGCCTCCGAAATATCGGGGTCCTTACCAAGTTGGAACCATTTCATAATGGCCCTGAAACATAGGAGGCTGTAGTAGCCATTTGTAAGACGCTGGCGAGGGCCTCGTAGCTCTTTCTGAGCCCGGTCTCCTCCCCCCCACCCCCCTTGTCAGTGGGGTCCTTGGGCAAAAGATCCCCTTCAGAAGGGAAAACAGATTGGTGAGCTAGGAAGGCCGCTGCGGCGTCCAACTGCGGGGTCCTAAAGATCGAGTCACTGTGCTTGGAAAAGGAGTACAGGGACTGCTGCACCTTGGAAAGCTTTAGGGTTTTAGTGGGGTGCTTCCATTGGGCCCATATGATTTTTTCAAAGATTCTGTCTAGGGTGATGCCCTTGGATGCCGAGATGAGGTTGGGGATGTAGTCCCTATCGGATTCCTCCTCCTCAGAGGAAGAGTCCGGTTTCCTCTTCTTCAGGGACGTAGGGGTAATTCCAAGGACCCGTTCTGCTCGTCTTAGGAGTTTTGGCCCTTGGGCAGAGGGCAACTCCCTGCCCAACTACTTTGGCCCTTCAGACAGGACCTCGCTCCACTCAGAGGGGCTCTTGGATGGGGAGGAGTGGGTGCCGGCAGACTAATCCAAATCCTCCTCGGAGGTCTGGATAGTGACCGGTGGGGTTTATTGTGTTTGGGAGGCGGGGGAGTGTCCACCTCTGATTCCTCCTCTGAAACGAGTTCACCCTCTTCTCTATGAGGGGAGCCCCCTACGTCCTTCTCCAAGGACGAGCCTACAAGGTCCCTAATAGGTCTCTTTTGTGGGGGCTTGCGGGAGCTCCTATGCTGCCCTTTGCCCGAGGCGCTTGAAGATCCCTTAAATGTTAATTGGGGGGGGGGGGGGGGGGGGAGTGCGTTTGTGTTGCTGCCTGTCCCTGATCTGGTTCTTCTCTATCCAGGATAGCACCCCCATAATGGACTTAAAGGGTGTCCTGAAGCTGCAGGAATGCCTGGGTGGGGGATCCCCTAACTTGGTTGGAGGCAGAGGAGGCTGCCTCCACGTGATCCTCTTCCGCTGAGCTGGAGCTGGAGCTGCAGCGTTGGGGGCAGGGGGCTGAAGCCGTGGCTGGGATGGCGATGGTTTCAGTTTCAACTTCCCCGCCGCAGCTCTCCTGCTCCGCCACGGCTCAGTGCATAGCGTTTTGCTGTGTTTTGGCCGTCTCGCCCATACAAGCGGGTACCCTGAGGCGCGGGGCGTACCGCGTGGGTTGGTCCCCCACACTCACTCTGCCCCGGTCTGTACCCGGGGGGCTGGATCCAGGGGGTTCACTGGAGCCGGTGGCGCCTACAGGCGCGGTACCAGAGGGAAAAGCTTCTCTTGAACTTTTCCGGGCAAAAAACCGAATAAAACAGGAATTTAAGGCCTGTACGGGTGCGGAGCACGCCGCTCCAGCTCCTACTAGGCCGGCGGCAGACTTTCAACTGAGGAAGCGAGGGAGCAATGTCCCTACGCACGCCCAGCTGAAAGCTTGGTGCTGCCTCCTGCTGGTCATGAGGTAGATTACTCAGACTTCAACTAACCGGACTGAGAGTCCATAGAACTATCCAGCCCTGAGGCAAGTTCTCACAAAACCTCTCAAGGTGGTCCTAAGTGAAACATAAGGGAAGTTGGGCGAGAATCCCTCCAAACCTAATTCTCCAATAAAATAGGATACCCAAGAACGTCAAACCGCTTCAGAAGAGAAAAAAAAAGTTATGTAGTGTCTGCAGTGTTTCTGGCTCTGAATATGGGAACAATTAAAATGCGGGAATGCAAGCTCCTGCAAGAAGGAGAGTAGACGTGGGATAAGAGTCTCATGTGAATGAGCCCTCTGTTCAAACTACAATGCCATCTCCTTTTTCAGTGAGGATTTCTATAGGGCCTTACCACTGGGCACCATCAAGTCAATTTTGTTGCAGAAGTCCGAATAGCAGCAGTGCGTGTTCCGCAGATCTTCCGAACTCAGGCAGAAGAAGGGTTTTCCGACAGGAATTAGCTCTCCGCTGGGGATGCAGGTCCGGACATGATGCTCGATCCCATTCATGTTGGAGATGGAGACCATGCAAGCGCCATCTGTTTCGCAGGTGGAGTTGGGATGACTGCAGCCGGAGCACATGCACATCAAGGCTGCAGGGAGGAGGACAAGAAAATCACCTTGTAACTCACCATGGAAACAGATTGTGAGCCTCTGCCCTCGAGATGGGCTGCAGAGAACACCAAAGCTTAATGAGACACAACAAGCCTTAAAAAGGGATGAATCCCCACAGCCTACCTGGTTTTAAAGTTCTTAAGTGGGAGGGAATATGGGAACAATTAAAATGCAGGAATGCAACCTCCTGCAAGAAGAAGTGTACACATTTACAGAATACTCTGAACAAAGATGCTACAGCAACACACAACACAGAGTTATTTCGCAGATCTCCTGAACCCTAGGACCACAACAAAACAAAACTCTGCCCAGCTCCCAGTCCACATAACAAGACAGCATTCATCTCAGGCACCGGACCGTGCTGGGATCCATCAGCAGGACCACGGTGATCCCAGCTCTCACCCATTACTGCTAGAATTAGTAATAAACAGGCATCTACAACCAAAAAGGCAGGTGCTCTTATCTGCAGTGGACTATCCACTCAATTTGATAACCTGACAAGCATCCCCCGCAATGGCTCAACCTCCCTGACGCAGTTACAAACAAGGACAACTGTGAACTGGGGTGTTAGCAACTTTTCTGTGTGGCATCCAAATATAAGCCATCACCACCCCATCAGCCAACCTTCAGAAAGGTTTTGTGACTGAATTACTCACGTAACAAGGTTTCCTGATTGACAGCCGTGGGAGACCAGAGCCTCAAATCCCCTGAACAGAGCATTCAGATGTGTTTCCCGACCCATCGGAGTACTTAAACTCCAATGTAGAGACAGCGTTTCGGGAGGGAGCAGAGCGAGCCCATTCAGTGCTTGCCCCTCTGCAGAGACTGCAGACAAGTCTTGATTGAAATGCAAGCACTCACCCAGAATCAGTCTGAGAACCAGAACCTTCTTCCATGCAAGCCACTCAACAGCTGTCAGATATTAAGAGCAAAAGGATTCAAACCAACAATTTGGAAGTGAAAAATTCTGCATCCAGCTAAGCATGGATTTAAAAGCAGTTAGCATGTGGGGGTGTTGCACATAATTCTCTCAAATTTACAGGCTTGTCCGCTAGAAGCTAAAATTCCCAAACTGGGGGCTGCGGAAGGTTTTTTTTTGGGGGGGGCGGGGGGGAGATGAAAAGGACCCCAGCTGGCCAACACCTAGCACTGCTTTCTGGTCGAGCTAGGGGGATTCTCCAAAATAATGGGGAAGTAGAGTGGTAATAGAAGGATGGGGGAGAGGAAGTAAGGTGTGTGTGTGTGCGTGTGTCTGGAAGGGCTCAACTATGAGACAAGTACAAGGGATGGCACAGTTCAAAACAATCTGAGAACCTCTGCTCTAGAAATACCATCATTTTAAAAAGAAAGCTGAGCTGACATAGCTGCAAAAACACGATNTTTCAATAGTGGGGGGGAAGAGACAGGAATGGGGGCTGGGCAGTGGGTTCTATAGGACTTCTGAAAATGTCAGGGGGGGGGCACATGCCCCCATCCCTCCCCCAAGTCACCTATGAACGCAACCGAGGCAGAGATGTCTATGAAAACTTGCCTGGAGTGACAGCTTAGAGGTGCGAGCTGCCCCCATCTACCCCCTTGAAGACTTCAGCATAGAAGCCTATGGGGATAAGACAGTGGAACCGTTACCTTCTTTCCTAATGCAACAAAAGAGAAGGGGAGGGCTACAGATCTGCACAGAGTGCTGCAAAGGACATCGAGCTTCAGTGCCACGGGTGTTTACCACCGTTCGTTTTCTTCCAGGGCTTGTCTGCAAGAGACACTTACTTGGAAATAACAACCCCTCATCTCACTCTAATGCAGGAAATGGTTACCAAGCAGGAAAGGCATTCCTGATTAAAGAGGATTACTCCTCCAAAGCAGCTTGCCCCACAGGGCAAAGTGATCATGTGAACAGAGAGAAGATGTTAATTATGCCTGTTAAGTCACTATGCATCCAACTATTCTCACATTAACAACCCCTTGGGCAATGACTTCAAGAACGCTTACTCAGTGCCAGCTGGGGGGAAGGTGGAACTGTTCATACAAATGAAGCCTCAGGTGATGCCAAACTTAAAGGAGCCTCCCAAAGGCTTACAATCTCATAGAGCAGAACTGGGGAGCATTCTCCCTCTAAGGGGCCACTTTGAAAATGAGTACAAGCTCAAAGAGTTGCACCGAGTGGGGAAGGGGTGCATTCAGGAAGAGAAAGGTACAGATCATGAATCTGCACCACAGATGGGTCCCCCATCTCTGCTTCCTTACCCTTTCACAGTGCTTGGGGTTAGGAACTGGGAAGGGGCCAAATAAAAACTAGCCATTGGCTGCATTTGGCCCCTGGCCTGGTCCCATCCCTGCCATCTCTCTTTACCCAAGCACTAACCCTACATCTCAAACCTCCATGAAGAAAACTGCAGCCAACTCCTCAAACGCTGCCATACTTGAACAAAGGATGAATTTAAACCGTGTTGTGGAGAAGGGTGGGAAATGCTGAATTTTCTTCCTATCCCTGTTTCCCCAGAGGGGATCAGGGCATGTACGTGCCTGCTCCAGACAGACTGAAGCAGAAAGCTTGAAGTTACTTTTTAAGGAGACAGAAGCTTTGTAATTAACTCCCCTGCCCCTGACAGCAAGCGCCTATAGATCTGGTCTCATTTTCCCCATGCTGGCTATGGAGGTTGCCACCATGATCATCCCACTCAAATGCTAATGCCGTCCTTTAGCTTCCTACAGGGTAAATGGAAATTGTCAGCCTTCAGCCATACGGTCTCGGCCTGCAATGAACACATTTAACAAGCTAAGCAGGGTCAGGGCTGGGTTAGGCCACGGCATGAGAGTTCCAAGAAAAATCCAGGATGCCGCAAGCAGCAGTACTGGAGATTCATTAGCAGCCTGTTCTCTGAGTCAGCGATGAACCCAGAGCTGCAGAGATAGCGCTGGTCTGGCAGGCAAGTTGCAAGACGCAGTAATAATGGCACCTATTTCCTCATTTTGTTTCTCAAGCTATTACATCACTGCCATGTTCCATCTCAGAAGTGGCTACCCTTCAACCAGATACGGACTGTATGCCCCAAGACTCTCATGAGAGACAAAGCAGTACAGGGATATCTTTTATTGGACCAACTACAGTTCAGGAAGGTAATACAGTATAAGGTAGTAAAAGGCAGCTAAGCAACTTTATTTTTTTCCCTCAAGAGCTGATCCTGCGAGATAAACATAGCTTTGTGCTCCTGTGTCAATGTCTAGCACAGGTTGATAGGCACAGACTTCATTTCTATTTTAGGGGTGGGAAAAAGGAAACTAAAGACTCAAAAGACTGAGCTATTCCAAGAGGGAGGAGGGGTACCAGGCCCATGATCTGTAGGGTGACTGAAAGGATGACCTTGCTTTAGGATAAAAATAAAAGTCCAGCCACTAAGGTGTGACTGGACACCAACGACTTGAGCTTCTGATTTTCATTTTCTCCTCATCCAATGGGGAGCTCTGCAGGCAAAAGCCTGTTACTATTGAGTAGTTATAAACACACCATAGATGGGAAGAGGCAGTCTAGGCACATTCCACCCTTCAGGTGGGGTTAAGATGACAATTATGTATAATCATCTTGACAGCCTGTTTCCTCCACTCTGTTACCAATAAGCAACTTGGATACTTGGTGAAGCATTGAAAATGAAAGAACTTTCTCAACTAAGGGCTCATTTGCACACTGTTTAGGGGAGGGCAGGAGACACTGCATAGTGGGTGGTTGCAGGAAGGGGATTTGTAAGGCACAACACCCCTTGACACCATCTCCTCCCCCCCCCCCCCCAAACCAGAGGGGAAGCCTGTTCTGTTTCATATTGTGCCTCCTCATCTTGGAAGCAGTTGCGAGAAGGGCCCTTACACTGGTCACTCATTAGGTTTTGTTTAATGGTTTTCAAGGCCTAACACAGGAATGGGGAACGTTTCCCCTCCCAAAGATTTCTTTGAAAGTTACACAAGCTCCAAGGGATCAGGGGCAGGGAAAAGAGAGCATCCAGATCATGGATCTACACTATGGACCCTTCACCTGAGCTCAGTCTTTCAGTGCTTGGGGTTAGGAAGTCGATCCAGGCAATGACAAGGGGGCAAGTAAGAAGTTGGCCACATTCGGTCCCCGAGCTGGAGGTCCCCCAGGCCTGGCTTAGCACAAAGTTACCAAACCAGGTTTTCCACAGTCAAGGGAACTCTTAGCAAGTGTGGGGGTTATTTATTTGAAGCTCTGAGCAGTCTGAACAGATTGGGGGGGGGGGGGGGGGGCTGACCCAGGTTATTACAGCCACAAGGTTTCTCCTCTTTAGCAACTTATCCCCTGTTCACACAAGTGAAGCCCGAGCAGCTCATCTAATGCCCCCATAAGAGGTTTCAAAATTGGCTTGGTAAACACGGGCCTAAACTGATGTCCCTGTGAGGGGAACATTGTGAATGCGCCCCCAAGTGTCCTTTTTAGAACCTGGACCACCAAGGCTACTTGATGTCCACTGTTAAATTGTCATTCTCCTAACTGAAGTGCATGCGCTTGTGTGGGCCAATTCCTATTCACAGACACGTAGTAAAGAGATGGTTGTGCATTCTGAGCAATGAAAATCTGGGATCATCTCTTTTAAAAATGCAAGGTACACCAGCATGTCTCCCCAGATTTTTGTGGGCTGCCTGTCCGGTTTGGTTGCTTCCTGCGAATCAGAGGTGGCTGTGCATTTTTGCTTTTGCACAAAAGGTATAATGGGTGCAATTTAAAAACCAAGGCAAGTTATTGCTAAATGAGATATGGAAGGTGCATGGTCTCACTAGCAGACCTCAAAAGGCTTTAAAAACATGCTCCACAGCTCCCATTATGGACTCCCTCTTCCTCCATCTACCACACCTCTCTGCTAACTGGAAGAGCTGAAGGCAGAAGTAGGGAGGTACTGCCTCCTAATCCTTTGGTTGATCAGGGTTCTACAAGAGCGAAATGGCCAACTATTCCTACCTGCCCATATCTAACCACGGCACTTCCTTATCAAGTATCGAATGGCACTGCTTCCCCAGCCCTCCTGGGTTGCCAGCAGATCTAGTACAGATGCTACAAGTCAGTTTGTCCCAAGCCATGCAGCCTACCATGCTGGGCTGTTGTGGTCCACCACCAGTTTGTGGCCAGCACTATATCCAACCACCTTCGACTTCCCCAACCCAATGGATCAGGTACCTATGCACAGCTGGGTGGACTGGAGCCAGCCAGCCTGTGCAAGAACCCACCACCTTCAGGGATTGAGCCAAGTGCCTTAACCACCCAGTCACAGTGCCTTATTGGCCAGCTGGCCTCAAGAAAGCCTTCTTCCTAGGCAGAGCATCCCCTACCGCTCGTTAGGTTAGCCAGATTCGCCTTCCTTGGATGTGCTCAAAGACTGTCTGGACAAACATCTGTCTGCAGTGCTGTGGTTACAGGGTATTTCTCCTTGGAGTAAAGGGTTGGGCGAGGGACTCATGAAGTCCCTTCCAGTCTTACAAGTTATGATCTGCTGGAGTTGCAGTGCTGGACTCCAGCATTGGAAATACCAGCCAACTACGAACTAAGGTCAGTCTCTCTTACCCCCACCACGAAAGCAGGCAATTTAATGAGAGCCAGAATAAACAGAATTACCAGGCAACTTGTGCAGTTCTAGCATTTCACGCTCTGGCTAGCCACAGGGGAAAAACCTTCCCACACCAATAAATCCCAAAGCTAAACTGTTAATACAATTCTCTCTTTCACCTTGGTGTTCAGTAACTAACAGGTACACAGGAAACTAGTGCAGCTGGGGATGTCTGGGCAAGGCAAAAGGAGGAATGCTTGAAGAACATTTCACACCAATAATGTTTTTGGTTTTTTTCCCCCCCAATAAGGTGGGGGGGAAGAGAAGGAGCAAAGCCCTCAGTGAGCAAAGTACATAATCAACTTAAATAAAAAGGGACTAGAGACAACAGATTGGGCAAAAGCAAACATGAGGGCAGCTTGGTCTCTAGTTCCACTCCTCTTGTAAAATGCCTAGGGATGAGCCTGCATGAAGGGTGCTAAACAAGTTGGCTAGGGATTGGATTATATCTGTTTGGCAAGCTGTCTCTTTGACATTCTGCTCAGAGACAAACCCAACCCCAAAGAAGCTGTTTAAACAAGTCTAATGTTAAGCTGCAGATCCCCAGAATAAAAGCTTTGTTCTTGCTCAAGCGACAGATCAAGTCTGCATTTGCACTGAAGTGAACTGTCACTGCGATTTAATTGGAGACAGCACACAGGCGGTCGTGACACCAATCGGAGGTGGCAGTGGGGGTGTGTGGGCTCCACTCTTAAAATAATCAGTCAGTTTTTATGCATGGCAACAGGCAAGGGCTTGTACCCCACAAACCATCTACCCTGGAGGGCTTAAGCGGGCCTTAGCATTATCTAGTAAGCAACTTAACTATTAAACAATGACATTAAGAGTCCCGTTTCTGAAGGTAGATGACGGTCTGGGTTCCAATTTGCTAGCACTGCCTTTTTTCTTATTTTACTCTCACTTCAACTCCTCTCACATGCATCAAGGTGTCTCTACAGCTGGGCAAGAACTTCCTGTCACTTTACACTTCCTGCAAATTGAATATACCCACCTCCCCAAGTACCCAGAATGGTCAAGCCAGGTAAATGAGGACAGGCCTTCCCAAATCAGAAATACTACCTGATCAAGACCTAGTTGGGTCTCACTCCATTTGGGGGGAGAACAAATCCTTATGCCGTACAGTCATCTGCCAAAAAGCTACCCACGTATCTGCCAGACAGATTTTCAGATACTTAGTGAGCTTCTGTTCTTTCCCCCCCTCCAATCACATTTGTCTCAAGACAAGTCAGAACAATGATTACTCCAATTGAGGTGGTCCAATATGTAACCCGATTGTGCTACCAGTTTCTCCACTTTTGCTGGCAGTTATGCTAGAACCTATTGGTTTCATTTACTGTAAACCGACCTTTTTCTCTAGCAGCAGCAGTGTCAGGACAGGCAAAGCTCTGGAAGCATTTTAATACCAGATCCACAGCATGAGGATTACCATGCAGATACCCTGTCTGTTAGAACTGCACCAACATGACTAGGGCAGACAAGGCCAAAGCAACATAAAGCACAACTTGCTTAGCACCTTCCAAATCCTGCCTGATGAATTAAGTCTCACAGTACCCTTGTAAGGAAGGGGGGGGATTTGCTTTCTCAATTGCCCACTCCCACATGAAGGGAAATTGAAGAACAGAGGTGAAAGCCAGCCTGCAGAGGGAAGACCCTAGGGTTGTGCTCCCTGGAGGTTTCCAAGGCTGAAGAGGGTAACCCAGACTTTAAGCCATTATTATTTAGCTGAAAAGCATCTAGTGAAAAAAGGCAGTAGAAACACACTCACGGTGCACAGCTATCACTGTACAGAGCCACCATCCATTATGGGAGTCGACCTTTTTGGGGGGGGAACAGGGGACACCTTTGGTTTCAATTCACTTTCTCTATGTGCATTAAGAGAAGACATTTAACACTAATTAAAACAAGGTCTGGTGTGACACTGCCAGTCTCAGACACAGGAGATTAACTTCTCTACCCTCAACGCTACTTTCCGTCCACTCCATTTTTCATTTAGAAAGTTTGGTAGGAGGGCAACTTACTCAACAAAACCAGTCCTGCGCCCAGCATTGGTGAGCTGCTTCTAGGTAGGTTGCTAGCAGACTCTTCTTGGGGCCCAGACACCAATAATTAATGCTGTATAATTTGAATAAATATTGCTTTTCACTTTTGTAGTTGGCCGAGAAGCTTGGGCAATGTCCAATTTTTATGAACCTAAATAAAAATGTTACAGTTTAAAGCAAAAGAACAAGCCACACTCCATGAGCGGTCTTGTACTGCTCACTATTAGTGAGAGCATGCAACGTGGATCCCTCCCCCCCTGGAATGTGCTAGCAGAGAACTTGCATTCATTTCTGTTCCATCATCCAGATAACTCTCTGGACGCGCATGGGAGAAAACTTCTCTGGCCAACACCCTGCGAACTCTGTCTTGTTGTCACAAGCCTGATGTTTCACTTCAGCCATTTCGCAACAGCCATTTCCAGCTCATCCACTGCCGGCAATGGCCTATGTACCTGGGGGAGGAAATCTAAGCTGTCTGGCCAAGAAGTTTAAGAATGCTTGCTAGACAGCGCTTTACAATTTCCAGTTAGAAAAAGCCTTTTTGGAAAGTTGTAAAATATGAATTATGCCCCATTCAGAGCTAGTCCGATCTAATTGTGTAAGTACTTATTTCCAGCAGGTGTTAATCACAAGATCTGCCAGTGCAGATTGCTCCCTATAGTATAATGTAGCTTTTTTCTTTAATCAAAGACACGCTGGAGATTGCTGCTGGGTTCTGGGTGTGGCCCTTTTTATATTTACTAGTGCACGCATGCTTAGAATGCTATGCAAGCATTAACTGGGGTAATTTTTACAATGCACAGTAACTGGGAGTCTGTCAGACTCTCTTACGTAAAAACGCATGTATTGGGCACAACAGAAAGCTATAAGGAGCTAGTTGCCTCCGTTTGTTAACAAGGCACATGGAGGTTTCCATCATGGCTGTTTTACAATTCAAAGGGTTTCATTCCACACTTCCTGCTGTTTACTATTCCTCCCTAGAAAGGCTGTCTACACCTACCTACACCTTTCTCCTGCCGCTCTACAAAATTAGTTCCCAGTTGTCCATCTACAAACATGAAGCTTTATTTACACATTCCTGCAGGCCACAAGACCATGTTGCATCAACACCTCGTCAAGGAACAGCGTTAATGAAAACACACACTTGACAGAAACAATGGCTGGCTTCACAAAGCACAACATCAAAGCTGCAGCTAATCAAAGACATGGGAAGTCAATTGCCATTTCCTGTTTATTTATTTATTTTAATTAAAAAAAAAAAAACATACAAGGATTTCAGAGCAGACAACACAGTATAGAGCAGAGATGTATACTGTCCCTCACACGTTTCCAAAATGCAGCGGCTAGTTTTCCCTACCATGTTCACGTTGCGGGGGGGAGAATTCATAACCAGAGGCTCCTCCCAAGACCATCTGTATCAACAGCCATTTCAAAAGAACTGTCAGAGACACCTTCATCAGCTGCTCTGAAGGACAACAACACCCATGCTTCAAATCTGATTCAATCTGCAGCTACCCAAAGGCAGAGGCTGTTTTAGATTGACCCGCGGTGTGTGTGTGTGTCTGCGTGTGCCACCAGGCACTTCCAGTGTGTGTGTGTGGGGGGGGGAAACGTCACACGGCGATGGATGGGTGTACGGTTGGTGTGTGCCCATACACACGTTCCCGCCCAGAGCAATCGGGTAAGACTTTGGTTTCTCTGCGCGGGGGCACAGGTGGGCAGTGCAGGGGTCACAGGAGCATGCCTCTACGCAGGCCACCTTCTGACAGGCGCCCAGGTCCGTGAAGGAGGAGCGGATCCCTGTGAGCACCTCCCATCCAAAAATGGCCAAAGTAGTCTTTAGCAACTAATTGTTTGGTGAAGAACGTAAAATGAGCTGGGGTTCAGTTCCCATGGGGTGCAAGATGTTGCCATTGCTAATTTTCTTACTGGCTATTTCAGCAAGGGCCAAGTCCTGGACTGGATACCTATCCACCCTCTTTGGCTATACCAACTCCTGCTCTTTTGGGAACCAGTCTAACTATCAAGCTTATGCATTAAGCTTGAATTCACAATTTTAAAAAATGTTGTCCTGAAAGTTAAAGAGAAAGGAACAATTCACAGAATCCCAGTGAAACAATTGAGATCGAGTCCCAGCAATCCTTCATGGAACGTTTGGCTACCACTAGAAACTATTTAGGAACTACTAGCCTCCTCTGCATAGTTACTGGACGCTGATCCCCAGAAGAGGAGACAGATTTTTTTCAAAAACTTAATTCAAGGGAAATCATTTAAATTCCTATTAAAGAGAAGAAAATATACCATGCACCTTAATTTTAGGCAAACCACCCCACTGTAGGATGTTCATGGGAACCAAACAACAAGGTCCTGTCTAGAGGGCCAACAATTCATCCCGAGAAACCAAGGCAATATAAGTGCTACAGTCAACGTAGCTCATCTGGCACCATGACTAAAGAGCGCAGTGGGCTCTTTTCTGTGCCTGACCCAATTCATCACAGAAAGAGCATCACCACTATTTTCCTCATGCCCCCACCTGCTATCCATGCCTCTAAAATGACACCCCTAGAAAGCTCCATCCCCTCCCCATAACCAATAATCAGGGGGATAAGCTCATCCCAGCCTTATTTTGCACCCAGTTCCATGACCACTCTCCGCTCTGTCCCCTCAGAGGTATCGAGCATTCCTCAGTCCCCATGAGGAAGCTGATGGGACATCTCTTGTCCCTCAACCTCCCTACCACATGGCCTGCTGTTTAGAGAGCCCTACTCTCTTCTCCTTTGAAGCCACTCAACCCGGCAATGTCGACACCTCCTCACCTGTCACGGTGTTCATTTTGGGGCACATTTCAGAGAAAAACATGCCAGATAGTAAAGGGGTTAGAATACAAATCCTATGAAGAAAGGCCAGAGGAATTGGGTGGCCTAGAGAAAAAAAAGACAACTAAGGCAGTGGACCAGATAGCAATTTTCAATTGTCTAAAAAGGATGCCACTAAAAAAATAAAAATAAAAGGAGAACATTTGTAGTTTGCAAGGGGGATTTGGGTTAAATGTTCACAAAAGCTTCCTAACTGTTAAGAGCCACTGGGAAATGGAATCCGTTGTTGACCGAGGTTGTACAACCTCCTCCCTTGGACCGGACAAGCATCTGTCTGCGATGCTGTAGGCAGAGCAGGAGGCTGCACCAGATAATCCTTCAACTTCTTCCCAGTCCTAAATTCTAAGCCAACATAAAACAACAATACTGTAAGTCCTTGTACCACCCAAGGGATGCCCCCCCCATTCCTGTATACCCTAAAAGAAATGGCCCACCAGCAAATCCACGGGCCCCTCCTCAGCACCTCCATGGCATCATCCTAATCCCTTCCCTACCACACTGAAGGAAGACTCCTTCCAATCTCCAAAGGGATGGTCACCCCTGCCGTATTAGCCTGCCGATCAAGGAGTTGCCCAAACTCCTTCCAGCATCTCTGCGTGCTCCAGGAGGGCACCCCCTGACTATCTCCAGCCCCAGGGAGGCTCTTCAACCCCTCACCCTACAGGAACATTCTCATGCTCCTGGCATGCTTTGAGAGGTTGGCCACCCCGTTACTCCACCACAGCTCTCCCTCCCCTCAAGAAAACAGGGGTGGGTGGGAGAGAGGTCTCTCCCCATTGTCTGTTCTCCCTTCACAGCCACCTCAAGGAAGGAGACACCCCCATCCAGTGCCCACCAACACCTCCCTGCCCCACACTGGCAGCTCCCACTATTCAATGGGGCTGGATCAATTTCACTTAGCCTCCCCCATTCTAGGAAAGCGTAGCCTCCACCCCTCCAAAGAGCTGGGTCTCCCTTGCTCGCCCAACAACCCGGATTTTTTTTTTGGGGGGGGGGGGGAATACACCNTTTTTGGGGGGGGGGGGGGAATACACGCTTCAACCTTCCCCTAGGCCAAGTGTCCAGCCACCCCCCTGACAAGAGGGCATTGTCCCCTTCCCTCCTCGCCAGGCTCTCGCCTACGGGGCGCTGCTTAGCGGCTCCCCCAGGGAGGAGACCCTTCCATCACCCCCCTCCATTCACTAACAAGGGGAGGGGGCGCAGCCCCCCGTTTCCCTCGGGCCGGCTCCATTGATTAGGGATCGATCTCTCTGCCAGCCCCTCCCCGCCAAGGG
Source organism: Sphenodon punctatus (assembly GCA_003113815.1). Classification (NCBI taxonomy): domain Eukaryota; kingdom Metazoa; phylum Chordata; class Lepidosauria; order Sphenodontia; family Sphenodontidae; genus Sphenodon; species Sphenodon punctatus. Next base: position 2,247,757 of record QEPC01008474.1, read on the forward strand.
GGGGGGGGGTGTCTCTCCTAGCTCCCCCGCCCCGGGGTGCAAGGCCGCCGCCATGTTGCCCCGCCACTCACCGTGGGCGCCCCCGGGCCCCCCGAGCGCGAGCATCAGCAGCGCGAGCGCCAGCACCGCCCGCCGCGGGAAAGGGCAGGGGGCGCGAGCCGATCCCCCTGCCATGGCAACGGCCCCGGTTTCAGCCTCGTTCCTGCTCGCGCTCCCCTCCCGGCCCGGCCTCCCGGCGGCGCTAACCCCGAGCGCTGCCCAGCGCGCCCGCGCGACCCAAGCAGCGAGCGAGCGAGCTGCCGGCTCTTAAAGGGAAAGCGCCTCCCGGCCGGCTCTTAAAGGGGAGGCCGGCCAGTGACTGCCGTCATTAAAGCAAAAAAGGGGCTGCAGGTAAAGCAGCAAATAATGGGCGTGCCAATACGAGCGTGCGAGCGCTCCGTAGGGAGCGTGCAAATGTAGAGGTCTGTATGCACGTGGGATGGGTGTACAAAGCATGTACGCGTCACATAGGACAAGTGTGCAATCTTGTGTAGTGAGTGCTCCGTGTGTGCGTCATGTACATGGATTAGGTGTGCAAGAGGCACACAAGTCACATGAGAATGTGAAATCGGGGTGTGCGCGCGCCAGTGCAATGCTCGTGAGGTGGGCGTACTGTGTGAGCGCAATGCATGCGGGTTGTGTGTGGAATGTGTGTGTAAGTCACACGGGGCAAGTGCTCTGTGTGGGCATTCATGGGTGCTGTAATAGTTGTGAGGGGAGTGCCCCACGGGTGTGCCTTGCACATGGATTGGGCATGTAATGTGCATGTAAGTCGCATGGGGTGAGTGACTGTGCAGTGTGCACGTGTGCCAGTGCAACACGTGTGAGGAGTGTGCGGCTGTGCAATACCCAGAGGCTGTTTTGCAGTGTGGTCAATTTGTGTGGACAAATGTGGCGTGTGTGTGCATGTAGGTGAGGTGAGTGTTCCGCCTGTGTGCAATGCACGTGGGTTGTAGCTTACAACAGAAGTGCAAGGGTGAGTCTGCAGGGTAGGAATAATGTGCACAGACAACTGGGCAGTGTGGGCAGTGTGCGTTGGCTAATGTGTCTGTGCAGTGAGTGTGAGGCAGGTGTCCAGTCTGTGCCCAATGCACCAGGGTTAGTTTGCAGCGGGTGTGCAATACATAGTGAGTGTGGCAGTGCGCATAGAAGGCAAACATGTAGTATGGGAGCAGGACACCGTGGAAGAGCCAGTGTCCCTATGTAGACACTGTACATGGGAGACAATGTACATTGAGAGTGTACAATGTCTGTGTATATGTGTGCGTGTGCTGGAAACAATAGCCTTTTGTGTGTGGTCCTGGGAGTTGGTGTGCAGTCTGTGTGTGAGATGTAGGGTAATTGCAATATGCGTGCTGTGCCAATAAGATTAGGATGGAATGGTTGTGTTATGCATGTGGCAGGCAAGCCTTCTGTATGGCTGTGTAAATGTGCTGCAAGTGTGCTGTCTGAGCCAATGCTGTGTTCATGGGGCAGTGTGTCAAACATACATGATGCACAGGGGTGCAAACAAGCCGAGGAGAGAAGCCAATATTACTATACAGGGTTTGTGCAAGATGCATGGGTGTTAGGTGTGCATGGGCTCTGCAGTGCACGTGGAGGAAGCTGGTGTTGCTTTGCGCACCATGGGTGTAACTCTGCAGTACAGACCGCAACCGCGTACAAAGTATATGGCTAAGCAGGTGTGCAATGACTGCAATGCAGAAGGGATGCCAGGAGCACTTGGCTCACATGCAGTTAGGACAAAGTGGATGCAGTAGCGCTTGTGTGCACAAGACAGGGGTGGCTTGTGCGACTCGAGTGTTCTTAGCAAGAGGCAGTCTCCTCTTCATGCAGTGCGCACAGAGAGACAAGCGTGCGTGCACGTGAGAGGGTCTGGAGCCATTGCTATTCTTCCCTAAGCATGTACGCTGCAGCCACAGGAACGCTCCGTCCACCCCACCCCGCCCCCCGAACACTCTGCATCCCAGACACAGTGATACCAGACACCAAGGAGGTTATTTTCAGACCCCAACACTGAAGCCTAGGAGGGGAGTATGCTAAATGCAGGATGGCTTAGCAATGCAAGCCTGGGATGGCCTGTCTGGACAATCCTGGCCATTCCAGCTGTGCCCCAGAGAGACTGCAAGCAAGGGTCTCTGGTTCTACAGCTAAAATGCAGAGCTCTCGGTGTGCATTTGTTCCTTCCTCCAGTGTTGCACATGCCTTGCTAAGAGAGCCTCTTGGGAGTGTGGGGGCTGGAGGAACTGTTGCATTCCAAAAATCTGTAAATTCCCACGGGAGGCTGTGCTTGTGATTCAAGTATGTGCAAGGGGAAAACTCCGTGATACAAGGGTTGAGAGGCTGATGATGCAGGCAGGGCTGATAGGGAAACAGAATTTCTGAGGAAACATTTTTCTGTGACAAACGTTAGGAGTGTTTATAAAGCACTCGCAATGTACCTGGCATGGAACTACCATTAATTAGAAACAGGTCCCTGCTGCAGGGGCAGGAAGGCTTACGATGTAGAATAGACTCTGGCCATTTGTAAATGGACGGCCGCTGGGGAGAGGCCGGGTCTGTGGGTGGCCGGTGGAGCACCGCTGTGGGGGGAAGGAGCAGACGGGCGCATATGCATCTCCACCCATCACCACGCCCGGAGCAGCCCGCCTTTTCGCCAGTTGCTCTGTGCATGGGAGGTGAGCGGGGATGCGTGAGCCGCTTTCAAACGAGATGTGTCCCATGGGTGGACTTGAGTGGGTGCGTCTCGGTTGAAAACGCCCCAAAGAAGGGGAGACTAGAGAAGGAGACAGAGGATGGGAGGGGAATACATTCACAAAGTTGAAAAGTTGCATGTGCACATGTTTAGCTTAGTTATTTGCGGGAGGAAGGGACTCGTAGCGTCAGTAGAAGGAGGTAGGATTTTAGGAAGTGTGTGTGCGTATTGCAGGAAAATGTCTGCAAAACCCAAATGTTGTCATTTTAGAAAATGCCTGTACAGGAAGTTAACTGAAATGCTCCCACATGAAATGTTGAATTGCTAGAAACAAAAAAACAAAACAAAAAACCCACCCACATTTTCCAACAAAGAGGAAGAAGTTTCATCAAAACATTTCCAGCCAGCTCCAGTAGTTATGGTGGATCATAAACTGAACATGTGCCCTAAAGGTGGCACTGGGTAAAACCAGATGTGAGAGCAGCCGACTGTGGTCCACTTGGAGTGGACTTCACCTGCATCATGTGTGTGCAGGTGTCATCCGATGTTGACCCACATCTTGTCCCGGACTCCCCAGCTGTGTTGGCAGTGAGCCTGGGGTCCCAGATCACAACTTGGAAAACCTCCAAGGTCACAGCCTTGACGAAGGCCTGTCTGACCAGGCCAGAGCAGGCCACGGCACTGCAGTGCTATCACGTCTGGTCTCGGTTGCTCCCGAGGGCAGGACTACAACCAATGGGCTCAAATTACAAGAAAAGCAGATTTCGGCTAAACGTTATAGGAAGAACATCCTACGGGTAAGAGCTGTCCGACAGTGGCACAGACGCTGCCTAGGGCGGTGGTGGGCTCTCCTTTGCTGGAGGCTGGACGGCCCATCTGTCAAGGATGCTGTAGCTCTGGATTTCCTGCATTGAGCACTGAGGTCACTTCCGACTCCAAGATTCTATGTTCTCGTTGGGTCCACCATGGCCAGCTGTCATTGGCCACCATGGCAGCTTGTCATGGTGTGTGCTGGGTGCAACGCAGGGGTGGGGCCGGCTGGCCGGCTGCACGTTTACCGTCGTCCCCCTGCCCCCCCCCGTTGGCGGCGCACTGACCATGTCCAGAAGACTGGGTCGGGCCACCACCATCACCGCTGTCACTTCTGTTTTTACCCACTCTTGCAAAAAAAACGGCAAATGCCATTTTGGGCTGCATTAACAGATGCCTTGTATCCAAGGCACAGGATGTCATGGTGCCACTTTACTCAGTGCTGCTGAGATCTTTCCGGTAATAGTGTGGTCAGTTTGGGGCACTGAGATGCAAGGAGGAGGTTGACAAAGCGAAGAGGATTCTGAAGAGAGCAAGGAAGATGATCAGCGGGCTTGAAAGTTGAAGGAACTGGCCATGTTTAGTTCAGAGAAACGAAGACTAAGAAGGGATATAACCGCTACAATCTTTCAAGTATCTAAAAGGATGCCAGAAAAAAAAAGATGGAGAATAATTTATTTTTTTTACTATCACAGAAGATTGAGCAAGAGGGCTTAAACAAGAACAAGGTTATTAAATATTACAGATGTGTGTTACGGATTCAGATTAATCCGTAACTGCTTGTACTAGGGAGTCATTTATTAATTCGTACCGAAGTGTGGCACACCTGTTGTGGTATCTATAAATAAATAAATAAAACGCGAATGGCTGCTGGACCGTTCCATGCATACGTGGCCTTTTGGAAAAGGGCAGCCAGACGGCACACGGCCCAGTGACCGTTTTGCACACGTGCAGACCGGCTGCCCTGTTCCAAAATGACACTGCCACTGCCATTTTGGGAAAGGGCGTGCATGTGCAGAATGAACCTGCAGCCATTTTGGAAAAGGGCACGTGCGCACAATGGACCAGCAGCCATTTTGCACGTGGCTTGGGGTTTGTTTGGTTTTTTAAAAATTATTTTTAATTGATTTTAAGTACAATGTAATTAAATCTGGAAATTTAAAGAGCCAGATCCATAACAGATCCGAATCCATAATTTCCTTTGCATGCCCCCCCCCCCCCATTAAATATTGGGGGAAACTTCTTAACTGTGAGAGCAGTTGGGTGAGGGAATGGGTTGCTGAAGGAGGTTGTGGGCTGGAGTCTCATTCCTTGGAGGTTTTCAAGAACTGACTGGACAAAGATCTGTCTGATGCTGTATACAGGGGTATCCTGCCTCGGAGCAGGGAGCTGGGCTGGATTACCCTTTGAGACCCTTTTCAGCCATACAGACATCACAGGATTACGCCTCCCTGTGAGGAAAGGATTCTGTAAACCCCAGAAGGCTAGCGAGGGAAGGAGGATGCAGTGACACCCCACAGTCATTCAGTAAGAAGCGTGTATGCTAGCAGTTAGTGTATTCACAAGTCCTGGTGAAGTGAATGGGACTCTTGTGTGATAACCAATAGCACATCCATTATCTGCCAGAGCCAGAGGACTGTACTGCTTAGGAGCTTAGGAGAGAGAGAGAGAATTATAAAGGGTTTTTATAAGGGAAATAGAAAACATCTTAAAAAGGTTTTGTTTTTGTTTCACTCAATGCACCATTAACTTGAGGAGCTTGTTGCCAGAGGATGTTTTCAAGACCAATAGCATAGCTAGATTTACAAAAAGGATGGGCTACGTTCCTGGTGGATAGGTCCATTAATGGCTCTTAGACAAGTAGGTTGAGTGACTTAAATCTCTCACTGTCGGGAGCTGGGAGTGAGCGGCAGGCAATGGATTGCTTCATTATGACTAGTTGGGTACTTCTCCAAAGCAACTGAGAGCGGCCACTGTCGGAGACAGAATCGTAGGCTCGATGAACCATTAATCTATTCCAGTATTTAGTTATCTATTTATTTTGTCAAATTTATATGCCACCCTGACAAGATGCTCACATGCTGGAATGGGTGGAGGATGGTACCACCCACTGTGGGTTTTCATTTTATATGGGTTTGGGGTGCTGGATGTATCCTGTAAAGAATATTGCCGTATGTTACGTGTCCTTTAAAATAATAAAAAGTTTTAAAATAAAATAAAATTATATGCCACCCTCCTGAGGCTCAGGGCAGCTTACAATCATTAAAACAAAACAACAACAATAATAATCCTCATCCCTTTAATGCCCCACCCAACTCTATCCCTGACTGCCAAATGCCTGGACAAATAGAAAGGTCTTGCATTGTTTCCAGAAGGTGAACAGGCTTGGATTTAGGCAGATCCCCTGAGGGAGGGAGTTCCATAATTGCGCGGCAGCCACCGCAAATGCCTCCCTGCGTGCTCTGGCTGTAAAAATAAGATGGTACCTGCAAGGGTGCACCCGCGGCTGACCTCCGAGACCATAAGGGGACATGAGGTAGGAGGCAGCTTTTCCAGATACTGCTGTGGCCCAAGCCATTTAGGGCTTTATAGGTTAAAACCAGCACCTTGAATCGTGCCCGGAAAGCTATTGGCAGCCAGTGCAGATTCTGGAGCACCGGTGTTATGTGCTCCCGGTGACCCGTCCCTGAGAGAAGTTGTGTTGCCGCGTTCTGCACCAACTGCAGCTTCCGAACAGTCATCAAGGGCAGCCCCACGTAGAGTGCATTACAAAAATCCATCCTCGAGGTTATGAAGGCACAGATGATGGTGGCCAGATCTCAATCTGGTAACAGTCACAGCCGCCTCACCAGATGTAATTGGTGAAAGGTGCTCCTGGCCTCCACTGCAGCCTGATGATGACCCAGGCACAACAGTGGATCCAAGAGCACCCCAAGGCTTCGAACCTGAGTGACCAAAGGAGGCTAGACCCCATCAATAAAAGGGGTCCCTATGGTCTCCCAGGTCACATGGCTGGCCAACCATTATCACCTTGATCTTGTCTGGATTCAGCTTCAATCGGCTCGCCTGCCTCCAGTCCTCAATGGCAGGAAGACACCGGGTAGTAGGAGTGGGACCCCGGGGTAAATACCGGATACCGGATTTACCGGTTTCCGGTTCTCAAAGAACCGGATTCCCGGATTAAATCCGGTATACCGGTACCGGTTTTATTTCATTGATTTCAATGGGGCACTGTGTCCCCATTGAAATCAATGAAATACA
>QEPC01008474.1:2263731-2314867 GCA_003113815.1 Sphenodon punctatus
AAAAAAAAAAAAAAAAAAAAGGGGGGGGGGGGGGAAAGAGGAATTTCCATCAAATTGAAACTTCTCAGAAAAATGGAACGTTTCAAGAGATGCCAATGAATTTCAGGAAAGGGAAGCAAAAAAAATGTTTCCATCTTCAACACTCCTAAACGGGGGGGGAAAGACTTCGTTATCTTTCCATGAACATTCCCTCCTCCCTCCCCCCCCGCTGCAAATTCCTAGCGGCTTTAGGGGTGATGGTTGGGGAAGCACACACCCAGCAGTTGTAACAGGGCAGAGCACAGGAGACTCCATGGGATGGGACAATAAATGTGATGCAGGTGGCACCCCGGGCTTGGGAATTGATGGCGGCTGTGTTGCCAAGGGACCCTTGGACTGGGAATATCGCTGATGCCAAGTTTGCTGGAGAGTTGCAGGTCCAGGCAGCGTCTAGATTCCTTTGCGCTACTAAGCCGTATCCGCCAGGCTGGCGTCTCTGCCAAGGATATACTAGCTGGCGATGCATGCAGAAGGGCACCCTGCCAAGGGTGTAGCAATAATAGATGCAGCAGGTGCAGCTGCACCAGGCCCCACAAGTGAAGGGGCCCCCCATGCATGCAGGATACATTTGCACACTAGAGCGGAGGGGGGCCTATTCCCACCTAGCAGCACCCCCAGTTGTACTGTGAGCTTGGAGGGGCCCAGCTTCCCTTGTTCAGGGGTGCCCCTTTGCCAGTGGGAGAGGGTCCAGGGGAAGTGGTGCCCATTCAGTCTTCCTGCCCCATGGCCCATTCTAACCTAGCTCCGTCCCTGCACCCTACAACGTCACTTGACCTGGAGTTTGCTATCAATCTGACAGGGGTAAACTGGAGCAGATTCAGACCCCTTTGTCTGTCACAGAAACCCAGAGTCGCTTTGACAGGCAGGACATGGCAACTGAGATCCCACCAGCAAGAAGGGGGTGAATGATCCCCATTGGGAGGGTACAAAGTGAAGCGGGCAGCGGGACAGGTGGTGTTGGGAGGAAGGAGAGTGAAAAATGGATTTGTCTTCCAGCAGCCCTGGTTCAGACAGACACACACTTTTTAGCCAGGATCTTTGTACACCCTATGTTTAAGGTTTTTGTATTATGTACACAATGCATGTACAGCCAACACACACACATGGACAAAACCCCTTATGTTCACATGCACAGATCAAGTTAGGGTCACCTAGGATTTTGGGGTTGTCCCTTTCTCAGGGGCCAAAGTCCCTCTTTCAGTGGAGAGCGAGAGAGAGAGAGACAAAAAGGCCAGTATTCACATCTTTCCTGGTTGCTTCTAGGAAAAGCACTTGACGGGGACAACAGGGAGATGATGGAGTGACGAGAAACACAGGGTATTTTCAGACGTTACGAGATCAGTGAACCCCCGTCAATACCCACATGGGGCCACAGCGCCCTGACCGTCTGTTTGGCGGCCGCCAGATGTTCGCCACGGCCGATTCCCACATGGGGTCCATTTCAACCACGCTTCCGGGGCTCCCCGCCGGACAATCCCCACAAGCGTGGTCAAAGAGATCCCCGCTGGGAAGCAATAAAAAGTAACGTCTGGCCGGCGATCACGGCCCGGAATCCCCGGCGGGATTGCGGGCCATGGTCAAAGCGGCACCCGCCTGTCTCCCCAGAGGGCGGGCGGCGGGGGAATGTGGGGGGAGGCGGAGCCGTGCGGCCGCATGTTGCGCTGCATGGCCCTGCTCCCTCCCCGATTCCCCGCCGGGATCAGCCGGCACATCTATTTGGGCCATTTTTTGACCACGGGGGGTGGTTATTTCATTCACCCCCGCCGGGGATTCACTGGGACGAATCGGGACGGCGTCACGTCTGAAATCAGCCTCAGTGAAATGAGAAGTAGGAGAGAATGTCTGTCCCTCTTGATGCATTTGGAATGTTGGGAGGGGTGTTACCGCGTGTAAGGACGTGAGGGGGCGGAGCTTAGTGGTCAAGGGGATGTTGCTTATTCCTCTTTGGCGGATATATTGGGAGGTATGTGCATGCGGACACCAATCCATGCCCGCACACGTACACAATGCATGGGCTCACATTCCTTGCAGTGCACACATGGATAAAACCACTTATGCTCACGCATACACTTTCACACTAGGAAGATAGTTGCTTTCACGCTTACAGATGTGCACACATGCGCCTACATGCACGCTGACCTTTGTACGCTCACATCCACATAGGCTCTCAGAGGTGCACAAACAGACATGCATGGAAACACACCCATCTCGCAGAGGGAGCCCAGACTCTCATTTTGAACGCGTCCCTGCTTTGTCTTTCCACGCAGCCCTTCCTGGGGCAGGGTAGGGCGTGGTGGCTGTGCTCTCTGCTAGCGTGATCATTCCTGTTTGGCAGGCGTCAGCGGCGAGACGGGCTGGCGTCAAACTGGAGATCCGGGGGGGGCGGATTTTCACAAACTGGGTGTGAGAGGAAACAAAGCAAAGAGGCCAGGGGCAAAACTGTCAGCAGCTGCTACCCCCGGATCTGCGAGCCCTCCTTGCTGCAGAGCTGGTTTTGTCCTGGCTGGGGGCGCGATCCTCGTAGGCTGGCTGGGGTTTAAGAGCCAGGCTCTCTCCCCACAAGGTGACCTTGAGACTCTGACTCAGTAGGCATCCGGGGAAACCTGATCCACAAGCTGGGCCTCCCCGTGGCTAGTAGTCTTGTTTGGGTGCGTCGAGGGAGCCACTGAGCTTTTTCAATGTCTTTTTAATCCTTAGGGCGGTGAGCCTGGCCGAGGGGCTCTGGTACCAGCATTCCTTCATGACCCTAGCCAGGGCCGACAGAGTCTGCAAGGGAGAGAGAGAGAGAGAGATAACCATCCAGTGGGAAGGCTGGGTGTCAGGGGTCACTGCTGTTCCTCGGCATGTCCCCCTCCCTCTGCCTGGGTGCAGAAGCACTAGCCTCTGCCCTAACGTACCTTGGTGCTAGCTTGGAGGGGATGCAGAGGGCTCCCTGCCCCACCAGCCATCTCAGCTGCCTAGTAGTAACCTGTTTCCCCCACACCTTGTAGCCTTGCCAGGCAGGCTGCTGAGGGTGGGGTCTGGCTGGGCATTGATGCCCCCCCCAATGCAAGAGTGTGGCAGGGGTGGCACCACTAAAGCCAGGAGTCTGGGAGGGGCAGCGCCAGTCTTCGAATCTGCAGGGATCAAGGTGATGAATAAAATGTGGGGCCCTTGTTGGCCCCTTCACCATGGTCCCACCCTGTGCAGGGGGGCTAGAAGTGGTTATGTTTAGGACCCCGTTGGGATGGGGCGAGGACCTTGCACCCTGCCCTGGTGAAAAGATGGGCCATGGCGGATGCCCCAGAAGTGGAGAAAATAGAGGGGCCCAGGGACGTCACTCCCAGGTCGCCTTGTGATAAAGCTGGCCCTGGGTGGGGGCTTCCTCCTCCTAAGGACTTTTGTGACCGCACCCTGGGAATTACTGAGACCCTCAGCCATCCCTGCCCCACACCTCCCTCAGAGCTGGAGTGTCATGTACAGCGCCCATTGGACTCCTCCGTTACCGTGGCGCCTTGCAGCCTGTAGCATGGGGCTGCAAGGGGGAGACACCCCCTCCCCAAGAAGGGAATGCACCATCAGCAGATGGGCTCATGATCCCCAGGGATAAGAGAGAGAGAGACTTTACCCATCTTTTGTTGCTGTGAGGGGTTACGGAATTACACTTAGGTCTCACAACGAGGTCAGAGAGGCAAAAATCTTATTTTTTATCCTTCTGGCTCCGAGTCAGACAGGGCAGGCCCCCCCCGCATTTTACCGGTGTAGAAATGAGACTTGGGGAGGGGGGGGAGGACTGCTGGGTATGTACGGCAAATGGGGATGGGTACATCTGTCTCGGAGGCCCCAAAAGCCTGGGGCCCCATGCTCCCTGGTAGAACTGTTCTCCACAACTGGGAAAGGCATCCCTTTCCATTTTCTGTATCAGGGCCTATTCCAATCTAGCATACCTCTAGCAGCAGCTAAGCTTTTTGCCTGTGTGAACGTATAAGAAGTGCCGTACCAGATCAGAGCAATGGTCCATCTAGCCCAGTATCCTGTCTCTGATAGTGGCAGCTTTGGTTGCTTTAAAGAAGTGCACAACCAGCCATAACCAAGTGATACGTTCCCTGCTGTTAACTCCCAGTCCCAACAGCCAGATATCTCATCTTCGGGGCCAACTTGACTAGTAGCCATTGATGGACCTACCCTCTAAGAGCTGGGCCAATGCTTTTTAGAACCCAGTTATTCAACCGATCTTCAAAACATCCTATGGCAGCGAATTCCATGAGTGAATTGTTCGTGCAGTGAAAATTTTACTTAATTTTTTTTTTCCAAATCAAAGAAAGGCTAGTTCATTTCATAGGTTTGTCCCCCTAGTGCTGGCATTTTGAGAAGGGAGGTAAATAACAGAACCCCCTTAATTTTGTTACGCACCACTGGCGAGTTTGTGAATTCTATCGACCCTCCGTTGGAGATCAAAGCAGAACGTTGTGACCCCAGTCAGCAAAGTCAGGATGGCGATCCCATCGGCAGATGGGGCAGCCACACTTGGGTTCCCAATGTACAGTTTAGGAACTGCTGGGGTAATGGAACAGTGTCTGAGAAATCACTTTGCCATGTTGATCCCTGGAACCCAGAGTAACAGGGCTGACTTTGCTCTTTGCAGATCAGAGGTGGGGAGACTTTTCCCTCCAAGGGACCACTTTGAAAATTAGTACAAGTTGCTCGGGTCAGATGGGTGTTGGGGATGTCTTAGGAGGGGGAAGGGTCCAGATCATGGATTTATGCTTTGGATCCAGGACTAGCTTTAAACAGGGCCAGTAGGCCCCACAGGGAGGCCAGCCCTGGTAGCCTCAGAACCAGCATTCCCAAGGCCCCAAGACGGGCTATTTCTGCAACGCCCTCTACCCACCCACAACTCTCAGCCCCTGGGAGGTACCTATCCCCCTCCCCCCATCTACCACCCCTTAAGTACCTGCCGCCACAACCCTTCTATCTGATCCTTGGAGCTTGTACTCATTTTCAGAGAGGCCCCTTGGAGAGGAAAATGTTCCCCACCTGTTTTAGAAATAGGCAATATGGCTGTGCTGAGGCCCATTCTCTAGGAGAGAGGGGGGCCTGTAGCGTAACGGAGCCCACTGGGGGTTCCACCCCAGCCTCCCGGCACCCCCTTACCCACTTATTCACTGGTTTCTTTCCGCTGCCACCACCCAGAATATTTACTTAGATTGCAAGTCTCATCCCTCTGGGGAGAATGAGACCCCTATCCTTTTCTTTAAACAGCCAGGCCCGCAAGCCAGGATAAAACAGTTCCCAATTTCTGCCACCTGAGCGTACAGGGGCGTATTCGCTAACACACACACATGGATCTTTTAGATCAGAAAAAGGAATATTACTTTAATGGTATTTTAAACCAAGCATCACAGGCTACAACCATGTGAGATACTTTGAATCCTTGAGCAAAAGCAATTGATCAGACACAGTTAGGCTCGATGGCCTTTTTGTAGCATCTAGCCTAAACTGGTCCCTAAGATGTAACATTTGATTACTCACAGCTTCAGCTGCGCCTTTGCCTTGCAGCAAAGGGGTTCAGTCCTTAGGTTCAGTTTAGTCCAAACAGGCCAGGAACCATTCCCGTAGCTCCATAGCAAAAGGTCAGTATCCCAGAGCAAACAAAAGACAAGATGGAAGTCTCCTCCTGAGAGGTGTGTCTTTCTTTTTAAAAGTCCCCTACCCCTCATTCGTGATTGGTCCTTGTGGGGTTACCTGGCTGTACCTAGTCCAATCAGGGAATGACCCCTCCAGCCATGCTGGCTGTAGGCCCCTTCCCCTGGGATTGCGAAATCAGGACTAGTCAACTTGGAAGCCAGAGTGTCAGGGAAGGTCACTTGGAAAGGGCAGGGTTGCTCCTGGCAGCTTCTGCCACAGGGCCCATTCCATCGCCTACACCAGGGCCCTTTCGAGCCTAGCTATGCCCCTGGCTGCCGCCTTCGCCACGACACTCACCGGGTCGGAGTACAGCCGGTTTGGGATGGTGGGCGTCTGCTGGTCAACACAAACCACCTTCTTCATATCCTCAAAGCTGGGGTCGCTGGGCACCAAGTCGAAGAAAGGAGGCTTGTAGTCCTCGACGATCCCTATGGGGGAAGGGGTGCAATCCGGTGAGAGAGGCTCACGACACGAGCTACCCACCATGCACCAGTCGCACTAACACATCACTACAGGCGTGTGCGAGGCCAGCACCGCTCTGGAGGCCTCAAGGGACACCCGCAGGGTCTGGAAGGGGGAGTGTCTGCAGCATATTTATTTATTTATGCCTACGGCATCGCGGGGCGGCTTCCATACAGAAATAAAACAATATTTAAAACCAGAATAAAATTTATAATATCCAAGAGTTTAAAATGATCAAGGGTTTGGAACGGCTTCCATATGAAGAAAGGCTCGATAGACTGGGGCTCTTCAGCTTGGAGAATAGAAGACTTAGAGGGGATACGATAGAAGTTTATAAGTGGAGTGGAACACGTACATAGGAAACATTGATTTACCCTCTCAAGTAGCACTAAACTAGGGGACACTCCATGAAACTAACCGGTGGCAGATTTAAAACAAATCAAAGGAAGCATTTTTTCACTCATTTTGCACAGTACGGTGTGGAATTTGTTGCCAGAGGAGGTTGTCAGGGGCCAGTAGTGTAGCTGTGTTTAAAAAAAGACTGGATATGTTCTCGGAGAATAGGTCCACTAATGGCTATTAGCCAAGTAGATTACGCAATGGTATCTTCTGACTGTTGGGAGCAGGGAGTGATCAACAGGGAATGGATTGCCCATTGTGACTGCTGGTACTTCTCCCATGTGACCAAAATTGGCCACTGTTGGAGACAGGATGCGGAGCTTGATGGACCATTGGCACTTCTTATGTTCTTATTGGCTTTTGGAACTGTGTCCTATCATTGGCAGGGCAGGTGATAGATACTACAGGCTTCTGGGAAGGGGCCCTTCCCAACCTCGTGCACCTGGCAAATCTAAATATTTCAAAGCCCTTTTCCACTCAAACCCTTAATGGGTGTGGGTGTGTGTTCCAGAATTCAGAAGCATCCAGACATGCAGAATTCAAATTCTCGACTCTCATTTGCACGTGTGTGCACTGCTGCCCTCTCATGGACAGAGATGGGCTTGCACAAGCAGTTGCCAGGTCCTCTGCAGGTGTGGTCTATTATTAATTATTATTACTATAAGCACTTGTATAGCGCCAGCTGTGTACCTGGCGTTTTACAGAACAATGAGATAGACGCGGTCCCTGCCCACGGCTTACAATCGAATAGACACGGAGGAGGGAGACCACGTCCATCTCATTGTTCTGTAAAGTGCCAGGTACACAGCTGGCGCTATACAAGTGCTTATAATAATAATGAGAGGGGACATTGTCAGGGGGCGGCGGCAAGCCCCGCGGCGAGCCCTGCAGCTCTCCGCTCCAAGGACAGCCCGGCCCGGCCCCCAACAACCCCAAGAACGAAGGGACTTGCCAGAGATCCGCGCCGAGTCGAGACTGCCCCCGCAGGGGCCTCTGGCTCCGGTGAAGGACTCTCGGAGGGTGGCCACGCCCCCGGAAGTGACGGACAGCGCAGGGATTCCCCCGCCGGCTCTGACAGCAGAGGCACGCAGTGTGGCCACGCCTCTAGGAGGAACACGGAGCGTAGGGACGCCCCCGCCCCTGCGGCGCCGCTCCGAGCGGCTGCGAGCACGCACGGGGGCGGGGCTGCGAGATTAAAAGCCAGCGCCGCCCGAGGAGCGGCGCTGGTGATTAGTGGAAACCGGCCCTGTGCGAGTTGGAGTGTGGAAGACGATTGAGCAAGCGAGTACAAGCGACTGTGAGAGCCCCGGGCGTGTGAATCCTCATACCTAATCTTTCCCCCTTGAACCGCCAAGTACGTGTGAGCAAGAGCAAGAGAGTATTGGGTGAGTGTGTGCGTGTCCCCCTTCCTTCCCCGCCTCGGGGTTCCCCGATCTCGGAGGTGAGTGCCCTGTGTACCCCCTATCCCTGGGCCCTAGTGCACCCCCCTCTGGTGACCCCACAACTTATCCTTTCCCGTGTTGTGCGAGTGTGGGACGGAGCGTGGGGGGCAGCCTTGGTTCCTCGGTCAGTGGCGCCCAATGATGATAGGGGCCTGTTCTCTTTAATTAGAGGTAAAGGCCCACTTACTATCCTGACGGGCATCGTACCAACGTTAGTTCCCTGCTCTGACCGAGCCCCCCAAGGCAGGGTGCGTGTGTGTGTGTCCCCGTCCGTGACAGACATAGGGAGAGACAAGGGATAAATAATATTCAAGCGGATGCAAAGTCTCAGGTGCACGTGCTTGGCTTGGTTGCGGTTAGGCAGGAGTCTGCGGTGAGGGCAGACAAAGTATTGAAAGGGAAGTTCTAGCAGGCGTCGGGAAAGGCAGCGAGGAAAAGGTGGGTTTTGAGGAGGGATTTGAAGGTGCAGAGGGAGGAGGCAAGGCGGATGTGGGCAGGAAGGGAGTTCCAGGCATGGGGGGCAGCGAGGGAGAAGGGACGAAGGCGGTTAGGGGAGCAGGGGAGACGAGGGAGAGGGCAGAGGAGGAGCAGAGAGTGCGTGCAGGAGTGTGTAAGGAGATAAGGGCTGAGAGGTAAGAGGGAGCCAGGTTGTGAAGGGTTTTGTACGTAAATACCAGGCATTTGTGAAGGATGCGTGCGGGAAGGGGGAGCCAGTGAAGCAAGGAGAGGAGAGGCTGCACATGGTCGAAGCGATGGGCAGAGTGGATTATCCTAGCAGTGGAGTTTTGGATGGAAATAAGGGAGGGGGGCAGATGAGAGCAGGGGAGGCCAGCAAGGAGGAGGCTGCAGTAGTCAAGGCTAGAGATGACCATGGCATGAAAAAGGGTTTTGGCTGCGGAGAAAGGGGTGAATCCGAGCAATGTTACGGAGGGCAAAACGACAGGACTTGGCAACAGAGTCGATGTAAGGTTTGAAGGAAAGGTGAGTGTCGAAGATGAAGCCCAAGCTACGGGCTTGGGGAACAGGGCGGATGATGACCCCATCAATAAGGATGGAGAGGAAAGAGAGGGAGGAAGGGAAGGGAGGAAAGATAAGGAGCTCAGTCTTAGCCATGTTGAGCTTGAGCTGGCGTCAGGACATCCAGGTGGAGTTATCAGAGAGACAGTTGATGAGGCGAGTTTGGACAGAAGGGGAGAGAGAGGGGGTGGAGAGAGAGAGTTGAGTGTCATCAGCATAAAGGTGGTATTGGAAGCCGTGGGAGGCAATGAGTTTGCCAAGGGACAGGATGTAGATAGAGAAGAGGAGAGGGCCCAGGACACAGCCTTGGGGAACCCCAACCGAGAGGGGGAGGGAGGAGGAGTTGTAATTGGGTAGAGACACATTAAAAGGAGCAGTCAGAGAGGTAGGAGGAGAACCAGTCAAGAACAGAGCCACAGAAGCCTGGAGAGCGAATAGAGTCCAGTAGGAGTGAGTGGTCAACAGTGTCAAAGGCAGCAGAGAGGTCAAAGAGGACAAGAATGGAGTAAAGGCGATTCAATTTAGCCACAAGAAGATGGTTGGTGATCTTGGCAAGGGCCGTTTCTGTGGAGTGAAGGGGGCGGAAGCCAGATTGGAGAGTGTCCAGGGAGGAGTTGGCAGAGAGAAGATCCAGGCAGCGGGAGTAGACAACACGAGGAGGGAGACCGGCTGGTAACTAGAGGGGTCAGAAGGGTCGAGGGTGGACTTTTTGAGGATGGGAGAGACAGTGACATGTTTGAAGGCGGAGGGGAAGAAGCCAGTGGATAGGGAGAGATTAATGACATGTAAGAGGGAGGGGGGGGCGACAGTGGGAGCAATGGAGGTCAGGAGGCGGGAGGGGATTGGGTCAAGAAGGCAGGTGGAGGGGTTGGAGGAAGAGAGCAAAGAGGAGATTTCCTCAAGGGAGGCAGGAGGAGAGGAGAGTGGGGGGAGGGAGTGGGGAGAGGAGATGGGTGGGAAGCAATGTCCTGGCGGATCGTGTCAATCTTTGAGGTGAAGAATGATGCGAGATCCTGAGCAGAGAGGGAAGAAGGTGAAGGGGGCAGGGGGGCTTCAGAAAGGAGTCAAAGGTGGAGAAGAGGCAGCGAGGGTCACAAGAGTAGGATTCAACCCGGGGGGCATAGTAGTGTTGCCTCGCCAGGAAGATCGTGGAAGAGAAGGAGAATTTATAGTGGAGGAAGTCAGGGTGAGAGCGGGATTTGCACCAGAGGCATTCAGCAGCCCGGGTGCAGGAATGGAAGTAGCGGATAGTAGGGGTGAGCCAAGGACGGGGGTTTTGGGGTCCTCAAATGTGGGGAGGGGGAGGCAGGGGACATGGATGGTTTCTGGGGATGGGGTATAGAAGGATTCCAGCTGGCAAAAACCTAGTTCCATGATCTCACTGAGCTGGGGAGAAACTCCAAAATAACAGGGTGACAAGGGGGAGGGAGCGAGCCAAAGAACCAAGGGAGGGGGGAGAGAGGAGAAGCGACAGAAGGGTGGGAAGAGGCAGAGAGGGAGTAAAATGTACATATGTGCAGGGGGGTGGGGGCTCAACTACAATGGACACATAGGTGACTGGGAACTGTCAATATTGGGAGGCGAGGCACAGGAGTGGAGGCTGGGCAGGGGTTGCATAGGGTTCTATAAGACTTCCAAAAATTGCATGGCTTCCATGTGCTAAGTGTCGACTCCAGAGAAATTTGCCCTTACTGAGGTTTGAGAAACTTAAATAGCCTAGCCATCCCTCATCCAGCGACTGCTCTGCCTGCAAAGTAGCTACCTCCCTTTAGGGTTTGCCAGGCATGGAAGAGCTGCTATTTCAGGCAAGGGGCAGTTGTCTCACCGTGGGGCCTGCACAGAGTCCTAACTAGTCACCAGCTGCTCCGGAATGAGGGTATGTTGATCTGTGGATGTCTCTGCCCAAACGCTTGTGTGCCCCCCTCCCCCCCCCCCGAGGGGATCCCCGTTCCATTTGGTCGTTCAGACACTATGTTTGGCCATAGAGTAACTGTGGGTTTGCAGCCCGTAATGTATCTGGGGGAATGCATGGAGGAAACCCGCAGAGCAGGCAACATCAGGGCGCACAGTTAACATTTGTTCAGTGCTACCACTTTGTCAGGCGACTTTGATCCGCCAGGCCACGGCTGACAGCAGGGAATCCGTGCTCCTGTTGTCCTGGTCAATATCGCCCCTGCTAGAATGAAACTAACTACGGGAAAAGGGAATTTCATTTTCATTATGGGATTCAGTGCGGATTCCCTGCACCCCACCGGACAGCCCGGAGTCCCAACCTCAGGGATTCCCTATCCCCTGTAGATGGGTCCCCGTTTGTCAGCTGTCAGGTGGTGAGCTGGGTTTCCTGTGCCACACCTGACAGCTGACCAATAGGAAATTTGGGTAGCTCTCATGGTTATGCTGCCCCTTGAAGGGCTCCTCCTGGTGGCCAGAGTCCATGCGGCGGCAGCATAAACAGTGATGAAACTGGTCCTCCACCAGACGATGTCCCTGTTAGTAGCGCAGGGTTGATTTCCCCCATGTTTCAACATAATGATGTGCAGAAGCACCCTGTGTTTGTGCACACGGGTGCATGGGGAGCAGGGTGGCTGGATGTTTGGAAGTTGCAGGAAAGGAGATGGAGATCTGAGATTCCTAGACTTTTTGGGCCCGTGGACTAACGTTACCCTCAGAAATTCTTGTGGCCCACCTTGTACCCACCTCAGGATGCCCATGGCCTGGTGCTTGCTTGCTGTGGGCTGGCCAATACAAGCAGCTTTGGGAAATCACAGCCAGCGTAGGTGCATAACCCCAAAGACCAGCAGGGACCGAATCCTGCTTTGCTGGAGTTCCACAGACCACGACCTATTGGGCTGCAGATTGGAAACCCATGGTTTAGGGTAAAAAATGAAGGCGTGTCAGAATATTGGGGCAAGGAAAGGAGCTCCCAAGGGACGGGCTGAGAATCTCAGCACTGGGAATTTTCTGAGCCTATCCGGACAAGCCTCCACTGGGGATGGTTTGGGGGCCACATATCCTGCTGCCTTGGTGCAGGGGGGAGACGTACTGGGCTGCTCCTCGAAGGGCTAGTTGACTCCTCCCAGCTTGATGACTCATTTGAGCGCGACCCACTCAGCCTGCAATGGGCAGCCCCTGACCCCAGCTCTCCATTCTAGGTGACTGTGTCAGGAGGGGGGCGGGGGCACCCCAGGGAACCCAAGGTCTTTGTGCCTGGTACCTTGAGCTCTCAACGCCACCTAGTGGCCAAACATCTGTTCACCTAGCATTCCCAGCAGCTGTTCCTTCCACCAGTTAATCCACGCTTAGTCGCTTAGCACCTCCATATGGCCCAGCCCCTCAGAGAGGTTTAATCTCTTTTCTGGCTTCCAAAGCTTTTCCAAATTCCCCTTGCCCTGGTGCCAAGGTCACTACTTGCCCTTCTGTCCATCCAAGGGTAGTCAGGTAACTAAGGATAGTGCGAGTTCAACCACCACCCAAACCACCCTCCTCCTGGCCCTGGGCAAGCAGGGGATGGGGACATCTAATTGAGGAGGGGGGAGAAGGAGAAGGCTTTGGGCACTCAGGGGTTAACATGCACCCACTTAAAGGTCAGGGAATGCGAGTATAATGGGCTTGCTAACAGTTTAACCTGAGGGGAGATTGGATTAACCCAGACAGACCGAGACCCCCTCCTGCCCCCGCCTCCCATTACTTAATGATTAGCTATTTTCCGTAAGTACCTTTCCTGTTGGCTGGGGGATGCAAGGGCAAGGGTGGTGTCAGACGAGGGTGGGGAATCGGGGAATGGGTGTGGGAGGAGCTCTTCTCAGCCTTGTCAGAAAAATAAACCCCGCTAACATGTGACAGACGAGAGGTGGAAAAAGAAAGCTACCTCCTCCTCCTATGTCCCAAATATGAGCGCAAGTGCAAGAGAGAGCCTTCCCCATACTCTCAGGGTTCAGCCAAGGCTTCAGTTCTAAAAAGGAGAAGGGGCCGTCGGCTGGGCAGGCATCGCAGCGCCGTGAAGCAACGTGTCATTGGCTCAGGCAAAGACAGCGACAGGCAGTGCACACAGCGGGTTTCACGTATTAGACAGTAAATCCCACCCCATCTTGGGTGGGTGGCTTTTCAACTCCCATGACAGGTACCTTGCGACGGGGGAGTCGCATGTGGCTCTTGGGCAGTTCAGGTGCGGCACTCTGGTGAGGTTGACCCTGCGATGCATAACGGTCCTGCCTCTTGCTTTTCTGCACCCCAGTCACAGCAGCTAAACTGTAGCTGCTGCTCAGAATCTGAGCAACCGCCCCGCCGGCCAATCACGAAGCAGGAGAATTGGTGGGGTGGGGGGATGACCATGCGTGCGCACACAAGTGCATGCAGGCAGCTGTGCTGCCTTGTGGCTCTGGGGGCACCTGAAGATGTTGGTGTGTGGCTCTTGGGGTCAAGAACTCTGCCCGCCCTTGCCCTATAGCTCGGCCCACCACTAGGGTCACGTTGAACTGAATGGTCAAAGTGAGATGCAGATAGCAATAAACGTGCAATGGAGGGCTTGAGTTTGGGGAAGTTCCACTGGGCTGCATGGGTCGAGATCCCCAGGATGTGGCTTGGAGAGGCCCACAAACTCAGCTCCTCCTGGGTGCAACTGTGACCGAGTCCCCCCTGGTTTTGCACCCAGGACAGTACGACGTCCCCACTGTATTTGCGGCTGCAAAGAGGACCAGTCTCAGAGCTCAGAGAAGAAGCCGGTCTGCATATCTCCGGGGACAGCAGTCAGGCTAGCTCTGCTCTGCTTCCAACGCCGCTTGTGCTGGGCTCGGGTGAGGATGCTGGTTCCCCCCCGCCCCCTCCCCCATTGGACATGGCCAGTTTCCAGGATGACCCAGGGATGCTGCTCTTTTGCTAATCAGTGCTTAACAAAACAAAGAGGACTGATTGGAGCCCAGTGGGCCCTTTAATCAGTGCACTGGCCGCTGACACCAGATTAGAGTGTTTAGAATTTACAGCTAATCTTCTCGGGGTGCAAAAACTAAATAATCCAGACACACAAACCTACTCAGAGGAGAATGTCCGAAAGTCTCCCAAGCACAGGCTTGGTAAGTGGGTATTTCTACAGTCACGTAGCCCCCTCCCAGGCTGCAGCTGCAAGCAAGCTCCTAAATAGGCTAATTTACCAGGCTGACATCTGGTGCGTTCACTGCTGGAGGCTCCCTATTATGTAGGCCGAGGTGGAATGCCATCTCCCCTTCGGTCTTGGTACCACCACCCTCTGTCCACCCCCAAATTGTCAGGGGCCAAGCCCAAGTCTGCAAACCTGTCCCAAACCCAAAAAGGTGGTCTAGAGTCAGCTGCTCTTGGGCGAGTCTTGGTATTGCAGCCGTCTCATTCAAACCCAACTGGGGGAGGATTTCAACTCACTTCAAAAAGGAACACATTTCAGGTTACTGCAGAATACGGCCACCGCGTTCACCTTGGGAGGCTCAGAAACTGGGCAGCGAAGCAATACAGACCTGCCTTCCACCGCAAGGTTATTACTGAAATTTAGAAAGGAAAATTGGGCACTTACCTCCTGAATTTTCCTTCTGCTGGGGGTCCTCCTGGACGGCCAACCATAACACTAGGGTAGATCCCGCCAACGGCCAGTAGGAGGCAGACACAGTGATTTTTCATCCTTGGCTGCTCAGGGATCTTCCTTTCTCCAGAGTATTTCAGCCTTTTGAACTGTCTAAGAACTTGCTATTAACGACAAATAACTAAATGCCTTGTCAACGTTATTATCTATGAGAATAATATAACCAAATGTAATTTGTAATATTCTTTATGAGAATAATAAACTATCCGTACACCTCTTAACGCCTGGCAGTCTAGGCAACCGGCAATACAAACTCAAAACTCCCGAGTCCTCCAATCTGTTCCCCCCAGAATTACTCTTCATTCCGGGTGGGTTTTGGCCGTCCAGGAGGACCCCCAGCAGAAGGAAAATTCAGAAGGTAAGTGCCCAATTTTCCTTTCTCTCTGGGGGTCCTCCTGGACGGCCAACCATAACACTAGGGACTTTCCCAAGCGGTGTCCCTCCCACTTACATTCAGTCTTAGTATCATGGGAAGGGATGAATGAAGAGTTTCATAACCTGACCTCTATATTTCCTACAGGACAGCCTGTAAGACCCTTCTCCCAAATGCTGCTTCAGCTGACTCATGTAGAGGGAGTTTATAGTGCCTCGTAAAAGAATGCAACGAGGCCCATGTTGCCACCCTACAGATCTCTCCATAAGGAGCAGCATTCCTGAATGCTTGTGTGGTTGCTGCCCCTCTTAAGGAATGAGCAAATATCCCTTCCGGGGGAACTTTTCCTTTTGCCCTATATGCTTCCTTAATGCAGAGTCAGCCATCGGGCAATGACTGACTTCGAAGCCTTCGTTCCCCTATTATGTACCCCATAAGAGACAAACAGAGCCGTAGACCGTCGAAACGGTGCTGTTCGTTTCAAGTAAATTTTGAGGGCCCTGGAAACATCCAGGGTATGCCAGATCTTTTCTTTTTCATGGGAAGGATTTGGGCAGAAAGAGGGAAGAATTATATCCTGTTCCCTGTGAAATAAGGAATTTACTTTGGGAAGGAAGGAAGGGTCAAGTCTGAGAGAAACTGACGATTCTCTAAACACGCAAAGGTGAGGTTCTATTGATAGAGCCCCCAGCTCTGAAATTCTCCTAGCTGTTGTAATACCTATCAGGAAGGCTACCTTTAGAGATAGGTAGAATAAAGATACCTCTTCGAGAGGCTCAAAAGGTATGCCAGTCAATGCTTTAAGGAGAAGATTTAAATCCCAGGAGGGAAAACGATGACTCACCGGAGGAGATATGATTCTAGCTGCTCTGAGAAAACGTACAATGTGAGGGTGTCTCGAGATTCTTTCCCCCCTCACTGTACCTATCACACTCCCTATAGCGGCCACCTGTCTTTGTAGCGTATTGGGCTTTAAGCCCCTATCCAGGCCCGTCTGCAGAAACTCTAAAATTACTCTAACAGAGGCCTTGTCTGGTCTCAGATCCCTTTCCTGGCACCACCCCGCAAAACAAGCCCAAGTACTTTGATAAATGCGCTTGGTTGCCGGTCGCCTAGACTGAAGCATGGTGTGTAGGACCTGTTGAGAGTAACCTAATTTTCTGAAGGCTTCCCTCTCAATTTCCAGGCTGTTAGTTTTAAGCCTGCGGGGTCCTTGTGGCTGATAGGCCCTTGAGTTAGAATGTCCTGTCTGTAGAGGAGGCTGATTGGTGTTTCCGTTGTTAGATCTAGAAGATCTGCAAACCACGGACGTCGTGGCCAATATGGGGTCACTAGGATCAGCTCTGCTCCCTCCATCTTGGCTTTTGCTATTGTCCTGTGGATCAGAGGGAACGGTGGAAAAGCATAAAGGAGTCCTTGTGGCCACATCCGGTTCAGAGCGTCGAAGTCCTCTGCCAGAGGATGAGGGAATCTGGACATGAACCGTCTTGTTTTTGTGTTGGTTGGGGATGCGAATAGGTCCATCACCGGCATCCCGAATTCCCTGACTATTTCTTGGAAAGTCGATGGATGTAACGCCCATTCTCCCGGATCCAGAGTCTTGCGGCTCAGCCAGTCGGCCTGGGTGTTCTTTATCCCTTGTATATGTATGGCTCTTATGGACTTCAGGTTTGTTTCCGCCCACCGGATCAGTAGTGACGCTTGTTGATGGAGTGCTGATGATCTCGACCCTCCTTGATTGTTTATGTATGCTTTTGCTACGTTGTTGTCTGTGTAGACAGTTACGTGCCTTCCTCTGATCAGTGGGGCGAGTTCCCTCAGAGCCAGATATACTGCTCTTAGTTCTAGCCAGTTTATGTGGTGGCTCTTTTCCCACTTCAGCCATTTTCCTTGTACCGCTCTGTTTTGAGCGTGTGCCCCCCATCCTTGGAGGCTCGCATCCGTTGTTATCGTCACACCCTCTGGGTCCATCAAAGGGATCCCCGTGTTGAGCCTCCCCTTGTGAGACCACCATTGGAAGGATGATTTGACTGTATTCGGGACCAACACCCAAGGGTTGTCCCCCTGTGTGAGGTGGTCTTGCCAAGGTCTCAGGAGTTGCTGCAGAGGCCTGGTGTGAAATCTGGCCCATCTCACAATGCTCATACATGAGATCATGCTGCCCAGTAGACTGGCTAGTTCTTTTAGCCGTGACTTGTTCCTTGAGACCACAAGATGAATAAGGTCTAGGAGGTTCTGGCGTCTCTGCATATTGAGGCAAATCTCATATGATCTGGTGTCTATTATCACTCCCAGGTGTTCGAGGGACTGGGATGGGCTCAGATGACTCTTTTTGAAGTTTATTACAAAACCATGTTCTTGGAGGTAGGATATCACCCTGGCAGTGTCCCTCAGTGCCTGGTCGTATGTCGGTGATCGTATTAATATGTCGTCCAAGTAAGGATGAATCTTGATCCCCTCCTTTCGCAGGTTCGCGATGAGGGGAATCAAGATTTTTGTGAACGTCCTGGGTGCTGATGATAGACCAAAAGGGAGAGCCTTGTATTGCCAGTGGAGGTTCTCGTACCTGAATCTCAACCATTTCCTGTAGTTTGGCAATATTGGAACGTGTAAATAGGCCTCCTTGAGGTCGAGCGATGTCAGCCATTCCTGTCTGTTTATCGCTAACCTGATGGACTGCAGAGTCTCCATTTTGAATTTTTTGGTCCGAATGAATTTGTTCAGTCTCTTTAGATCGAGAACTGCTCTCCACTCGTTCTGTTTCTTCGGGACTAGGAACAGAATTGAATATAGTCCCGAGCCCTGTTCGTTCGGAGGGACTTGTTCGATGGCTCCAATTGAGAGAAGCCTCTTGATTTCTGTGGCCATTGCCACGTGCTTTTGGGGGTTTTTCGACCTTGGTGAGGCAGAAAAGAAGCTTAGAGGGGAGCGGTCGAATTCTATGGAGTATCCCCTTTGTATCGTTTGAGTGACCCAGGCGTCTTGCACGGTATGTTTCCAGTGCTGTGCGAAGTCCTGGAGTCTGCCCCCTAGCTTGTGGGGTTCCAGAGAGGGCTGGTAGTCATGCCTCTGACTTGTTGCGCCCCTGTCCCTGGTGTTGCTTACTTCTGGGATTTGCTCCCTTCTGCTTGTTCCATCTGCTCCTGTATCTGCTTTGATGCCCCCTGTTAGGGAAAAAGGGGCGTCTGGAGTTTCCCTGGTTCTGGCGTGCGTTGTAGGGACGAAAATTCCTCTTCGTGATCCCTACGCTTTGTAGTGTTTGTTTTTTCGATTTATCCGCAGCGTCTGTGAGTACCTTGTCTAGGCAAACTCCGAAAAGTTTCGATCCCTGGAACGGGCCCCCGACCAGGGTATTCTTTGCCGTAGGGTCTCCTTTCCACGAGCGAAGCCAGAGGCGACGTCGTGCTGCCACGTTAGAAGCCATTGATCTCGCTGTCCAGCGCATCATGTCCGTGGACGAATCGGCGATAAACGCGTATGCCAGCTGAATTCTAGTGGATAGAATTCTAGTCATTTTCAGTGAGACTTTTGGATCTCTGGCCCTCTTGATCCAGGTCATGAGTGCCCTGGAAAAATAAGATGTTAGAATCGCCATCTTTAAAACTGCTGCTGATTCCTCAAAATTTCTTCTGAGATTACATTCAATCCCTTTGTCCGTGGGGTCCCGCGGAAGGCATTCTCCCTCCGTCGGGAATACGGAGTTTCTAGCTAGCGAGGCAGCAGCTGCATCTACTTTTGGTATTGCAAAGAGTGCCTCTTTCTTTTTTGATAGGGAGTATAGAGAGTGCTGTGTCTTATTCAATTTGAACAGTCTGTTGGGTTGTTGCCATTCTTGTTTTATGATTTTTTCATATGCTTTGTCCAGCAACATCCCCCTGTCTCTATCCCTGGCCCTAGGGATGTACTCCCTTGCCCCCTCCTCCTCATCCGAGGAGTCTGAGGATGCCTGCTTCTCCTTTTTTTGTTGAATGTCCAGGGCTCTAATTAGCTGTTCATAGATCATATCCCTGTATTTAAAAGGGAATTGTTTATCAGGGTCTTTTGATGCTTCAGTTTCAGGCTCCTCTATTTTCCCTTCTTCGGGGGCGGAGGTAGCTGATTCCTCTCCGGATGCCAGCTCCTCATCTTCCCCTTCCCCACTTTGGAGCTCATCAGCCTCCTCCCCTTCTGCATGCACGGGGGAAGCGACCTCCCTGTTGCGCTTGGAGGGCTGTTTTCTTCGTCTGTGCCCCCCCTCATCCAAGGAGGAGACAGATCTCACCTCCTCTGAGTTTTCCTCCTCCGAGGCTGGGGAGTCCAGGGGTCTCATTGCCCTGCGGGGTTGCTTGGGGCTGGGGTTCTTTCCCTTGCCAGCCCCTTTGGAGCCTCCCTTATAAACGGGTCTCTCTGACCTCTGGGGAGAGCGTTTTCGCTGCAGCTCCCTGAGGATTTGCTGCAGGACCTGCATGTGAGGGTCCTGGGGAGCCGGGGCAGGGGACTCAGGTGGAGTGGGGCGCGGGGGGCTTACAGTTGTCTCTTCCCCTCCGGGGCTGCCGCTGCTCCCGCTGCTGGTGCTGTCACTGTCGCGCTCCTTTTTCTCGCCGACATTCTTATTTTCTCCCGGGCCTGAACTACGGGTTCGGGCCTAGCCGCGCTGAGTCAGGGAACTAGTGTCCTTTCCCTCTCACGGCGGGGCAAAAATGGGCGGAGCCTCGTTATTTTGGCGCCCAAACTAGTGCGCCTGCGTCAAGAACATCCCCTCTGCTGCCGGTCTGATCGGCCTTCCAAGATGGAGGGGAGGGGGGAGGGGAAGGAGGGCGGGAAGGACTCTTGGCCCCCTGGCGCCACCTAGTGCCCTATTATGAATATTTCTCCCCGAGTGAGCGAAGCGGCGTTCTAGCGGGGGGAGCCCCCCCCCCTTCGCTGACACCGCTCCCGCTGGGATCCGACCTCCCTCTTTTCCCGCTGTGGGAAATGGGACGGGGAATGACCAGGAGTGTCGCGGTCGGGAATAAACCCTCTGACCGGTCTTTGCCTGACTCCCTCCGGAGCGCGCTCCTCACCTGACCTCCGGTTTGGGTGATTGGGCGCTCCGGGTTCCGCCTGGCCGGGCTGCTTGCCGCAGTGAAGGCTGTGCGGTCCCAGCTCCTAGCGGGTCGGGTGATCCCGAACTGGTCAGCGCCCCCACTAGGGTCGGGCGCTACCCCCGCTCTTCGGGACCCCCCTGCCCGTAGGAAAGGGAAGGGTCCCGGAATCCTGCTCTGTACCCCCCCCCCCTTGGGGGGGGTAAGGTGAACAGGAGAGGAATTTCTCCGCCCCTGGCACCTAGAGCGAATTATTCATTCTTGCTGCCAAGATTTCCTGTCTTCTTCTATCAGGAGGCAGCTAGCCTGCTTCCTACTAGTCTGAAGGCAGACAAACAACTGGAGAAAGGAAGATCCCTGAGCAGCCAAGGATGAAAAATCACTGTGTCTGCCTCCTACTGGCCGTTGGCGGGATCTACCCTAGTGTTATGGTTGGCCGTCCAGGAGGACCCCCCGAGAGAAGATCTCAGTATTTTAAATAATAGTCTCATGATTTTTCAGAGGAAGCAAGTGATGATTCATCACTTTCACAGTTTTGGGACAAGTGAGCCGGCTTTGGGGGCTTGATTCTGAAACCTTATAATTAATTCTCTTTTAGCCTTAGTATTGCACGTGTAATTTACTTAACCGTCCCTCCCCATATACAGCCCTCTCCACCCCATACCCATCCATCCGACACCCTGTCCCACCAGCGCCGTCTCACCATTGACAACCGTTCTGCGGGTGATCTCCCAGAGAACCAGGCCATACGCCCAGATGTCCGTCTGCTTGTAGGATTCAAAGCAGTCTGTGCGGATATGCTCATCCAGCACCTCTGGTGCCATGTAGCGCTTGGTGCCCACCCGTGGGTTGTTCCCGATATCCAGGTAGTCACTGGCCTGGGAATGTATGACAGACAGACCTGGAAGGGACCAATGACAAGGAAGGGGGTGGTTAGGTCTGGCCCAATTCCAGCCCCCCATTTTGCCACTGGCTCCCCATGTGACCTTGGTTCGGTCCCCAAGCCCATCTAGGTCTCAATTCCCCCTCAGTAAAAATCACTGTTCCCTCACAAGAGGGAGCCAAGGGGGTGGCATGGCTGTGCTGGGATGCCTGGCAGCTAAGGGTGTGTCGGATGGTTGTGCATTACTGTGCTAGGTGGGGTTGAGGCCACGGCTTTCCCAGGGGATGCGGTGGCGGTGCTGCACTCGTGGCCTAGGGTTGCCTGATTTTCATAACGGTCCTGACAAAAATGGCATATCTGGGAACTCTGCTGGAGCCTCCCCTGCTAGGAAGATTTCTGCCCTCCTCAGCTCCTGTGTTGTCAGTGCAGAGACGCCCCCCCCGGTCAGTGATGCAGCACCGCCTGTGCAGAGATGGGCCATGGGCCTGTTCTCCTCATTCTGGCCAGGCCCCATTCCCTCTCTCCACCTGAGCCAAACTCCCCTCCTGCCAGCCAGGGCCCCACTCCCCACTGTCCTTCCCCAGGGCGGGGGCCCCGTTCCCCTCACCACGACTGGGTCTTGCTCCCCACATCCCTCCCTTAGGCCGGGCCCTGCTTCCCCTCACCACAACTGGGCCTTGCTCCCCTCTGCCAGGCTGGGCCCTGCTCCCCACATCCCTCCCTTAGGCCGGGCCCGGCTTCCCCTCACCACAACTGGGCCTTGCTCCCCTCTGCCAGGCTGGGCCCTGCTCCCCACATCCCTCCCTTAGGCCGGGCCCGGCTTCCCCTCATCACAACTGGGCCTTGCTCCCCTCTGCCAGGCTGGGCCCTGCTCCTCACATCCCTCCCTTAGGCTGGGCCCTGCTTCCCCTCACCATGGCTGGGCCTTGCTCTAATAGGGTTGCCTGATATGCACATTTTAGAAGGACATTTATTAGAAATACAGGTTGCAGGGCTATTGGTGCTCCCCTCCCCCCTCACAATGGTTGGGTCCGGCTCCCCTCTCCTCTCAGCCTGACCTGGCCCAACACCTCTCACCTGGTTTGGGTCCCGCTCCCCCTCACTGCCCACAGGCAGCTTTCTGCTCCCCCAGGCCAGGCCTCGCTCCTGACTTTCCTCACCTCCAGCCTGGGCTCAGCCCCCCTCCCCACCCCCACCAGATCATTCCCCCCACGTCCCCCGACCGAGTCCAAGTCCCCTCACTCGGTTGGGTCCAGTTCCTGATTCCCCTCCCCGAGCCGCCCCCTGCCTCACCCAGGTCCGCGATGCAGCACTGCCGATTGTTCTTGACCAGGATGTTGCGGCTCTTGAGGTCGCGGTGAGCGATGGCCGGCTTGCCCTGGGTGCTGAAGATCTCCACGTGCAGGTGCACCAGGCCGCAGATGGCGGAGGCAGCCAGGCGCAGACAGGTCTCCACGTCCAGCGACGTGCGCTGCAGGTAGTCGTACAGGGAGCCGTACTCGTGGTAGTGTGTGATCAGCCAGAGCTGGGTGCTGGAGTTCCGGGAGGTCATGTCCGAGGCAATGAACCCTGCAGGGAAGGCATCATACTACGTTCCTTCCAGCCTAAAGGAAGGGGAGGAGCCGCAGCTGGGCCTGCTCCCCAGTGGGTTAGATTCTGGGCGTGGGGAGGCTGTGGGGTAGATTTAAGAGGCATGGGGACTATCGGTGGAAGGCTGAAAGGAAAATCAAGGCAGATTACAGGCAAGCAATGGGGAAGCAGGGAGGTGAGTGGGGGTGTGTGGGGATATAGCTTTTCTGGGGGTGCCAGGAGTTTGGGGGACTGTGTGACTGTACGTCAGGGGTGGGGAATGTCAGGCCCAGGGGCCAAATGCGCCCCACGGCTAGATTTAATTTATCCTCTTTCAAGTTCCTGCCCTCAAGCACTGAAAAGACTGAGCTCAGGGGAAGGGAACAGAGATCAAGGCATGCCCACAAGAATGGGGGACACATCCATGATCTGGACCCTCTTTTTCCTGAGCACACTCCCTTAAGAAA
This sequence comes from Sphenodon punctatus, assembly GCA_003113815.1. Lineage (NCBI taxonomy): Eukaryota > Metazoa > Chordata > Lepidosauria > Sphenodontia > Sphenodontidae > Sphenodon > Sphenodon punctatus. The sequence goes on from QEPC01008474.1 coordinate 2,286,718, forward strand.
CTCCTCCCACAATTTCTACATGGCCCTCAGCGCTTGTACTAATTTTCAAAAGGGACCCCTGGGAGGGGAAAGATTCTCCACCCCTGCTGTAGGTGCTGGGTGGGTCGGGGAGATGACATGTCTCTGTTAGGGAGCTGGGGGGTAATGGGGTGGCAGTGATGGGGTGGGAGGACTGGGCGGCAGTAGGACTGTGCTGGGTGGGTCGGGGAGGAGATGACGTGGCTCTGTTAGGGAGCTGGGGGGTAATGGGGTGGCAGTGATGGGGTGGGAGGACTGGGGGGCAGTAGGACTGTGCTGGGTGGGTCGGGGAGGGGAGGACGTGGCTCTGTTAGGGGGCTGGAGAGGATTATGTGGCAGTGATGGGGTGGGAGGGTTAACATGACCGTAAGGGGGTGGTATAGCAGTACAGGGGGTCGGACTGTTTGGGGAGTGTTGTATAGCAGTGCTGGGGGGGGGGCAGGATTGTGGGGGATGACATGACTGTGCTAAGGGGTGGTGGGGTGCTTGGTGAGGCAGTGTTGGGGGCACTGGGCATCGCACCCCCACTGTGAACCTCTCTGCACCAGCTGCTCACCCAGGATGTTATCGTGCCGCAGCAGCACCGTGTTGTAAATCTCGGTCTCGCGGAACCACGACTGCTCATCCCGGGAGGAGAAGATCTTGACCGCCACGTTCTCTCCGTGCCACATGCCACGCCACACCTCCCCGTAGCGCCCTTTCCCTACCGTGGCAATGGTGCATCGTCAGTCAGTGCTCTTCTGCCTGCGCTGGTTCATGGCACAAACACACATACACTCGCGTGCGCGCACACCCTTTTGCACCATGGGCACTAGCATTGGGGAGGAAGGCTCAAGCCACTTCTACCTGTGTGAACACAGGAATGGTTTGGCCTCCAGGATGGTCTTCTCCTCACCCCAAGACACTGGCTTTAGCCAAGAACCTGGAGGTTTTATATCCCTCCCGCAATATAGCATAAGTAATTTCAGGCTCTGGAGCTTCCTATCTCCTAGGAAGAGGTCCACACCCTTTTTCAATCTCAATAAATTTTGGCCATATTCCTGTGGCAAGGAGTTCCACATGCTAATTGACAAGAGACAACGGGCTTATGACACAGAAAAGCAGGCTCAGGTTGAATTGTGGCAGAGTAGAGCCACAGTGGGCTGCGAGCCCTTTAAGAGACTGAGTGCAAGTCTAATTAAGAGAGCACCTACGACTGGCTTGGGAATAAAGCTGAGAAGCAGCTCAGTCGGAGAGAGACTGTTCTGGAGGTAGGAGTTAGAGCCTCTGTCTGAGAGCCTAGCCAGAGGGAATTTGCTACAAGAACCCAGAGTTAGCCAGAGCTGCGACACTCTGGCAACCCGAGTGGAAGGAAGTTGCATGAAGCTGGACCCAAAGGACTCTGGTAGGCTAGGAGGGGGTGCTGGGAGGTAGGCACTGGAACCCCTGACAGCAAACTATTGCGAGTGTCAAGAATTTGAATAAAGACGACTAGAGAATAAAGAGACTTTGGTTTATTTGGAGCCCTGATCCCGACTGACGTACACCTGGCAAGCACCATCCTCTTACATGAATATTAGCAAGAACTTCCAAATGCTAAGAAGAATTGGGCAATGGAGTGAACTGCCAAGAGGCCGCGGAATCCCCTTCGCTGGAGCATTTTTAAGAGGATGCTGGCTATCGCTGGGGATGGTTAAGAGCTGGTAACTCAGGGCAGGACTAGATGATCCTTCTGCGACTAGGATTCTCGCCGTTTTTACACGGTGCTGTAAGGGGGTGTGGGCGGGGGGTGTCTACGGCCGCACGCGTATCCCCACGCACAGAGCAACCTCCGTTTTCCCCGGCTGCTCCATGTGTGGGGGGTGGAGTGAGGATGCATGTTAGGCAGGAGCATGCACCCCCTACCCCACTCACTGCACATGCACGTACACCACGTCCTTCACACGGATCATGCCCACTCGTTAACACGCAGATTTCTTTGTGTCCTTGAGTGGGAAAGGCCCGTTTAAAAAGGGCCTCTACCTGCTCTGTCGTTTCAGTCTGTCGGTGCTGGCTGCTATTGGAGATGGGATCCCTGTGGATTCTCAGTTTAGGGTTTTATCCCCTTTCTTCCTCGATGAGTTGACAGCTCACCTCTTGACGGGGGTTGGTCACCGGGAACACGTTGCACCGGAGTCCTCGCCGGCTGCCAATAGCATTTGTTCTGAATGCTGGTTTTGACCTATAAGTCCTAATTGGCCTGAGCCCTACCCATCGGAAGGCCCGCCTCCCCACTTATGTCCATCCGGCAGCCTCTACGATTGTCTGAGCGCACTCTTCTGCAAATGCCATCGTTGGCCCAGGTCTCTTTGACCTTGGCACACAGGGAGCCGTTCTCAGTGGTTTCTCCACAACTTTGAATTCCCTTTCCTTAGAGGTATGCTTGAGCCCTAGTCTAAGCATCTTCCAGAGGCAGTGTAAGACCTACTTGTTTGGCCAGGCATGTAACAGGCAGGGTTAGGATCGGGGGTGGTGGAGGAGTGTTCATGAGTATTTTATGCCATTTGGGGGGTGGGGGGGGTGTCTTTTGCATTTGTGTGTTTTTTTACATCATGATATTAGCTGCCCTGGGCCTCAACGGATAGGGTGGGATAAGAGCTTAAATAAACTTTGTCACTGCGGTAAGTAGCCATTGGAGATGAAATTGCCAGACTGAACAAGCCTGCCAAATGTACCTACCTGAACCGAAAATTGTGCATCGGGTAATAACCGCTGCCCGTTTTCAATCCGTCAGGCCTCTGCTTTGGTTGTTTTGTGTTGGGGTTTGGTTTTGGGGGATTTTGGTTCAGTTATTTTGATTTTGGGCCGACTCCGGGTAGGTCGTTTTAGCGGTATTAGCACACCTGGACATGCACAATTGCCAAAAATGACACAGCCAAAATACCAAAGGACCAGAAAAACCAAGGTAACTGAATTGATAAAAACAAGAACTGCATTGCCAAAACCCCAGCTATGTGAATACCCTTTTGGGGGGGGCGGTGTCATTCAGATATTGGGAGGGATACCTGAAAATGCAAGTAATTCTCACCAATAACAAATTTGGTATCTGAAGCCTTAGTAGCTTCTGGTGCTCTCCAAAGGGTTGCACCCTGCAGAGGCTCACGGTAACGGCACAGCCCAGGACCTCTTCCTCCACAGTCTTAACATGAATACAACTGTTCAGGGCAAGCAGGGTAAGCCACCTCTTCCATGACTGCAACGCATGCACGAGCGCGTTTCTTACCTACGCACTCCACCAGGGTAATCTGCCGAGCGACGGTTCTTTGCACCAGGAAGGGGAGCCCGGAGCCACTGCCAGTCGTGCAATCATCGTTCAGCAGATCCTGGTGAGGCGGAAAGCAGGAGAGTTAACTTTGCAGAAAAGTAAGAAAGGCCACAATCCACGAAGCCCTACTGTTGAAGCCTGCCAGCTCCCCGTGGCTACTGAAATCAGCCCCTCCTTCCTCCTCTGCTGCCACTCCCTGGGCCTGGATTATTATTATTCTTTTTTGGGGGTCCTGAATTTTGTACAAATGTTTTGTTGAGTTTCTCCTACAAGAAGCTTAAGAACCACTGTCACTAATGCATAACATTAGGCCTTTCTATTTGGCCAGACATTTGGCATGCAGGGATGAGGGTGGGTGGGGCATTAAGGGAATTTTTAAAATGGGATTTTAATGGCTTTTGTATGGATTGTACGACGCCCTGAGCCTCCGTGGGAAGAATGGCATAGAAATGGGATTAAACAACAAAGTTTGAACACAACAACTTCAATTCTATGGTTCTCCCCCCTTGCCAAGTGGTGGTTGAAGCTCTTCACAACATAAGTGATAATATCAAATCCATTTAATAATAGAAATCCATTTCAAAAACAAAACAATTTAAAAAGGGAAAGGTAAGGAGAGAGGAAAAAAGATGTTAAAGGGAATCTGCAGTGGATTCTAAAAGCACCTGGAGAATAAATGTCTTCAGGTGCATTTTAAACAGGGAGGAGGAAGGAACAGAGACAAACATCTGGAGAGAGAGAGAGAGAGAGAGAGTTCCCCGCCGAGGGGCCCACCACAGCATCTGGAGAGAGTTCCCCGCCGAGGGGCCCACCACAGCATCTGGAGAGAGAGAGAGAGAGTTCCCCGCCAAAGGGCCCACCACAGCATCTGGAGAGAGAGAGTTCCCCGCCAAGGGGCCCACCACAGCAAGGGTCCAATCGCTGCCTGCTGACTTAAGCATGATCCCCAACCAATGGGTGGTTTCTGAGCACAGATAGACACCAGTATAAGGCTCCAGGAGCAGGATTCAAATATAGCCAGGGCCCTAAAGAACAGCAGCGCCGTCTTAGAATTCAGTGGAAATTCACCAGACCCAGAAAACCAATTTCTAAATTAGATTTGAAAATCTCTCTTTTCATGTTGCTTTGCTAATAGAGATCTGCATAATCTTTATTGGCAGTTCGAATCTCTCTTGGCTTGATTGAGCTCCTGCCCTGCCCTTGATCTGCCCCAACGTTTCCCCGGGCCTCAGCCCCTCTCTCCCCTGCCTGTATCTCATTGCCTGGTTCTTGGCTCCTGACTAGCTGGTTTTTTGGCTCTGACCCGCTGTCCTGACCCAGTTTGCCTCCTCAGCTTCCAGTCCCTAGCTTTAATCTCCCGGCACTCGTCATGCCGCTCACCACTAGGACTAACTCCCCTGCTTCCACTACTGGCCTAGGCCTTTGGGGTCTCATGGCCATTTTGTTCCTGGCTGGGTCCTCCTGACAGACTCTGTTCAGTCTGGGGCTTTCGTGAGGGCAAAGCTAAGCAAACAGGAATGGCACGTCAGACCCACTCACCTCCAAGGTGCTGTCACCCACTAGGGATGCCTTCAGCATGAGGTCGGTGTCCTCCAGCTCAGTGTGTAGCAGCCGCTTCCGGCGCCTCTGGTTCACCTTCCAGGCAACCAGCCCCACTAAGGTAGCAAGGACCAGTAAGGCCAGGAGAGGAAGCAGCACCATCAGGAGAAGGCTCTTCACGGAAGGGATATCTTCAGGCGGAGGGGTCACGGTGGTTACTATGGCAGGGAATCAGTTGGCAAGATAAATTCAAGAAACCCTAAGACACTGAGCTGCAAAGGCCAAACCCTCCAGGGTCACCAGTCAATCTGACCCGGGGGTGGGGAAAACTCCTTTCTGGCCCAGATTATGGGGAATCACTCAGTGAGAACATGGGCAAGGCCACCAGCCCAGCATCCAATATAAAATGGGCCATCTCAGTGCCAGCCCCACGGGCAGGAATGGGCCTTGGTACAGAAGATGGAATGGGTCCCCCCCCCCCCCCTCTCCCCCAGCAGCAGGGGCTGACTGACTTCAGAGAAAGGGGGAAGAAACAGAATGGATGCCTTGGAGGATGGAGGGAGGAATTTCATGCTTAGGAGCAAAATGGGAACCCGCTGCTCTATGGCCGTGCTGGCAGAAAGGGAGGCAGTACATTGGCAGAGTTTGCGAGTGGGCACAGGCAGCAAGCGAGAGCAGAGCTAGTGGGTGAGCGCTGAAGGAGGCAGTCACAACACTGACACACCCAAGTGGGTGGAGCTAGGAGAGCCCCGCCTCTTTGCCTTTTCCCCTGCCATACCTGGCAGGTGGAAGTCGAGGTCCTTGTTGCACATGTCGGAGGAGCAGCATCGCATGCCCTGCCGCCCCATGATGCGAGACTGGCAGTGCTCATTGAAGTTCCCTTGCAGGCACCCCTTGCGCCGAACCGTTTCCCCATCCTCTAGGGCCTTGCTGACGAAGCACACCAGCCCAGAACAGGTGGCATTGTCACACCCGCTCTCACAGGCACAGTTCAGCTTTCCTGCAGGATGCAAAGAAGGCAGCACCTTTCACTGGTGGAACGTTAACTCCCCCGCCCCATTATCCCCACCCCCCAATGGACCAGCATCAAACCCTGGACTACACAGTGCTTGGAGAGAGACTCCGGTTTTCCGGCATAGGGAGGTTCAGATTGTCGAGGGCTGGACCGGATTAAGACCCAGGTCGAGAACCCACACCCCCTGGGTGTTCCGGAGCAGCGTCGACTTGGCTTCATCATTACTGCTTTCTGGCTTGGCTTGGAACGGCATCCTGTAGGCCTCCCCTTACCCCAGCTACACCCCGCCACACCTATAGCTGGGTGAGAGATGGGGCAGGACTGAGTGCGAGTGGAGTAGGGAGGCTTTGGGATTAGCCATGGGCCTGCTGTTAGAAGAGTGGGATCTGGGCTTGGGGACCTGGAGAGGGGACTGAAGAGTGGAGGAGTGGGGAGGATGGAAAGGTTAGGTATGGGGAAGAGGTTCCGCCTGACCAAAGGGCAACCTGGGCCATCAGCCGTTGGACTCACTATTTCCCTCTACTTCCAGAGCCCCACAGTGACTCCCATTTTCACCAGATCAGGGTGCAGGGCCCCCACGTCCTCCCAAACACAACCACCTCTAGGACCCCGTGGGGGGGCGGGACTCCAGAGGAAGGGGTGGAGCCATCGGGATCCTGTATTTTATCTTTGCCCTGGGCCCTGCATATTCTAGGGCCGGCTTTGATGGGGAGGGGTGGGATTGTATATGCATTTCATTCTCCTCTAAAGACGGAGAACGGGAGTGGGTTGGGGCAGTGGCGGGGAACCTTTGTGCGCGAGAGGTGCTGGCGTGGGAATTTTTTGTTTGACGGGGTTACAGTTGATTTGTATTTGGTTTCTTGTTTGTCAACTGCCCTGAGTCCTTCAGGAAATGGGTGGCATAGAAATTTCAAATCATGAATAATACCAAGTTCCTGGCCAGGATCCAAGTCTTGCTGGGAGCAAATGATGCTGGGTAGAACAACTCTCCCTGCCCTCTGCTTCTTGCCCTCAGGGCCTTGCCTCAGAGTCCTTCATTCTTAGCGTGCGCGCTCTCTCGCTCTCTCTCTGCCTTGCCCCCCGCTTAGGGTCAAACTGCAAAAAGTGGCAACCCTATGCACATCTGTGACCTCTCCACTTTGTGAACGTACCCTTCTCTCCCCCCCTGGTCTCGTCTAGATTGTAAGCCTCTCGGGGCAGGGACCCGTCTGTAATTAAGGATTGCTCAGGGCCTGGTATATTACTGGCGCTATATAAATACCGCTTGCTCCCCCTCTCTGCTCCTGTCCTCAGTCCTGACCCACAGTCCAGTTCCCACCCAGTGGCCACGTCCCAGATGCCCCATATCCCTTGCCCCTTACAGCTCCATGGGACAGGTGACACTGGGGTCCTGCTAGGGCTTCTGTGCTGCAGCAGCGGGGCCTTATGTGCACCCCCAGTTCAGAATCCCACAATTCTCTGCAGGATGGGGGTCCACAAGCACTCGTGCCTCAGGCTATTTCCCTACCGTGAGCTTTACTTTTACTACCAAGCGCAGAGTTGCCAGAGTCACTTACAGCAACCTGCTTAGTGTAGCCAACCAGGCCAATCCTAGCCGCAGCCAAGGTTCCCAGCCTGCCCCACTCCTTGCCTCAGACAACGTCCTGGCCTCTCCTCCCTCGGCCCCATTGAGGCCTGCCTCTCCTTGCCGGTCCGACCCATCTGGCAGGGGCTGTGTCCCCCTCTCCTTGCTTTAGCCTTTGCTTCGATGCCTTTCTTTGCAGCAGCCTGCTCCCAGCTGAGAGCAAATAACCCACCTCCCCACCCCCAGCCTCTCCAAGGGGCTGCACCCTTCCTTGACGTGGAGCCGCCCGCAGATTCAGGGCCTCATTCGAAAAGCACTTAGCGGTGCCCCCATTATAGAGCAGGAGGGAGACAATGGGGCAACGGTGAGAGACCCATAAATAGGGGCATTTTTTATATTTTTATAGACAGCCATTCATTACAATCTCTTCTGCACTACCGAGTGCCCGCCAGGCCTAGCAGACCGCCCTTGTGTCTCCCCAGCCTTGCAGAGGCTACTTAAGGACACGGCCCCTGCCGGATGAGTCAGGCCAATGGCCTATTTTCTAGCTCAGTCTCCAGTTGAAATGGGAAGCGTGCGGCCCCGCAGGCTTGTGGACCTCGGGGCAGCTGAACCCTCAGTCCCCATTGTAGTTACGACCTTGAACTAGATGAACAGCAGCAATGGGAGGGGGCATACGGAAATGCACCGAACCGATGGGGAACCTCAGGCCTAGGGGCCTACTGCAGCCCATGGCAAGTTTTTATACGGCCCCTTTCCAGTCCCTGGATTTGGCCCCTGAATCCAGTTCTTTCCTACCCGGTGCCCGCACCCCCCCAGCAGAGATGAGGGGGCAGGCACACAAGCGAAGACAGAGGACAGATCCATGATCCGGACCCTCCTCTTCCAGCGTGGACCCCTTAAGCAGCCCTCGGAGCTTGTACTCATTTTCAGAGTGGCCCCGGGAGGGAAAGAATTCCCCACCCCTGGCACCGACAGGGCGAGTCATCCCCCTTACCATCTGTGACACTCCTTGGGACACTCAGGACAGCCAGGAAAAGGTTCCTCACAGCTCTGGGCAGCATGGTGTCTGCAGACAAGACAGAATTGGTTGATACAAGAACAGCAGCTGTGCGTTTCCGCAGCATCCTTTTGGGGAGCCTAAACTCACACCGAGTATGGTTTTGCTTCATCTGAGCTCCTCTCCCCACTGCCTTTTATTAAACAGGGGCGTGAAGGACTAGGACGTCTCCCAGGATTAAACAGGAGCCGTGGATCCTGGACACACGGGGCGCTTTTAGACAGACGGCAGCTCTAGTTCTGCCCACGCCAGCCTGCTTCACCCCCACGCTGGCCGGTCTGTTTAAAAGCGCCTTTCCAGATGGGCAAGCGTAGGCTGTGCCTGCTCTGGGGCAGCACCACTGGCGGAGCAGGCTGGCCAAACCCAGGGCACCGACCAAAAGCGGATCTGCTGTCTGGCTGATGGGTGGACCCACGTTGCAGCTCCACTCCCAGCCGGCCATTGCCCTGGACAAAGCCATAGACTAGCAGGCGCCAACCTAGAGCGTTGGGCAGTTGCCGGTGCCCGCAACTGTACTATACGGTGCAGGAAGGGGTGGGGTGCTCTGCAGGCAGACTGCGGGCCAGGGAACCCTCCGGGTCTGTACAAAGCAGACCCAGGCAGGGCTGGAAATGGGCACGGGTGCATCCCCAGAGGCAGACAGCCTCTGTGTCCATCTGAAAACACAAATACTCTTGCTGTGATGATGATTATGATTATTATTCAGTTACATAGCATTAGCAGTGTGCCTGGTGCTGCACAACCATTGCAGACAAGTCCCTGCTCATAGAGGCTTACTGTAGCAGGGCACAGTCACACGGGGTTAAGTCCCTGCGGGATCAGACCCCAGGACTCACATCCTCCTTACTTAGATCACTATTTCTGGGAATAGTGACCGAAGTAATCCCTCCCTCCGCTCCTTCAAATCCCTCCTCAAGACCCACTTTCTCCTCGCCTCCTTTCCCAACGCCTGCTAGTCGTTCCCCATCTACTTACTGTCTGCCTTCCTCTGCTGACTGCTTCAACCAACCTGATTGTAACCAAGCCAAGCACACGCACCTGAGACTTCGCATCCGCCTGAATGTTTGTTTGTCTTCTCCCCTGTCTCTCCCACTGCCCCCTCTCCCCCTCCTTGTCTTTTAGAGTGTAAGCCACAGGCAGGGACCGCGTCTATTTCTATGTTCTGTACAGCACCAGGTACATGGCCGGCACTATATAAATGTTTATTATAATAATAACGTAGCTCAACACAATGTCTTGTTTACATAGTCTATCAATACAGTTATCCACCATACAGTCTCTTTCAGTATAGGGCACAGTTCCCCACCCTAGATAGCATCTCGATACAGTCTCTCAGTAACCTCGCTAACACCAGGAACCAAACCTCTGCTATCACAGTCTGTGATCTACCCAGGCCATTCTCACTGCTCAAAGCTTTTCGTTCAAGGCATCAAGCCCTTCGCACCACTCACCCAGCAGCTCCTTGAGAACTCTGGATAATGTTGAGCACTGAGCCTCAGGCGTCTCCAAACTGCACAGCCTGGGTTCAGCACCCTGGACAAGGCCCCTATTGAGTAGCAAATCTCCTTTCTAATCAACAACTAGGCACAGACTGATCTCCCTCTGACTTGGGCTTTTCTTATATGTCCAGTGGGGTGGGGCTAGCTCTCCAGTTACTGGCTCTTAAAGGGCTAGAACCATTCCTCATTAGTACAGAGGAAGAATACAGTCTTTGCCCTATATTCAGCTCTGTATTACCCAGCTCTACAGGGCTGGCTCTGCCAAGCCCATATCCAGCCCTCAGGCTGATGTTCTCAGTCCTCTTAAGGAGGCAGCACTGCAGGTCCATTAGGCTGCTCCATGCCACACTTACAGTCTTTGATGAGGAAAGAAGGGGGTGCAAAGGGTAGGGGAACAGAGGGAGAGGCAGGGATATATTAATGAAGCTGAGAAGCTGTAGGTGCATGTACTTAGTTTACTTACAAGGGGAGTAGGGGAATCTTAGTATAAAGAGAAATCGTAGCACACAATCTATGGGGGTGAGGAGCTAGGGAAAGCCTGATGGTGAGACAGGTTTTTAGGAGGAACTTGAAGGGAGGGAGCAGAGTGTATGTGCTTGGGGAGGGAGTTCTGGGCATAGGGGGCAGCATGGGAGAAGGGATGAAGCTGGTCCCAGCATGGAGTAAGGAAACTAATCTGCTAACCTCTGTGAGCTGAGAATCCAGCAGAAGGGGCATGGCAGGGGGAGAGGAGATTGCTGGGAGCTCAAAATACAGAAGAGAAAGGCCATGAAGAGTCTTGGAGGTGAAACAGAAGCGGGCATACTTGTAAGAGGTAATCGTTCGGCAGAGAGGGAACATGTGGTAGCTAACCATGAGCTTCCAGCGGTTCACATGATAAGAGATACCAGTGTGAAAAAACCTGGGTTGTGTTTTTTTTTTTACCGTGAGGCATTGTACCTGTCACGGTAACGTGAATGCATCACAGTTTCCTTGGAGCTAGCAGGCTGGAGACCTGTGCTGGAAAAGGGCTGAAGGAGCTTGGAAGAGAGAGTGGGTGTGGGGTTTATCCGTTGTGATTTTCCACACCACAATGGCTCATTTTTTCTGTCATTTACAGAAGGTCCAGGCATGGGATCTGGCAGGACCCTCATGCGATGGATCCTAAAGATTCAGTGCAGAATCTGAGTTTGGTTTGGGGCTCAGCCCTACAAGGTGCTCAGCCTCCCTAGCCCTGAGTCTGCACAGGCACTAGCTAGGCATTCAACGCAATGAGCCTGAGCCTGATTGAAGGATATGGTGTTCCTCGTAGCCATACAGCAAAGTCAGACTCTTCCAAGGGACTTCAGCTCCTGCTAACCTCTGGGAGCCGAGCACCCAGCAGTAGGGGACATGGCAGGGGGAGAGGAGGATGCTGGGAGCTCAAAGTTTTGCAGATAATTCTCTTGGAAACAGAGTCCTCATTTTGGGTGGTCCTTTTGCAAATCCAAATTTTGTGCCTTGCAGAATCGAGGCCAAATGCTGAGCACCTTGCAGGACCAAGGCCCTGCTACCAGACGGTTACCATGGCACCAGTCCCATGCTCAGAGCTGCCCCCACTCACAAGTCCAGCTGTTCATTACAGAGACTTATGGATTCAGGGCTCTGAGGGGCTTTTGTATCTGGTTTATTTGTCATATAAAAATACTCCTTGCAGGCAGCCAAAAATGTCCCAGCTGCTCTTCCTAGGAGGGAGGGAGGGATTTCATTTTATTTTATTTCTTCGTGAAAAGAAAACTCTTGCCAAACCAAACATGACAGAGACTTGACTTAACCTCCTTTCTCTCTTCCCTCCCTGCCCTCCATTACTGCCCACTTGCTAAAAGCAGGAGGCCCTCAGGGCCTGGGAGTCCGGGGCTATTTTTCTCTGTGCCGTCTCTGGTTTCTAACACAAACAGGCCAGTGTCTCGCTTCCTGCTATTCAAGGAGCTGGCCCGTTACTGGGGCGTTGCTGCCAGGACAGGAATCAAGATTGTTTAGATTTCTGCCCTTGATGGTTGCAAGGAGGGAAATGGAGTCACGCAAACATCCTCGCGAGGACCTATCGGAACGAGACAGAATCCTCTTGGCTCCCGCCATGGGGCCGCCTTGCTGAGACCCTGCCTCTCCCCAGAATAGCTCACTTTGTTGTTGCTTCCAGAGGCTCAGCAGGATGGAGTCCAGCAGGAGCAGAATTTGGCCCGGGGAATTAATAGGGACTGAAGCTAGAATGGTTGAGAGAAATTTGGGGTCCTGATACATCCTGGCAGCTGGGGAACACCTACTTCCCCCCCCATTGCCATCACCTAATGCACCTAATGCACCCTTTTCCCTCCAAGGGGCCACTTTGAAAATTAGTACAAACTGGGGATGCTTAAGGTAGTTCAGGATGGGGAAAGAAAGCAGAGGGTCCAGATCATGGATCTATTTTCATTGAGTGGAAGCCCTCCCTCTGCTCCCTTCCCCCTAGCTCATTCTTTCACCACTCGAGAGGATAAGGACTGGATCCATGGGTCAGAGCCAGGAACCAGAAAGGGGCCAAATAAAAAACAGGCCACATTTGGGCCCACAGGCCACAGGTTCTTCAACTCTTACCTAGTGGCTGGCAGAGTCAATTTCTGGAGAAGCTGGTACTTTATTGGTACAGTTTGTGGGGCCTGTAAGCATGGGGGCCTGGGACAGTGGTACTGTTATCACCCCCCACCTCCCAGCAGGCCTGATTAAAGCTAGACATGGGGAGGAGACTGGGGCTAATCTAGCTTGAGCCTCATCTAGCACAAAGCAGCTGGATTCCATCCAGTTATTTCCAAGATCAAATCCACTCACCCGGGCTCAGCTAGAGTGTACTCAGTCTTGATGTGGATGATGGAGAATCTCTTCTTCCCTGGGTAGCCTGTCCCAATGGTTATCCACCCACTCTGTTAGAAAAGAACATTTGTCATTAGGAGTTTGGCTGGGCTGTAACTCCCAGCTGCAGGGCTGCTAACCTTTGTTTTACTCAATTAAAGAGCCCTTTAAAACGCCCAAGATATTTCCTCCCCAATAAATACTTCTTCTCCGGCATCATCTCTCAGCCAGCCAGCCAAACTCCTAATGGCAAATACTGTTGTGCCCCAGAATAGTTACTCCAGAACAAGTGGTTCATGGAATCACAACCTATTCTCTACAAATTTATCTAATCTCTTTTTGAACCAAGTTACGGTATTGGCCTTCACAACATCCCCTGGCAAGGAGTCCCACAAGTACTTCATTGTGCATTGTGTGACAACAGGACACTTCATTGTGTTGTTTTTAGACCAAGAGTGGACAACCTCCGGTCTACGGGCCAAATGTGGCTCCTTTTAAAAATTCTTCTCTTTCCTTTTTGAGGCAGCGTGACTAGAGCGGTGCAGGGTATTCCAGTGTGGTTGTACCATGGATTGATAGTTTGGTGGCAGAATATTTTCCATTTTATTTTCTATGCAAATTGCAGGCTCCAGGACTGGGCCAGTAACAGTCTTGCCACCACCATTTGCAGAGTTAAAAACCACCTCCTGCTCCTACTCGCAGTCTAGAAGTGGAGCAAGAGGCTTGGTGGATGGAGCCACTGGCACCCCCCTCGTATTTCCCTCTGATCTCAGTTCTCTTCTCCCACGCTTCCTGCCGGGCCTCCCCTTGGGTACATCTTACAGCTCAGATATTGCACCACATCTCTTTGTCCTCAATGTCTTGTGGGGCTCCTTTATTCAGCAGCCACCTTGTGATTTCATTTTGCAATCGGCCTGGCTCACATCCTTAAAGAACTGGGCAAGCGGAGAATGCTGTGGGGGCACCTTGTTTCCAAGCTTCGGCAAAAATAAAACTCTGCTCGAGAGATGGGAAAGTCATGGGAAAGTATAAACCTGTTCCAGGAACTAGGAGATCATTGCTGGAGAGAATCCCAGATGGAGACGGTGAATTGGGAGCTATTATATACCGGTCTGGGATTCATCTTTGACTCCTCCTTCACACCTCCTATTGAGCCTGTTTTTAAGGCCTGTTGCTTCTCTCTACAAAACATTGCTAAAATTATGGCTCCCACTGCCAAGACTTTAGTCTGGCGGTGGGCAAAGTTTCCTACACCCATGAGCCACATCCATTTACAACAGGGCCAAAGAGCTGCAGTTTGCCTACCTCTGCCCTAGTCCATGGTTGAGTCATCCCTAGTCTAGAATACTGCAATCACCTCCTCACTGGCCGCCTCTGTTTTCACCGTGACCTTCTTACCTCTGTTCAACACGCCGCTGCCAAGGTTGTCCACCTCACCCGCACCTTGAGCTTGTTCAACCCTTTCTCTGTCCCCCTCTCCTCTTTCCCATCCAGCACAACCTCCTTGTCTTCACCTTTAAGGCTCTTCCTGGCCTTGATCCTCTCTATCTTTCTGTCTTCATTTACCGCTACGTTCCCACCCAGAAGCTTCACTCCTCCTCCGCCACCGCCTTCACCCACCCCAGAATCACTTGCTCCTTAAACCACCTATGCCTCGTCTCCTACGCGGCGCCCTATGCCTGGAACTCTTACCCTGAACACATATGCTCTGCTTCTACATGACCTTCAAATTCCTCCTGAAAACCTACCTTGTCCTCCAGGCCATCCCTACCTCCTCACCCATATAGATTTCACCTTTATGCATCTTCTTATATTGTCTCATCCTCTAGGACAGGGGTGGAGATAAGAACCTTTTCTGTCCTGGGGGCCCCTTTGAAAATTAGTACAAGTGTTGAGGGCTGCATGCATACACGGTGGGGGCTGTGATGCTTAAGGGAGAAAAGGAGTGCCCAGGTCATGGATTTGTGCCATGGATCTGTCCTCTATCTTCGTGTGCGTGCCTTTATCTTTATTCCTTTAACCTGAGCTCAGTTTTCAGTGCTTGGGAATAGGAACTGGATTCACGGGCCAGATCCAGGAACTGGAAAGGTGCCAAATAAAAACTTGCCACAGGCCACATTTGGCCCTTGGGCCCAAGGTTCCCCACCCTGATCTAGGCTCCATCTCCTCCCCCTGTAACTAAGCTAGGCAGATGCACCTATAATTTCTCAGCTTCACAGATGCATCCCTGTCTCTCCCTTTGTGCCCCTCCATTCTAGATTATAAGCCCCATGGGGCAGGATCCTGTCTCTCATCACAACAATTGAGCACTGGGCACATTGGTAGTGCTATATAAATCATTAGTAATAATAGTGTCGGTCTTCATAGTGCAAGAGATGGAGAGCATCTGCAGCACAAAAACAAGTTGCCAGGAAGGGAAATTGACATATGCCAGTGCTAAGGTCTAGCACTGGGCCCAAACAGCTGGAGGATTGAGGAGTTGGTCAGACCAATGGCCCATCTAGCACAGTATCCTGTCTCCAACAGAGGCTAGCACCAGAGCAAAGTTTGGAAGAAACCATGGGGGAAATTTGTGTTGATCCACATTCTCTTGGTCAGTCCCAGCGGTTTAGCTTGGGGACTCTCTGAGCAGGTGGCTGAGTGATTAAACCCCTGAGTATGTCCTTGAAGGCTGTGGGTTCAAATCCTGATTGTTCTCACACTGGGTGGTCATCTCCGGTCCCCTCAGTTGTGTGAATGAGGATCTGATTCATTGGGTTGGGAAAGTCAAGGGTCATCAAACATGTTTCTGGCCACATCACTTCCTTGTGTCCTGCAGGCCACAGAAACTGATGTGCTTTAACCGCACCAGCCCAATGGGCTGCATGATTTGGGTAGGATTTGGAGTTAGAGGTACCATCCCCTACCACCTCATCTGTAGATGGTTCTATCCTAGAACAAAGTTGCAAATTTTGGAACGCTGGTGAAAATGAATTTGGCGTTTCATTTGTGGGAGTGAATATAAAAACTTAGAACTATAGAGTTGAAAGGGACCTGACAAGTCATCTGGTCTATGCCCTGCCCTGAGGTGGGATAACCACTAAGCATCTCTGATAGATGTCTCTCCTGTCTCTTCTTGAAGACCTCCAGAGAAGGAAATTCCACAACGGGTGGGGGGGAGCCTTTCCCCTCCCAGGGGCCACTTTGAAAATCAGTACGAGCTCAGAAAGCTGTGCAGTATTTGAGAGCTAGAGTGCTCAGCAAGAGTAGCGCTGAAATGAGAATCATCAGTTTGTTTCTTGCAAAAATCGAGACGCATAACCGAGAACTCGGGATGATCTCGGTGATGGTTCGAGATCTCGGTGACAATCTCGTCCAAATTTACCATGTACCATTTACTGTGATCTGTCTACTGATTTACCTTGTACTGCTTACTGTGTACTGCGTTGTAATGTGGATGTACAAAATGGATACTACAGCTGTTCAGAGTACGTGCAGCCCTCTTCCAAGATGGAGCTGGCAGCCATTTTGGCATGTGCATTACCAGGATGAATGCGGTTCATGGTAAGCAGTACACGGTAAATCAGTATACGGTACACAGTAAATAACAGTAAACAGTCAATCGCAGCAAATTCAGACAAATTCTCGACTGAGAAAGTCTTGAGAACTGGGGGGGGGAGGAATTCCTTGATTATCGATTCTCACTAAAGACGGTTGATAACTGTGATTCTAAGCGAGAATCAAGAGAAAATCAAGATCGCGTTTCAGCCCTAAAGAGGAGGGTGCAGATCATGGATCTGGGTGCAGGCCCTCATCGCTACACCCTTACCCCGAGTTCAGTTTTTCAGAGCTTGGGGGTAGGAACTGGATATAGGGGCCAGATCCAGGCACTGGAAAGGGACCACATTTGACCTCTGGGCCTGAGGTTCCCATTCCTGTTCCCTAACCTCCCTAGGCAGCTCATGCCGCTGTTGAACGGTTCTAACACTTAGGAAGGTTTTTTTAACATTTCACTTAAACCTACTTTCAGTTGTGTAGCAAGGCTGCAGCGGGCCCTCAACTCCGGTCCCATTTATGGCCCTTTTCACAGAGACACTCTAACATTGGGTATTTTTAGACGTTATGAGACCACGGTCAACCAAGTGAATCCCCTGTAGTGGCCGTTTGTCCCGTAATTTCCCGCCAGACGTTCACCCCAGTGAATCTCTGGCGGGAATCATAATGGCCACAATTCCGGACCTCCGGCCGCCTGGAGGTCCAGAATCATGGTAGGATCGGGCCCCAACCATGGTTGGATTGGCCACAATCTGGGATGGGCCGCAGGTAACGTCTGTTACCTGCAGCGCGGCTGGATCGTGGTCCCGACCATGGGATGGGGCCGGATTGGCGGCTGTGCCCGCCCGTCTCCCAAAGGGCGGGGAGCGCAGGGGGGGCGGGGCTGTGCGGCTGAACGTTGTGCCGCGCAGCCCCGCCCCCTCCCCGATCCCCTGTAGGAATCAGGCCAGCACGTCTAATGGACGGTCGGCCTGATTCCTGACTGGGATACGAAACGGATCCCGGTCCATGGTTCAGCGTGGCAGACCTGGCGGCCCGGTACGTCTAAAATCACCCACTGATAAAATGGGTGTTACATTTTATTATACATGTTGCAGGGCACCCACAGAGCACACCTGCAGCCCTGCAACATGTATAATAAAATGTAACACCCATTTTATCAGTGTTAGTCAGGGTGGCCATACCTCCCCCTTAAAAGAGGACTTTATGAAAAATACATGCTGCAGGGCTGCATTGGTTTCAGTGCAGACCTGTACCATGTATTTTTCATATGTGTCCTCTTTTAAAGGGGCAGTATGGCCACCCTAGACTTAGGCTGTCTGTGTGAAAAGGGCCAGTGGCTCCTCCCGTGAGGGCCAAGGGGTGGGGTGGCCACCTATGCAAATTTTGAAGAAACACTTATGAAAAATACTTGTTGCAGGGCCTGCATTGGCACCTTAGGCCGGTGAGCTTCTAGCCAAGCAAGGCAGGATTTGAACCCTGGTCTTCTAGGTCCAGGTCTGTCCAGCACCTTATGCACTGGTTCTTTTTAAGGGTGTCTTCTGACTCTCCAGTTACATTTGACTTGCAAGACAGCCTCCCTGGTGGACAAAGTTTATTATCATTTCCTTAGCACTTTCACAGTCTCTCCCTCTCGCAACAACATTGCAAAGTCAGTCATTATTATTCCCATTTTACAGAAAGGGAACCGAGTCTGAGATACAGAAATTTTCCAACAGGGTTTCTCTGTAGTAAGTGGATCATGGCCCAAGACTAAGATGGGATTTCAACCCCTGTCTCCCAGGTTAAAAAGCCAACTCCTTTATCAACTAGCCTACATTGGCTCTATTTTACTTTGTTTTCCTAGTAGAAGCTTATTCTGTGCCAAGCAAGAGGAAGCAGCAGGATTCCCCACAGAGCAGCCTGCAAGGAAATTGGTTTAGGAATGCTTGCAAATGCCTCAGCCCCTCTCCTTAACCCTCTCAGTCCTGATCTCATGGGAAAGATACAAGCATGCAGCTGCCCAGCAGCTAGACAGCCGAAGCCATTGTCGAGCACAAAACGCCAGTTATTACATGTGGGAGGTTAGTGCATCCCTCCCAAGGGATTCATTTCTGGTGAAAATTGCTAGTTTTGTTTTGTTGTTTTTTTAAAGGGGTCGTGGTGACTAAAATCTGAAAAGAAAAAGAAATGCATCCAAATGCTCTTTGGGTTAAAACAGGATTGGGAAATCTTTTCCTTCTCAGGGGCCACTTTGAAGATGAGTACAAGCTCCAAGGGCCACATAGACGTTCACAGGGCAGAGGTGTTTAAGGGGTGCTGTGCTCAGGGAGAGGAGAGTCCAGATTATGGATCTCTGCCATGGCTCTGTCCCCTCTCCTTGTGTGCATGCCCTCCTCTCTGCTCCTTTCCCCTGAGCTCAGGACAGGGGTTCAGTGCTTTGGGTTAGGAGTTGAATTCAGGGGCCAGAACCAAGAACCAGAAAGGGGCAAATGGGTCTTTCTGATGAAACTCTGGTACCTGAATCGTTCTAGGTAGATTGGGTACTAAACAGTATCCATTTAGTGGCTGACGAGTTACTCAAATCACTGCTACCCAGTTATTGGCTTTCCGTTACCAAGTTAGTGTTATTCTGTCTTACTTCATTTTACCGATTACCAATGAATTTACCCTATTTCTGTCCCTTTCCATTCATCTGTTGGTTGTTCCACATTGGAAAGACCCTAAAACGGTAACACGCTAAGTCAGATGCGTCGGTGTAAGATGAAAACAGTCAGTAATGGTAATACCTGGTATTTTGAGCAAATCGGGTACCATTGGATACCCGACATGCTACCTGAAACGTTGGGTATTTCCGATAGGTACAAAATTTGCTACCCATTTCAGCTCTAAAAAAACCCAAACCCAAAACAAATAATGGAAGACTTTAAAGTGGGCACTGGCATTCTTATCTATCTATTCATTATAGGGGTGGGCATTACGGAGTTGGATTAATTCGTTACAGTTCCTAACAGGCCGTTACGGATTAATCCTTACTGGACTGCGGCAACAAGGCCGTTGCAGATTCGGTTTTAAATCTATTTTTAGAAAATCGCCGCGCCTGAGCAAAATGACTGTCAGACCATTCTGCGTATGTGCGCCCGCTTCCAAAATGGCGGCAGCAGTGTCGCCGCCATTTTGGAAAAGGGCAGCCAAGTCTGCACGTGCGCTGCGGGCATTTTGTGCACACGCAGACCGGTGGCCCTTTTCCAATTTTGGGAAAGGGTGCTCCTGCACAGAATGGTCCGGTGGCCATTTGTGAATGCGCAATTATTTATTTATTTATTTATTCATTTATTTTAAAATAGATTTAAATACAGATCCGTAATCCAAACCTGTAATTAAATCTGGAAATTGCATATTTGAATCGGTAACGGATCTGAATCTGCAATTTCTTCCAGACGCCCACCCCTATTAATGAATTAATAGCCATTCGAGTTCACTGTATAAGAAGGTTGTTGAGTACTTCCAATCACATAACCTACCAATGCTTCCTCTTCCTACAGATGCACCTTATCATTCAGGGTCTTCTCCTCCTCCTCCTCTTCCTCCTCCTCCTCCTGTCCTATTATTTTAGGTTCCCGTCTCTCCTGTAACCAAGCTACATGTGTACACCTGCAATGTCGCACCTTTGTGAATGTCTCCCTGTCTCTCCTTAGACTCCCCTCGGGTCCCCTTCCTTGTCTTCCTAGATTGTAAACCCCTTGGGGCTGGGGCCTGTCTCCAGTTAATGACTACAAAGCACATTGCTGGTGCTCTATGAAGAATAAATAACGATAAAGTGAAATATGGAACTGTAGATTTGCTAGTTGTAATAACTGAAGCTCAGATACAAGCACAATGAGAAACGTAGGTTTTGAAGGAACTAGGCTCTGCCCGGGACCATTAAGGTTCAAGGGCAGATGTCACGTCCGACCAAGTCAGAACGCACAACAGAAATCCACGCCTGCATTTTGGCACGCATATTGACTCGGTATTCTCATTTGGTGTTTAAATTCAAAGATGAAAAGTCATCATTCCCTAGGATGGAGGGGGTGCCCCCTTTCTTATCAATGAGGTCGCCGCGGGCCCGTGGTGGTGGCAGCAGAGTGCCCTAGGCCCTCTGTCAGTGGCAGAGGCTGCTCCCGTTCACTGTTCACGCTAAGGGCCGTTCTTCCTCCTCCGCTGGAGTTTTTGGTTGAATTCAAGTGTTTTAGTAACCCTGCCTTTCTCTCGCTCTAACAACAAATCCATCCCCACCTGCTGGTGGCTCCCCCCCCCCCCTCGCATTTCCGCTGGCCCTCAAGCCGCCCCACTAGTTCTGCTTTATTGACATGCATGGCTAGGACTCGTTCTCAGTTCCTTCCCCCACTTCCCAGTCCCTGGGTGCGTGATCACAAGGAGGTGACTCCTGGCCAGAAGTGAAACCAGAGGGAGCTGGGGGGAGGGGAGTGGGGCAAAACATTCCCTTGCCAATCGGGATGGTCACTTCCTGCACAATTGGACCTGAAGACTCTAATTCTGGCCTGTGGGAGTCTCGGTGTCCAACAGTGCGGGGACCACCCTACCTAGGGTTGCCATCTATGCAAATGTTTAAGGAACACTTATGAAAAATGCATATTGCAGGGCCCTACAACATGTATTTTTCATAAACATTTGCATACGTGGCAACCCTAACCCTACCCCCAATTAGCCATGTCCCTCAACCCTCAAGAGCACACATGCCCTGTTTTTCTCCCTCCCTCCCTCCCAGGCCGTTTGCTTCCCAGAGGGGTTGGCGTGTGTGACATGCGGGGAAGGCACAGGCAGGGGCATAACTAACAGGGAGCGAGGGGGCTCAGTGAAGCCCAAGCCCTGGACTCTAGGGCAGGGGGGTCTGTTTGCAAGTAGTATGTGCTCCTCTAGGAAACTTTCAGAGTGCATGAGGAGGGATTGGGGCCAATACTCTGCCCCTGCCCACTCTGAACATTTTCTAGCAGTGCTCTTGCAAAAGACCCCACCAAGGGGGAAGTGTTCAGAGCGGGCAGGGATGAAGGGTTGGCCCCATCCTCACTCACCCTTAAAACATCCATCCCGGTGAGATTGCTGCCACTCATGGGAGGACCACTGGGAGTGAGGGTGGTGCCCCCACGGCTGTTTGGGACACACACCCCCTTAGGAAGGGTGCTGCTTTCAGAGACCCTGTCCTCTTGCCTTTAGGGGGACCCATAACTGAGACCTGAGTCCAGGTCCACCATCGCCTTGCTACTCCTGGGACAAGGCATGTGAAAATTAGTACAGACGGAGTTGGGAAGGGGGCATAGAAGGGTGTTCAGGATGAGGAAGGGAGGCGAGCCCCCCTATTATGGATCTGTGAACTAGATCCAGACACCCCCCCCTCCTTTTAAGTGCATGCCCCCGTCTCCGCTCCCTTCTAGGGCTGCCCTCTCTCGTGAGGACGCCTCTGTGCCAAACTGGGAGTCGCAGGGTTCAAGTGTGAGAAGGGGCCCTCCTGCCCCCTTCCCCTCAGCTCAGTCTTTCCGTGCTTAAGGGCCCGAGCCTGAGTGTCTTCCTGTTTGTTTGTAAAGGCATTTGGCAGGTGGGGATAGGGGGCTTGGTGAGTGGGTTTGGAGTAGGGTTGTGAGAGGGAGGGGTTGGATGTGGGGAATGGGGAAGTGGGATTGGATGGGGTTTGTGGGAGGTCTGGTGGGTTTTTTATTATTATTTTTTGTATTTTACTGTTTTTATGGATTGTTTTTTTATATGTTTTTATATATGTTGTGAGCTGCCCTGAGTCTTTTTTAGGGAAGGACGGGATAAACATTTAAATAAATAAATAAATAAATAAATAAGGGGACAGGACAGATCCAGGAACTGGAAATCAGCCAAATAAAAATATCTCAGGACGGAAGGTTCCTCACCCCTGGTCCAGGGCCTCCTGTCTTGGAGCAGGAGGTTGGACTAAATGGTCCTTGAGGCTCCTTCCAAGCCTATCATTAGCCCTGCCCCTAAGCCCCACCCCTGACTGTGATATGCAAAATGGGGAGAGAACCCAAGAGTTTCGGGGTTCAGTTCCTCTTTAATTTTGGCAGCCTGACAAGTAATAAATGAGGGCTGGATTTCCCCCCCCCTGGGGTAAATCTGGAATTGCTTACTGAGCGTAGTGAAGTACAAGCTGTATTTTTATCTCAGCTCAGGGTTAATCCAGATTTACCCCCGAGCTCACAGCCAGATTCTGATCTGCGTTTCCTTGGGATAAATCTGGAGTCCCCCACTGGTTGTGATCGGGGTCATGGCCAGATTCTGATCTCTGTCACCCAGACGTAAGGGGTGCACAATGGGCCTTGATGAAATTTCTCCAGGTTTACTGTTTTTATTTCCCTCTCCCAGAGTCTGAGTCTTTGGGATCAGCCTGACAGCTGCATTTCCAACTTGTCATCCTGTCACCCCAACTATTATTTTCTGGGGCACTAAAAGGAAAAATAAAACCCAGCCACCTTGGCAGGCCTGAGATTCACAGAATCACCAGGCTCACAAGAGCCCTTCTCCTTCATCCCCCGTTCACTGTGGCAGGATCAGCTAAACCCAGACAGATGTTTTTGAGTCTATTGTTACAAACTTCCCATCATGGGGTCTCCGCACCCCAAGAGGGGGCCCTGGGTTCCCCTACGGTTAGGAAGCTTTGTCTTACTCAGCCGTCCGAGCCTTCTGCCACCGGATCATGACAAGCTCCTTGGTGGTGCTTTTTCCTGTGGTGGGAAAGGTAGTCAATTCCAAACTTACCCTGGAGCAGCCCAGCGGAGCAGTAATTTGGGGGCGTGATCTGCAGGGGCCAGGCAGCGCAGCCTTTCCTCGTCCTGTACGCTGCTGGGATAACCTTTTGCTGGACGTGAGTCTCCTCCAGTAGCAGAATCCAAAAGCGACACTCTGCCTGGGCTCAGCCAGGGCCACTCTCCACTGTCCTCCACAATCCAGCCCAAAACAGATTCATGGGAAGCTGCTTTCCCTTCCTGAGTTTTCCTCCTGCCAGGAATCTCCCCTGGTGTGAATCACAGGCCTGTCCCAGGGAGAGGGAGGTTGAGATTCTCTTTCCCCCCCTGGGCTCTGTTCCCGTAGCCTGAATGCAGCGGTTTGGCAAGTTCTGGGATGTGGGAGAAGTTGAAATTGTTTCTTATTATTGCTCCTTCCTGCCTGGCTTCCCTCCACCACTCCCAGCTAATAAAGTATTTCCTATTGCTGAGCACGCACAGACACACACACACACGTACGCGCGCACACACACACATGATCTGTTCCTCCAAAGCACAGAAGGACTCTGCTCCATCATGACTGACTTCCATGCGGTTCTGCTTTCTCTCAAAACAGCAAAACAAGCCTGCAGTCTCTCTCTTTTTCTCCCTCCTTTCTTTCCTCCCTGAGGTCCAGCCCAGCCGCTCCTGCCTCCCCCAGCCAGTATCCTGCACTGAGCCTCATCTGACAGGACAGACTGACTCCCAGGGCCTATGGGTTTGGCACAGAGAACTGATGACTCTTCCAACAGGGCCTGGGTTGGGAAACTAAGGGCGCTTGTTGGGGGTGTAGTGGTGGTGGGGAGGCCAGTAGGGGGCACTGTAGGTGCAAATGTTATTGTTGAGAGGGGCGGGCAGAGGAGAAAGCAAGCTGCTGTTCTCAGATATACACTACTTAGTGGTAAAAATTTTTTAAATAATAATAAAGATCCTGTGTCTCGGCTAGATCAGTGCTGCTCCCAATACCTTAGCATGGCCCAAGGGGGCATTGTGCTGCAGGGAGCTGGACGAAAGGGTCAGTAGGGGCTGCTGTGCTGAAAAGAGCAAAGCAAGGAGGGTTTAGCAGGGAGTGCTGTGCTGCACGGAGAGAGAGAAAGGCTCAGCAGGGGGCGCCGTGCTGCAGTGAGTGAGGTGAGGAGAGCTCAGCAGGGAGCGCTGTGCCACATGGGGAGCTCAGCAGGGAGCACTGTGCCACACGGGGAGCTCAGTAGAGAGCACTGTGCTGCAGGGAGCAGGCTAAGGGGAGGCTCATTAGGTGGCACCGTGCTGCATAGTGCTGATTTGAGTGTCACTATGAGGTTCTGTGTGGTGCAAGGAAAGGATGCTCTCCTTTCAGTCACTGCTGCCCCCAGTGTTGCAAGGAGCATGATGGATTGCTCAAGTGGGAAGAGGGGGGCAGGGCTTCACAGGGGCCCCAGCAGTGCCTGGAAGCATTGCGTCCCCTTTTGCCTTTAATTTCATTGTCGGAGCCAGCTGTATCCCAAGCCGTCCTCTTCCTCTCGCAACCAGGAACCCGCATGCTGGCTTTGGCCTCTTTCTGGAGCTCAAGAGAAAGGCCATAGTGGCATCTGGGCTGGCCCCACATCCTGCTTTCAGCTCAGGTCCTGTGAGCGGGGCTTTGTCCCTACAGCCACACCTCTTCCCCAGAGCCCCTCCTACCCAGCACAGCCACACCATCCCCCTCATTCATCCCTTCCCAAACCCCCTAATGACTGCTTCCAGCACCCCCACTTTGTCGTCCGTGGCACACACCCCCAACGCAGCCGCACCATCCCCCAGCTCTCTGGTCCCTCTCAGAAGTCTTCCATAGCAGTGCCAAACCCAGGGAAGTTGGGGGCTCACACAAAATGGTGGTGTGGGCCTCCTACGATATGGGAGTGTTTCAGGGACCCACACTGTAGGCCCATAAGAAAAAGGGAAATGTTGCTGTTGTAAATTCTTGACATCTGCTTCAGGGGCTGGGGCTCTCTGCATTGCAGGGCCTACAGACCCACAGGTTGTTATTTCTAGTTTTGTCAAGGGCCCCATGGGTTGGGGACCCCCTCCTGAATAACCAACTGGCCCTCCATAGGTAGTGTCCCCCCCGCAACACATAAGGCCCTGAGACTGTGATGGCTGAGCGCTGCCTTCATGACCTGGGTCGGGGAAGCACCACCGACACGGTCCAGACCGAGTTGAGAAGCCAACCAAACTCTGCGCTGCGCCTAGTACCCTACACCATAACAGGTAGCCATGGCGTCCCGCGGCAGACTTGATCCAGGCGTGTTGACAAACGCGATAGCCTGCTGTGGGCCGCTTTGGCCTGATCAGGCGGACCCTGGCCCAGGCTGTGACCCTGGAGGTCTTTGAGACCACAGTTCGGGCTAGCCTCCGACACGGCCTGGGGCAATCCCCGGCCAACCTCTGGTGGTGCCCGTACAAACGTGCAGGTGAGGTCCAGGCCAGAGCGTGACCTAGTGGGCCAAAGTGGCCATCTGTCATGTTTGTCAATGCCCACAGGCTGCCCTTGCCTGGATCAGACCCGGTTCCTAGTCACTGGGCTTTGCTGCATGAAGGGGAAAGTTGTGTTTTAGTGGGAGGAGGAGGAGGCCGGAGCTAGGGGAGGAGTTTCATTTATACCAACATTTTGAGATTTGTTTTCAAAATCTGCATTTTCAGATTTCTTGTGGTTATTAAAAATACCCCTCCCCAAAACCTGGCCCCACCCATGCCCAGTTTCTCAACACGGACAAATATTTGTGAAAACGGCTTAAAATAAAAATTGTCATGGGAATTCTGCTTCAGTGCCTCGTTTGGAACCTGCCCCCACAGGCGGCCTTCGAATTTGCAGGGCCCAGGTCGAAGATAAAATGCAGCTTCCCTGGTGGCCCTGCCCCTTGGGAGAACCCTCCTTATGGGGCCCTAGGGGTGGTCATGTGTTGGGCCCTCCTAGGAGCTTGTTGGGCTCCTCCTGCACTCTGTCCTGGTGAAAATGGGGGCTACTTCTCTGGCCCCTGGAAATAGAGGAAATAGTGGGGCCTGTAAGGCCAGCCCTGCCTGACTCCGCCCCCCCACCCCAGTGTGCGGGAATCCCTTGTAAGGGTGGAGCCACACAAGCTGTGAGGGCCTGAATGATCCCTGCACGACCCCGTGGCTAGGGTGACCTTACTTCCCCTTTAAAAGAGGACACGTATGAAAAATGCATGGTACTGGGGTGCATTGGTTCCAGTGCAGCCCTGCAACATGTATTTTTCATAAATGTCCTCTTTTAAAGGGGAGGTATGGTAACCCTACCTGTGGCGTACAAGCGCGGCTGCCACACTGCGGGGCCAGGCGGGTAGGCCGCTGCTGGAGCTGCTGCCACAGCCGGGGCAGGCCGCAGCATCGACCACATGAGCAGGCGCCCGTCCCCGCCTCCCTCCCCCAGCCTGACCAAAATCTCATCCCCCCCCCCCCCACTGTGACGTAGCCGCGCGCGATGGGGACAGCCCCTGCCACTCGCAGTCCCACCCCTGAGCTCACCGTGCAGCAGAGCAGAAGAGGCCCAGCCACACGAGGTGCCCCACCCGGTCCAGCCTTGCCCTAGGTGAGGTAAAGCTACTCCGCCACACGTGCTTGGGATTTTTCCAAGGACGCATCGCGTAACAGCCAGCTGTTTACTCTGCCCCGGGGTGGGCCGTGGGAATCATCTGGCACTCCATCATGTGGCCCGGCTGCCCAGGGAGGGGTAAGGCTACCCAAGGCATGGCAGCCTCCCGACCCCTGACCCTAAACCCTGCAGGCTTGGAGGGGAACCCTGACAGAAATCATATCAGACTGGAGACAGCAAAGGAGAAGATGATGTTCTACTAGGATAATGCTTGTGTTTCTCCCACAAATTGACTGATATGCAATGCATGCTGGGCATAGCAACCAAATGGTCCCTAGTCTTTGCCTAGGAATAGAATGGTGCTTGGCAGCCTGAGCTGCAGGGTGATTTCAGACTCTTGGAGGGGAAGGGAAGGCATTTTGTTGAGTCTGCCTCCCTAGAATGGGAAATAAACAATTTCCATCTGATTAGTAGAGGGGATGCTGGCTCCTGGAAGCTGGAAAAGGAAGCCGAGCACTGGCTCAACAAATACCTTTCTTTCCTAATCATTCTAAACATCTTCCCTCCCCTCTTAGAAAGCTCAGCCGCCCACCCAGATAATCAGCCGCCGGTCTGCATCGTTCTGATTGGCTGCAATGCACAGTTGCTTCATGACCATTTAGCAGAAGTCTCATGCCAACTGCAATTTTTTGAGTGTAAAGATCCGTGACATTGGCTACCCACAAGTGAGCACTTCTGGGCATGTTTCTTACAGGGTCTGAATTTCACTACGTGGCGCAGGCCCACATAGTTGTTGCGATGTCCGATTGTGTGCCGCTTCTGTGTATGTGGGTTGGAAGTCTTCCATGGTCATAGAGACATGTGTGTGTGTCGCACTGGGCAGTTAGCGGAGTGTCCACTTCCTGCACATTTTTGAAAATACATTTTCCGTGCCCTGTGCGGTTAAGGATGGGTTCTCGCTACCTGCTGTTCCCTAGCTGTTGCATTCTGCAGAGTCATTTTCGTAGCCTCGCACACATGAAAGTTCAACATATTGAGAAGGCTCAATACTCCCTCATCAAGTGCTGCTGAAATGTGGGGATTTTTAAAGAGAATTACAGAGGACATAGTAAATAGGGATGGGTGAACGCGGTTCGGCAGTTCAGAGTTCAGCCCGAACGCGGCTTGTTCGGACGACCGAACTCGAACACGAACCTGCATGCGAACATACCGAACACCGAACGGCGAAATGGCCGAATAGTTCAGTCAGTTTGGATCACGTTCGGATGAGTTCGGGTGGCAAAAAAAGGTTCACTGGAAGGTCAAACATGACAGGGAGGTGTCAGTCACTGAGGACGGAGCAGACTTCCAGGCACCAGGGGTGGAGAGGCTTGCAAGAAACGAAACTAATTATCTGCGTCCCCCCTTCCCAACACCTTCTGAGCTAGTCACTGTTCCTGAACAGCAGGCGTTGAGTAGGATT